>OX637398.1:29376761-29966761 GCA_951799425.1 Ilex aquifolium | reverse complement strand
ATCGTGGTACAGAAGACCAGATGCAGTGGAGAAGAAGAAGAAAAGAGAAGAAGCAGAAGAAGAAAAAGAAAAGAAAAGAGTAAAGGTGTGGTGAGGAAAAGAAAAAAAAGAAAAAAAAAAAAAGCGATGGGAGCCTTATAAAGGCATTCCATCGTGTCGGGTGTCTGACTGACCCGACCCTTTTTTGTGTCGGCAAGCGTAATCTCCGGAGTGATATCCGGAGATACTTTCTGGATCCATTAAAAAAATGGTCTCCACATTTTGGACAAAATTCTCCACAAAGGGTTTTAATCTCTGACCATTGACGGTAAAAATGTTACCGTTTGATGGGTTCTTCACTTCCACTGCCCCATGTTCAAATACCTTTTTAACAATGTATGGTCCAGTCCATCTTGATTTCAACTTACCAGGAAATAGGCGAAGTCTCGAATTGAAAAGTAGAACCTTTTGATCAGGTTCAAAAGATTTTCGCACTATGTTCTTGTCATGAAAAATTTTCATCCTGGTTTTTGCAATCTTAGCATTTTCATATGCTTCATTTCTCAATTCCTCCAATTCATTAATCTGAAGCTTCCGTGACAGTCCAGCCTTGTCTAAGTCAAAATTCATTGCTTTAATAGCCCAGTATGCCCTATGTTCCAATTCCACAGGCAAGTGACATGGCTTTCCATAGACTAATCGATAGGGAGACATGCCCAAAATTGTTTTAAAAGCAGTTCGGTATGCCCAGAGCGCATCAGTTAGTCTTAATGACCAATCTTTGCGATCTGGGTTCACCGTTTTTTCCAAAATTAATTTGATCTCCCGATTAGCTAACTCAGCTTGTCCACTGGTCTGTGGATGATAAGGGGTTGCAATTTTGTGAAAAATCAAGTATTTTTTCATTAAATTCCAGAAGGGACGATTGCAAAAATGAGAACCCCCATCACTTATAATGGATTTTGGAATTCCAAACCGAGATAAAATATTTTCTTTTAAAAACTTGATCACTGTTTGATGATCATTATTTCGGCATGGAATTGCTTCAACCCATTTGGATACATAGTCTACGGCTACTAAAATGTATAGATAGCCAAAGGAGGGGGGAAATGGTCCCATAAAATCGATACCCCAACAGTCAAAAATTTCGATCACCAAAATTGGGTTTAAGGGCATCATGTTTCTTTTTGAAATGTTTCCCAACCTTTGACATCTATCGCAAGTTACGCAAAAAGCATGGACATCTTGGAAAAGTGTGGGCCAGTAAAATCCACACTGCAAGATTTTTGCAGCGGTTTTTCGAGATGAAAAATGACCACCGCATGCTTCTGAATGACAAAATGTTATTACCTGTCTACTTTCCTGAGCGGGGATGCAACGTCTTATGATCTGATCCTTACAGTACTTGAATACGTAGGGATCTTCCCAAAAGAAATTGCGGACCTCCCTCAGAAACTTCTTTTTGTCCATGGGAGTGAAAAATGGAGGAAGTGTTCCGGTAGCAAGGAAATTAGCAATATCAGCGTACCATGGGGTTTCATCAATCCTGAATAGTTGTTCATCGGGGAATTTTTCATTGATTGGCAGTCCATCCCATGAAATTCATAAGTTAATCTTGACAGATGATCTGCCACCACATTTTCCACACCCTTTTTGTCCTTAATGACTAAATCAAATTCTTGGAGCAAGAGGATCCATCTCAAGAGCCTTGGTTTGGCATCTTTTTTTGTAAGCAAAAATTTCAGTGCTGCATGGTCAGTAAATACAGTAACAGAAGAACCAACAAGATAAGATCGAAATTTTTCCAATGCAAATACTACAGCAAGTAATTCCTTTTCAGTTGTTGAGTAATTCATTTGGGCATCATTTAAAGTTTTACTTGCATAGTAAATCACATGTGGCTTCTTATCTTTTCTTTGTCCCAAAACAGCACCTACAGCATAGTCACTAGCATCACACATCAATTCAAAGGGTAGAGTCCAGTCAGGAGGTTGCATTATTGGGGCAGAAATCAACATGCCTTTGAGTTTGTCAAAGGATTTTTGGCACGCTTCATTCCAGTCGAAAATGACATCCTGACTCAAAAGATGACACATAGGTTTTGCTATGGTGCTGAAGTCTTTTATGAACCTTCTGTAGAATCCTGCATGACCTAAGAATGATCGAACATCCTTTACAACCCTAGGAGCAGGAAGATTCCTTATCAAATCAATTTTTGCTTTATCAACTTTCATGCCTTCAGACGACACAATGTGACCCAAGACAATGCCTTGATTCACCATGAAATGACATTTCTCCCAGTTAAGCACCAGATTTGCCTCTTTGCATCTCATCAAAACTTTTTCTAGGTTAGCTAGACACAAATCAAATGAGTCACCATATACCGAGAAATCATCCATGAAGATTTCCAAAAAATTTTCGACCATGTCACTGAACAAGCTCAGCATACATCTTTGAAATGTTGCAGGAGCGTTACAAAGTCCGAATGGCATCCTTTTGAATGCAAAGGTGCCAAATGGACATGTGAATGTGGTCTTTTCTTGGTCATTCAGAGCTATCTCAATTTGATTGTATCCGGAATACCCATCCAGGAAACAGTAAAATTCATGGCCTGCTATTCTCTCGAGGACTTGGTCAAGGAAGGGAAGAGGAAAATGGTCTTTTCTAGTCACCAGATTGAGTTTTCGATAGTCAATGCACATTCGCCATCCTGTGACGACTCGTGTTGGCACGAGTTCATTTGCATCATTTTTGACTACTGTGACTCCAGATTTCTTTGGTACAACTTGGGTTGGACTAACCCATTTGCTATCGGAGATAGGAAAAATTATCCCTGCATCCAGGAGTTTGAGCACTTCCAGTCTCACAACCTCTTTCATGTGAGGATTCAATCGTCGCTGCATTTGACGAGAGGGTTTTGAGTCCTCTTCAAGGTATATGGCATGATTACAAATTAACGGGCTTATACCTTTCAAATCAGCGATGGTCCACCCAATGGTGCTTTTATGACTTTTAAGAACTTCAATTAATTGAGCTTCTTGCAAGTCTGTGATTTTTGAAGAAATTACCACTGGGTAAGATTTATCCTCACCTAAAAATGCATACTTGAGATCAGATGGGAGCGGTTTCAGTTCAGGCTTTGGTGGCCTGTCACTTGAAGATAGTGGTTTTGTACCACTTGATGAAATTTCTTCAAATTTAGGAGCCCATGTCCCCACATTGAAGGTAGGGCACTCAATGGAGTTTTGTTCCAGAGAGTCAGATGAGTCAGATTTTGACAAAGTTGATTCACTAAGATCCTCATAGAATGAGTCATTCAGATGTGCTTGTATCAATGACTCAATGGAATTTATTTCTCCCACCTCCTCGTACTCTCTTGGGTGTTTTGCAATGTCAAAGACGTTCATTTCGAGAGTCATATCCCCAAAAGTCAATTTCATAATACCATTCCTGCAATTGATTAGTGCATTGGAGGTTGCTAGAAAAGGTCGACCAAGAATGACAGGAATTGGAGTTTCTGAATGAACTTCTGGATGAGTATCTAGAACAATGAAGTCTACAGGGAAGACAAAATTATCCACTTGGACAAGTACATCTTCAACAATACCCCTAGGAATTTTTACAGATCTATCTGCCAATTGGAGTGTGGTGCAAGTGGGTTTCAGTTCACCTAAACCCAACTGCTGGTAGACAGAGAAAGGAAGCAAGTTGACACTAGCTCCAAGGTCTAACAATGCTTGCTCAATTTTGAAATTTCCAATGACACATGACACAGTGGGGCATCCTGGATCTTCGCACTTTGAAGGAATTTTTTGTTGAAGTAAGGCACTGGCTTGTTCTGTGAAGAAGGCTCTTTTTTGAACATTTTGGCTTCTTTTGACTGTGCACAAGTCTTTTAGAAACTTGGCATAAGCTGGAACCTGTTGGATTGCATCCAGAAGTGGGATGTTAATTTTTACTTGCTTGAAAAGCTCGTAAATTTCAGACTGATTGTTTGCTTTCTGTATGCTCTTGAGTCTATGAGGGAAAGGAGCAGGAATAGAACACGAGGGTTCTTCTTCCCTTGATGGCTCTGGTTCTTGTTCAATCATGGGATCACAGTCATTTTTTTTTTCAAGTTCTGGCTCACTTAATGGGTTGACTGGAATTGAGACTGGTTTTGGGTCTGGAATCAGCATGTTTCTGATGGACTTGTCAATCTTTTTGCCACTTCTCAATGTGGTGACAGTTTTGGCTTGGTCTTGTGGAGTTTCCATAGTTGATGGATTTCCCACCTGAAATTGGCCTTGTGGAGGCTTTGGTTGGGCAGGAAATTTTCCCTTCTCATGTGTGCTCATGGACTGGGTCAGCTTTTGAATGTGGCCTTTGAGATCCTCAAAAGATTGTGTGGTCTGGGCCTTGAAATCAATAAAAGCCTGAGTAGAACTATTGTTATAGCTCATTTGGGTTTGCATGAATTGATTCAATGTATCTTCAAGGTTCCTTTTGTGTGGTGGTTGATATGGAGGATATTGTGGAGGTCCTTGAGGTGGTTGTGGTGGCCCTTGTTGATGAGGATATTGTGGAGGTCCTTGAGGTGGTTGTTGTGGACTTTGTTGCTGATTCATGGGGGTTGGTTGTGTGTTTCTCCAACTGAAATTTGGGTGGTTCCGCCACCCTGGATTGTATGTTTCAGAGTATGGGTTGGAGTAAGGCTTGTTGAAATTGGAAATGGCATTTGTTTGTTCCAACAAAACTTCTTTGAATGCCGGAATGGTCGGGCATTCCCCAGTAGGATGCCCTGTTAGTGCACAAATCCCACACACTTGTTCTGTGGGAGGGACAACATCAACTTGATGGACCTTTTTCATCTCTAAAGCTTCAAGCTTTCGAGACAAAGTGGACATTTTTGCTCTAAGATCATCATCTTCTCTCAAGACATACTTACCCCCTTGGAAAGTAGGTGGTTTGGCTTCTACAGTGGTAGGAGAGGCTGAGTCCCACATTTGAGAACTGTCAGATATGGTATCAAAAAAATTGAATGCCTCCTCCGGACTTTTTCCCATGAACTCTCCTTGAGCCATCATTTCGACAAACTGTCGTAACCTAGTGGGCAAGGAGTCATAGAAAAATCCTACCAAAGTCCAATCTTCAAAAGCATGGTGTGGACAAGATTGGAGAAGATCTTTGAATCTCTCCCAGCTTTGATAAAAAGTTTCCCCTTCTTTGATCGAAAAATTCATGATTTGTCTTTTGAGTGCATTAGTGCGGTGCAGAGGAAATAATTTTCTGAAAAATTCATTCTGTAGAGCCTGCCAATTAGGGATTGAAAGAGATTTTAAAGAATGTAACCATTGTTTGGCTTTATCCCTCAAAGAGAAAGAAAACAATTTCATTTTTGTCAATTCAGAATTGTCTTGAAATGTTCCACACACTTCTTCGAAGTCTTTGATATGCAGATACGGATTTTCTGTATCCAATCCCTGAAACACGGGCAATAAATGCACTGTCCCCGGCTTCACAGTGAAGTGGGGTGCATTCTCCGGAAAAACAAAACAAGAGGGGACACTATTCCTTGTGGGATGTAAGTAATCCCGCAATGTTCGAATGTTGGGTACTTCCCCCTCTCTCACATGATCTTCACCCTGCCTGTCAATATTTGCCATATTGAAGTTACAAGAATCGGCTTCTGATTTGGGTGAAGGTGGTTCAAGTTGATTTACAGACCCAGAAGATTCAACAGGCAAATTTTGAAAGAGACGTTTGGTGTCAGTCATAAAAAAAAAACAAAATTATTCACAATAAGGCAAAAATATATACTAAAAGAGAGGTTTTTTTTTTTTTTTTTTTTTCACCTTTTTCTAAAAAGAGCACCTTTTATGGTTCCCCGGCAACGGCGCCAAAAACTTGACTTGATCCGAAATGTGTACACCCAAGTGCAGGCGGTCAAGTTGTAGTAATAATCTGGTTTGAGTCCAGAGTCGAATCCTCAGGGAACTATGGTTGGTGTTCTTTGAAGTAAATAGTGAGAAAGACTTGTAACTGGAAGTATTATGATTTTGAAGTTGTGGGAAGTTTTGGATAGAATGTAAAATTCTTTCCAATGGGTATTTTTCTAGACAAAATATAAGATGATTAAATGTAACAAACACTCTTTGGTTCGGGAATCAGAATATGTAGTTGATTATCCGGTGCATTATGTTTATGCTTTATAACTCAATTAACTCCCGTGTCAACGGCAAATTAATCGGAAGATAGGAATGAAGTGCAATAATGGTGGACATTGAAATTTTGTCATGAAGAGTTAGTTAGGGTACTTGCCTTGAATCAATGGATCTTTCCATGTAGGAGTCATCCATTTATCATAGAAAGATCCGTTGATTATACAAAGTACCTTTACTTTGCTAGGTGCATTCAATCACCCAAAAATCAAGTGGAGTATAGAACATTTAAGCATAAAGGTGATACACAAACATAATGTCCGGATTAATCTTTTACATATCTATCATCCCTTCCCAAAGAGTGAATGAGGACTACTCACCCTTCATAGCTATGGTAAAGCTAGAATGATGAATGATACTCATCCCCAAAAGGTGTTACAAAGTAAAATGCTCAAGCACTAAAAGTGAAATGCTTTAAAGTAAAATAGCTAAACAAGGAGCCGATCTTCGACAAAGAATGAGTGAATCACGTTCCACCCTTCACGGCTTTGGTAAAGCTCTAGAAAAGTGGAAGAGTTTCACTCCTCTAAGGGGAAGAAGGAAGCTCCAACAATGGAAGTAAAAGAAAACAATACTTAAATTAAAAGAAAGCAATAAATACTTGGTGTTTAATCCACAACCAAGAGATGATAATACATAAAAGAAAACAACAACTTCTTGGTGTTTAATTCACAACCAAGATCTAATAAAAAGAAAACAACAACTTCTTGGTGTTTAATCCACAACCAAGATATAATAAAAACATAAAAGAAAACAATAACTTCTTGGTGTTTAATTCACAACCAAGATCTAAAACATAAAAGAAAACAATAACTTCTTGGTGTTTAATTCACAACCAAGATCTAAAACATAAAAGAAAACAATAACTTCTTGGTGTTTAATTCACAACCAAGATCTAATAAAAAGAAAACAATAACTCAAGAAAGTAAATAAAGCAATAATACTTGAAAGATGATTCAAGAAAAAGATTCAAGACCTTTGGAGTGTTTTCCACTAGGAAGAAATGTTCTTTACAAGAAAAATGAAACAAGAGAAGGATGCCCATTACAAGCCCCCAAGGGGGGTATTTATAGGCATCCAAATTACAAATATCCTAAAAGATATTTATCCTAAAATATATTTAATTACAAATATCCTAAAAGATATTTATCCTAAAAGATATTTAATTACAAATATCCTAAAAGATATTTATCCTAAAAGATATTTAATTACAAATATCCTAAAAGATATTTATCCTAAAAGATATTTAATTACAAATATCAAGAAGATCTTGATTTACACTTTGATCTCCCTTTGTTTTGAGCTTTAATAATTTACACCCTATGCTTTGATAAGTTGCTCTCCATGCTTTGATAATTGGCTCCCGTCGTTTTGACGCATAAAAACCTGAAAAGAACAACATTCAATGCATTATCCTTAATTCACACATTAACCCTAATTAGATTTATTTTGACTAGTTTAACTTTATTTAATTACACAATTGACCTTTTAATTTAATTACATTTTGCATTAATTAGGGTTAATCAGAAACTCTTCCACTTTTCTAAAGTTTTACCAAAGCCTTGAAGGGTGGAAAGTGATTGACTCATTCTTTGTCGAAGATAGGTCCTTGTGTAGTGTTTTTTTCCTTGTAACTCCTCTACTAGGAGGGATGAGAATCACTCACTTTTCTAGCTTTCTCAAAGCCATGAAGAGTGATTAGTTTCTCATTCACTCTTTAGTTAGAGGTGATGGACATGTATAAATCATTTGGAAGTTATATTTGTGCATTTTGTTTATGCTTAATGCTTTATCTTTCACTTGCTTATTGAATGATTGAATGCATCTAACAAAGCTAAGGTACTTTGTACAACCATGAGTCCTTTCTATGACATAGATGACTCTTGGCATAGGAAGACTCATTGGTTCTTTGCAAGTACTCCAGCTAGATCTTCATGAATACATTTCAATCTTCACTCTTATTACGCTTGAACTAAGAATGGAATACTAACACAGTGGTTGGATGCCTTGTAGAAAAACTTGTTTGTTTGTAGACGGGTTGAGTATCGACACAGACAATTCTTGTAAATCTCTACAAAGACATCGGAACCATGCTCTTAATTCCCACAATCCCTCTTTATTCTCCGATTAACTTTATGTTGACATGTGAGTTAATTGAGTTCCCAAGCACAAGTATAACAACCGGATGATTGACTACATGTCCAGATCCTCGAGCTAAATGGTGACTTTAACATTTGAGAGAATATTATATTTTGTCTAGAAAATCCTCTTGGAAAGAATCCTATATTCTATCCAAAAAAATCCATAAACATCGCAATTTTAAATCTCAAGGGTTCCAGTCACTTTGGTCTCTGTCACTACTTACTTCGAAACACCAACATTAGTTTTCTGTGGATTCGACTCCGGACTTAACCGGATTATTACTACAACTTGACCGCCTACACTTGGGTGTACACATTTCGGATCAAGTCAACCACCATCATCTGGACGGTGCTAATCCTCTGGTTTTTTTGCTTGCAGTCTCCTTTGTTGACCTAGTTGACTTGCTGGTGTTGGGATGGTGAGCCCTTTTCTGATTTTACGATTTCCTCCCTCTCTTTTTTGCCTTTTGCACATCCGTCCTTCCAAGTTCTAATAATTATACGTAAAACCCTACAAAATATAAAAATTAAGCATTAGGCATAATACTATTCAAATTAATCATTTTAATTCAATTAACACACACTATTAACCCTAATTCATTACCGCACAATTTTGGGTTACTCACACTCTCCAACCAAACATTAATAGTCCCAAGTAATTAAAAACAAATAAAAAAAATCACTTTCATAGATTTCACGATTGCATTTACCTCGTGAAAGTTTCCAGTGAAGGTACTTGCAAACTTCAATAGCGAAGATAGAATAATTTATATTTTTACATATAAAATTAAATCATCATTCTATTCTTATGCCAAGATGCCTTCCTCTTCCTTATCACTGTAAGAGTAATACACACCATGTGTAACACTATTCTGTATAATTTCAGAAAAAAACTCGTGTGTGTGCACGGATTTCTTTATTTCAAAAGCACTTAAGAAATATCACAATCCTTCACTAAGTTGTACAAGAGTTAGCATCGACGTCAATCCTTTCATGAAAATCACTCAGCAAAGAACACTCAAGTTTTAGTGACTATCACTCAATAATTACATGTGGTAAGAATATTGAAATCAAAGTAAAGTACTAGCACATGTAATATACCAAAAGAAGGTTATTTGAATAAAAACTGGAAATTGACATAATCTCACGAAGGAATATTAACACTATATCAAACAACATTATCAACACTCTCCTTTTGAATGGATGAAAATGATACATATGCGTGACTTCCGGAATCAAAAAGGACTTTATTAGGGTTATAACGTGGCTAAAGGTATTGGGTTTAAGAAATGACGTCTAAGGGAACCAAAAAACTATCTTTTTCAATTTGTGTAGCACACCTCTCCCTGTAACTTTGCATGTTTTTACAACATCATACTTCTCTTTCTTCATTTTCAATTTTAGGCTTTGTAATTTCTTGGCTATTTTCTTTCTTTGCATACTTTCTTTTTCTTTTTCTATTTCTTTCCTTCTTTCACAAATTATTTTATTTTCCTTTCTTTTACTTTCTTTTCCTTTCTTTTCCAACCATATTTCTCTATTTTTCTCTTTTCCTGTATGCTGCCTTTTTTAAGAAAGGGTGTAAAAAAATTAGATGGCAAGGGTCGGACAAATATACTTGCATTGGCTCAGTTAACTTATGGGTTTTAGAAAAGAAATTTTATTTATGCTCAATCACGGCTTACTAGGGATATAGTTTTGCAAAAGAAATGGTCAAGGCTCAAAATAAGATCACAAATGGCCTAAGATCATTTTTCAGAACTCATACACTTGCATGATTTTCATAAGAAATTTAAAGGAGAATGTTAACATGTCATTTAACGAGTGCTAATCAAAACAATATTAATGAGATTATTTAAATACATTTTCCAGTGAACTGAAATTCTTACTTGAGTAAACATTAAAAATCTCTCCAAGGAAGATTGGTTCAGAATCTGTATAAGGGTTTCACATCTCCACTATATATGTAAGCTTCATAAAGGATCATGTTATTTCAAAAAGCTTTTCAAAATAAGAAATTATTACGTGCTCAAAATGATGAGTTTTCTATGAAAATATAAAGATAAGTGTACAAATAGTCTATGAAAATCTTCCATGATTTGGTTAGGGTTATACCTGCAAATTAACATAATGACAATATAATTTTACCGTGAATAATACGAACTAATTATCTTAACACAGTAAAATTTATACGAAATAACATAAACTTAACAAAATAATTGAATAAAAGCATAGTTCAAAACATAAAAACACCCAAAAGTACTCAAAACCAAGTACATAAACTGAAATGTAAATAAAGAGTTCAATAAAAGTGAAGAGAGAGAGAGAGGGTAGAAGATGCAGGAGACTCTGACTGGCTAAGTTGATGATGATGGGCCACCACTGTATCTCCTTCCAAGCAGCCTCATAATCTCATTCTGGTTCTCCTCATACTTTGTCATTCTTTGATCAAAATGGGTCATCCTAGTCTCATGACCCAATAAAATCTGTTTGTCAGTCTGATCATCTACTAGAATATACGGCTGCTGCTCCAATCTAATGCCGCACATATCTTGTAAGCATTAGACTGGAATAAGATGGCGTCTTAGGGTAATCCTTGTTCTGCCCATACTCAATCCAATCGAGATGATCAAGTGCACAACCTGAAATGGGTTCAAAACTGTGACACCCCAAAATCCGGGGGTCCGTTGATCACCCATCAACCTGCGGAATACCTGTGGATATCGTGTAACTCGATATCACGCCGTTATGCCCCATTTATCGGAATCCATAATTTATCGAAATTCGGGCAAAGTCTCCTTTGTACGAGGAGCTCTACCCAAAACACAACATGTGCAATCACATAACATTGACCACACCGGGTCTATTTATCCACACTCCCATGACAACATTTAATTACATGACCCATCCGAGGTCTAACATACGTCAATTCATAGTTTATACAAGTTCTTTTACAAATTTTTGCATACGATTACATGTCAAAACTGAGTTTTCATAGTTATTGTACAAAAACAAAAAAAAACCCAAGGTAAAGCCACAAAACGACCTCTCTTCATCCTTGGGGCCCTGAGTGAGTGTCATCCACCGGTGTGTATCTCGCACCTGAAATGTTTTCCCGTATAGGGTGAGTCACGCTCAATAGAGTATCTCCTACAGAGGCTACTCCCCACCCTAGATGCATATGAAATGTGCACAATGCAAACAATCAATAATTCAAACATTTCAATCAAGAATATGCATCCAATGATAGGAATTCTATGTCATGCCATGAAATGAGATGAGACTCACTCATGCGCTTTAACCCGAGTCCTTACCGACTCCCACAACACAATGTAATGCACTTGTGCAATGAAACCGTCATTTGATGAAAATCCATCCAATGATTGTTTGAAATAAAAGTTATGTTTTTATAAAACCAAATCATTGATGGATGTTACCCATTGAATGAGTGTTTTATAAAACAAAATCTTGTGTCTTTGTTGGGCAACGAATTTTGGTATCACAACCGCCGGTTCCGTACACCATCACACTTTTTCGGAATTTCACCTCAGGGGAGTGTGTGAACCAAGTAGCCGGGTTTTGCACCCGATGGAGAATCTAGCCCTTCTTGCTATACCCGACACAAGTTTTCCATGCATGTACCCGTGCGACTCAGTCAGATCTTTAATCCAACTTTCCCGAGCCCACCCATCAAGCACCAAGTATGGTGTTTGATTAAACCATGCACCCACACACCCACACTCATGCATAAGGCCCATGAATGTGATGCCAACCCCATGCCCAATATGCAATAATTCCAAATGAGCAATTCATCCACATGTCCACATGTTCCATGTCAATTTATATCACATGCATATAATCACCAAAATTCATTATCATGTCAATACATCAACTAGCATGTATCAACATTTATTCCCAACACAAGGCTCAAGTATGGTCTTTCACAATTTCATGCCAATCACACTTAATCACAAGGCATAATATAAACATATAACATGACCACATAAACCAATTTTCAAGGGATTACAAAAGTAACTCCCACATATCAAAATCAAGCTAGAAATTGGTCTAAGCCATTTCTACACCCTTTCCCTCATTTTCATAACAATAAACAAGTGGTATACATATTCTACATAACTACTCCCTTCCATATGAACATCATAGGATGGAAATAAACCCAAGTAGGAGGGAACCCTACCTCTTGGAGCGTAAACCGAAGGATAGAACCTTCAAGAACACCAACACCAACCTCCAAGTCTTGATTTCCCAAAATCCCCTCTTTGGATCTTCGGTGAAATCCTTCGTTCTTGGTGTGGTTGCATAGCCCTCGTCGAGGAGATCGACTTTAACTCTTGGTCCGAATGATTCCGACCGACGGAACTTCGAAAATCGTAAGGAGAAAGCTTGAAGATCTTTGTTTTCTTCTCCTTCACCTCTCACACGCCTAACCAGCTGAATCAAGAAGATATTTCCCCCAAAAGCCTTATTTGTGTTGATATTTATAGCCTCGACGCGCGGTGCACATCGCGCCACACGCCTCCCCCTTGTCCGGGTCCATTTTCGCCCCGAAACGATTAATTTCATCCCGATTTAAGTTCAAATTAATTTTATTTGAACTTTAATTCAATTATAAGGAAATTCTATAAAATTCATTTGTGGGGACCTTTGTGAGGTCATCCGCCACCCAGTCGCCTCGAAATACGTGCAAATTCTGACTATTTCAAAATTTGATAAATTTTGACAGGGTAACTGGATTTCGCGATACGAATCTAATGGCGAAGTCCGTTGTGTCATCCGAGCTCTAGAAACATGAGAATTTTAAATACGCATTATAGTGGCAAATTACCGTTTTGCCCTTTTTCAGAAAAAGTTCAAATTTACCCGGGTTTTACAAAAACATTGATTGAATTCTTTCATATGCATTAATCGACCACCCTTCACACAACCAAGACTAAACCAAAAGAGTTTTTTTTTTTTTTAATTTTGAAAATTTTGTAAAATGACTCACTATCCGGTTCTTTAACGTCTGTCAGTCACAAAGACAATTGTGGATTGTTCCCTCCCCCCAGCTTAAATTTAACATTGTCCTCAATGTATAACATTATAAAGCAAAATTTAAAGACAATTGCTAATAAGGTCTGGAGATGAGATAAATCCATAGTGCAAAACCCTAATTTGTAAAACAAATAAAGAAACTATACAAAAGAAATAAAAACACAAAAGAAAAATTATAAATACTATATATAAGAAGTGATTCGGGGATAGATCAATTGGGCTTAAGTTCCCAATTAAAGTTAGTGCCCAATTTGTTTCCTCCATCAAACTTCTTCTTACTTAAGTATCTTGCATCTCCTGATAATTCCTGCGAAGAATTTAACAAATTAGCATAAAAATCCATATCGGGATTTTCACTATCATGAACAGAATGAATTAACAGACTTGTAGAGGGTCAGAATAAGAAAACGTGTTGAATTTCTCCTCTACAATCTCATCAATTACATCTACCTCACAAATTTCTCCCTCCTCACCTAGGTGCTTTGTCACATCAAAAATGTTCAACTCACTGGTCATATTTCCAAATGAAAGTTTCATGACTCCATTACTACAATTAATTAATGCATTTGATGTAGCAAGACTTATACCGATTCATCCAAAGCTGTTCTACCGATTTATCAAAGTTAATATTCAATGAGAATTCCTCTTCCCAGACATTAACCAGCCACTCTTTAGGGGATTTTTCTTAAGGCTTATTGGAGGAAAATAAAATAATATTTTGACTAGACTAGGACACACCATATTGGCCAACTCTTCATAAATAGTTTTGGATATTTTCTAGGAATGTAAAAAAGACTTAAAGACCGTCTCTTCTTCTATAAATACCGAGACATAGGGTCTTTCAAAAGATGTTTATTCTCAAGGAGGTCTCTCCTTCCAGTGCTAGTTAGGATAAGGGCATATGTTTTAAATGTTGGATACGAGGAAAAGAAATTTGTAGGTACCTTCACTTAAAACCTTCACGAGACAAAACTCATCCACTAGGGATTACCTAGGGGTTTAAAGGCTTGTTGCATATGCTAAATGCAATAGCAGAATTAGTATAGGTTTATGTTTGTTTGCTTAATTTTTACATTTAGTTTGCTAGGGACTAGCAAAGCTTAAGTTGGGGGGTGTGATGAGTGCGTAATATTGCATATTTAACAGCCTCATTAAATGCATTTTAACTCAACTTTGCATTTAATTACTTAGAGTTAGTCGAATTTATGAATAATGTGAAAATTTTGATGTTGCAGGTAATCATAGGGTAAATGATAACTTTCGGAACCCTGCAACTAAGTGTGGATCAGTGGTGAAGAGATGGACACATTACATGAGGATTGAGAGGCATTAAAGTGAAAGAAATCAAGTATATAGTGGTATTTGGTATTATAGGCACTGGTATCTAAGCCTACTTGAATTTTGGTACCGGCACCCGCACCATTTGGTATTGGTACCTCTGTTTTCTCCATTTTTTACCATGATCCACATCGAATCTGAAAAAGTGCAACACATGAAAGTTGTAGATATGGATGTGCTTTGTATTGTGTCAACATTTCAGCTAAATCGGACGATTGGATCAAAAGTTATGACAAATTTATGAAAACTGATCCTAAGCTAGCATCTCATTTACAACCTACCGGTAGAAGGAAACCAAAACCTACCGGTAGGTTTTGGCTACTGGACAAAAATCTGCCGGAAACCTACTAGAAACCTACCGGTAGGTTTTGCCTATTGGACAAAAACCTACCGGTAGGTTTTGTCATCGACTTACCGGTAGGTTTTGCTGAAAAATGACAAATTCTGTAACTCATCATTCACTTGCTTGGGGGGCCCACCATTGCTTCTCCTACACATTTCCTGAAATCCCTTACACACAAACATGCCACCCCGCACCTAGGGTTGGACTTTGGAGGCCATTGCATTTATGAGGAGGAGAGAGAAGGGGGGAGCCTGGAGAGTTACAGGGTAGGCTGTTCCTAGCTTGTGCAATGCATCAACTCAGCCTCCTATGGATGGGAGGCCTGTCACACACCTAGAGGAGTCCTATGGACTAAAATGCAGAGGTCTTACACCATTTATTCATGTAAAACCCGGGAAAAATTGAACTTTTTTCTGAAAAATGGCAAAATGGTAATTCTCCACCCTTATGCGTATTTGAAATAATCATGTTCTAGACCTCGGATGAGGAAACGGAGTGCGTCATTGGATTCGCAACGCGAAATCTAGTAATCACTAGAAATTTCGTCGAATTTCGAGATAGTCGGATTTTTGCACGTTGTTCGAGGCGACTGCGTGGCGAATGTAATTTTAAAGGTCCCCAATAATGAATTTTATAAAATTTCCTTATAATTGGATTAAAGTTCCAATAAAATTAATTTGGACTTAATCCGGGACTTAATGAATCATTTCGGGACGAAAAACGGACCCGAAAGTCGAAAATATGCGGTGCGATGTGGACCGCTCATTTGCGACTATAAATAGGGAACAAATATCTGATTTTATTCAGATTCTTCAGCTAAAAAAACAGTATACACGTTTTTGGAGAGAGAGGAGAGAAAAAGTGGGTTTTTAAATTTTTTTTCGCCGATTCCGGGAGTTCCGTCCGTCGGAATTCGTCGATTCAAAAGGCAAAGTTCATCTACGCGATGAGGGCTACGCGTGGGTACCAAAAACAACAAGTTTCACCGAAGGTGAACGGGTGGGAGTGTACGAAAATCAAGATTCGAGTTGTATTTCTTTGTTCGGATTCCGTCGAGCTAGAAGGGAGAAGTGATCACGTCGACGAGGGCTACGCGTGGGTACCAAAAATGAAGATTTTCACCGAAGGTGAAAAATCGGGATTTGGAAAAATCAAGCTTCGAGTTGGGTTTTCGAGTCTTAGGAGCTTCCTACGGGATTCTCACGCTACAAGAGGTAGGGGTTCTCCTACTTGGGTTGATTTCTTACCTAGAATGCCTATGATTATGGCTTGGTATATATATGGATATGTGTACATATTTATATGGATATAGTTGTGGAATAATGAAGAAAATTGGTAGGTTGTTAGAAAAATTACACTTGCCTATTGGTGGAATTTAGGTAAAATAATTTTATCCTAAATTGGTATGTAGAAATTGCCTATTGGAATTTCTTGAATTAAGTGGAAATTGGGCATGATATGTGTTACCATGTTGTTTGCCTTGAAGGTGTTTGACAAAATAGCTAAATGGATTGAAATTGCTATATGATAAATAACATGTTATGCCTTATGTGGTAAACGAAAATCATATGTGTACGATATGATTTATGTTGAAATTGTGAATGTCAGATATATATATTTTGATATATCAATTGTTGTGATGAAGCATGGAATTTATACGTTTATAATGTAAATTGCCATGGAATGGAATTGATTATGTTAATTTAGTCCATATGGCATGCATTACATATGTGACATAATGTTATTGCAATGATACATCGCATTGCATATGCACGGGGAATTCACATCATGAGTGGTGTGTGTGTGTGTGCATGGTTGTTGTTAATACCATATGTTGGAATATGGTAGAGACAGTTCATATGGCATACATTACATATGAACCTTGCATGAGAGAAGCAATGGGTCATTACATTGCATATGTACGGAAACATCACATACATGGACATTGTGTCATAAGGATGTTGTGCATGGGTGTTTGTACCACAATCTATGTGGTATTAAATGCATATGGTCATGGAAATTGCTCATTGGCATTATTGCATATAGAGCATGACATTGGTAACTCCATTCATGGACATTAGTCATTAGTGGAGGCATGTGTAGGTGGTGCATGGTTAATCAACACCTTGTTTGGTGCTTGATATGTGGACTCGGGAGAAAAGTGGATCGACGATCTTTTTTGAGTTGCATGGTTGCATTGCATGATAAATTGGGTTGGGATTAGCAAGAAGAGGCATGGCGACCTCTCGGGTGCAAGGCCCGGCGTGAAGGGGAGGTGCACTCCCTTGGTATAGAGCCCATAAAGTGTACGGGTGTGGAAGACCCTTGGTATGAGCCCATAAAATGTCCAATCCCAAGAAAGACCCTATTTTTGAAAATATCATTGATGTAAACATAAATGATAAAATGAAACACTTTGGCATTTGCATTGTGTTGCCGAGCCGGGAAGGGCTCGGGGTGAGTGCATAAATGAGTCACATCTCATTTCATGATACATCAAACACGTTGGCATTAGCATTGTGTTGAGGAGCCAGGGAGGGCTCGGGTTGAGTACATGAGTCTCATCTCATTCATGGGGCTTAGGTAGCCCGGTTTAACATACATGGCATTGGCATGTAAAGAGAGTCGGGGTGGACTCGGGTTGGATGTACATGAGTGGATTTCATCTCATTCACGGCATGGCTTAATGGCATTCCATCATTGAATTGCATTCTTGATTGGAATGGTTATGGAAATTATGGATGTTGCATGTGACCATTTCATGTGCATATAGGTTGAGGAGTAGCCTCTGTAGGAATTTCTCTACTGGGCGTTGGCTCACCCTATACGGGAACAATTTCAGGTGCGGGAGGTTCACCGACGCACGGCTCAAGGTTGGGCCCTCATGGTTGAAGAAAGCCGCATGTGGCTTTACTTAATGTTTTGTGTAATTACATGTTAGAAACTATATTTTGGGGCATGTAATGCGTAAAATAATTGTAATAGAACTTATAAAGACTATTGTTAGATTAGCCTTTCATGTTTTGATTTAAGTATGGTTAATTGGACCCAGTGTGGCCAATGTTTACTTATACATGGACCCGGTGCGGCCATTGCTTTATATTTGACCTCGGATGGGTCTGGTAATTGTGTATTGCATAGGTTGGGTATTGGGTAGAGCTCCCCATACAAAGGAGACTCTGCCCAAATTTCGTAAGTTATGGACCCCGGTAAGTGGGGCATAACAGTGTGATATCGAGACACTAGGTATCTATAGGTATTCCGCGGGCTGATGGGTAATCAACGGACCTCCGGATTTTTGGGGCGTCACAATTCAGCTTCATACAAGATTTTGAGTGAGGAAGAGGCTACCTAAGCTTAGGAGTAGTTTTTAGAGAGATAAATTCCAAGGAAGAAGATGAAGTTTAGAGAGAGAAAGCTTAGATTTTTGCATTTCTTCCATTCATTTCACTTGTAATCTTCTTGAATACTCTTGTAAGCTTCATTTATTATCTTTAATGTCATTTATTTCAAGTACATTGCAAGTTTAGATACACATTTTAGATTCTACCATTGTTGTTTGGATTTTCCTTCATTTCAAGCTTTTAATATGGGTATTCATTGCACTACTTCATATTTCAACTTTTCTTGCATTAGTTTAAGTTTCAATCTTCATTTTTTCATAATGTCTCTTCACTTCATTTATGTTCTTGCATTAAATATGAGTAGCTAAGCTTCAAGTTGGCTAATCCAAGGGAGAATTCCTCTTGAGTATGCTAAATCAACTCTTTTTCATTCCTCCTCCTAGTGTACGATGATTTGGTTTGACTAGGTTGAGTGTGGACATGATTGTGAGTTCTTGATACACCGTAGACTTGTCACGGGGTATGCTTGAATCCTCATCTCCATTTTAGTCTCTCGCTTCCTACGAATCAATCAAACATCTAGGCACCATTGGAGGAAGGTCTTAAGTTGATTTGACATTCTCATTGGAATAACCTCTTCGGATTATCCAACATTTGTTTCTATTTTATTTCATCAAGAACACAATTCATCAAAACTCAAACATCAAAGATTTTTCCACTTTTCCCTTTTCAGCAAAATCAGCTTCAAAACAATTCATCTCTTTCCCTGAGGAGACGACATTGGAATACGAATTTCAAGTAAAACATGACACTCGAAAGTATCTCTGCTCTTGGGGAGCACTTTTGTACACATACACACATTTCATTCACACACCTATTTTCCTATTTCTTGCATCGAACCTGAGTGA
Source organism: Ilex aquifolium (assembly GCA_951799425.1). Lineage (NCBI taxonomy): Eukaryota > Viridiplantae > Streptophyta > Magnoliopsida > Aquifoliales > Aquifoliaceae > Ilex > Ilex aquifolium. The sequence goes on along the minus strand of OX637398.1, from coordinate 29,947,453 downwards.
GAGTGACACTCACCAACACACATAAGTCATATACACATTGAGGGTTCATGTTCAGAATTAGGAAGGATGGAATAACTCAAGCATTTTTGGCACCATTGCTGGGGAAGTTTAAGCGTCGAGTTCGAAGGTGATTTTGGATGGCATAGGTAAGTCTCGTGATTTTCATCATGGGCCAAGGTATGTCATCTCATTTGTAAATAGTTGTAGTTTGTGTTTTGTGTTATGTTTCCTAATTTTTATGAAAATGTATCAAATGGCCAAAATTTTTAAAATGTGTATGAGATTTGTGATGAGTATGGGCACATCACTAGTGAGTGCCCATTAAATTATACGATTCAAGACTTTGCATGCGAAGTTTCAAATTCAATATTGGCCTCCGAAAACTTTTACCCCGACCACTATGTTACACCAAGTTATCCGAATTATGGTTGGGAGAATGAACCTTATAATTTTTCATCTGATCTCACACCACCAAATGAATTTTGCCACTATCTAACATATGAGGACTCAACCGAACAAGAATTGGAAAATACTCTTTGCGAGTTTATGCTATACCAAATGGAAGTCAATGCCCAAGTAGCCCAACAATTTTTTGAAATTAGAGATGACCTTATTGCATTGACTAATGTTATAATCACTATGCATGAAGAACAACATCTTGAGCATAGTCAATGTATGGAGGATGATCATCTCAATGGAATGCATATTGATGTTGAATCTCCCACCACTCTAAATTGTGAAAAATTTAATGAAGATATTATCTCACATGAGGCTAATGAGCCCAAGGTCATTTTGTCATCTAAGAGTGGTGTTGAGATTCACATTTCTCAATTTGGGGAGGACATTGAAATGGAGTTAAGTGTAAAAATTTATAAAGAGAAATTGTATCCTCCATTTGTGGAATTGCATAAACTTGTGTGCACCTCTGTTTGGTTGAGAATTTTTAATGATTATCTTTTATGTTGTTGGATAGATTGGTTAGGAAGGGCATTTATACAACAAAAAAATTTTAAAATAAAAAAAATCAATGGGCGCAAGCTCATATCCGAATTGAAGCCGGATTGACATGAGCCCTCTTTTTTTTGTTTTCATATACATAGTAGTTAGACTTATTTTATTGTTATATTTTCCTTTTCATAATGATGTAGTATAGATTTTAGCATGAATTTGTTTACCTCTTCCTAATTTGGACTCAATGCATTTTGAGCATCATCGTAGCAAATCTCATTCAGTATCATGTGCGAGTTTAAGTTGGGGGTGTAAACAAGTTTTTTTTTCTTCCCTTTAATGTGTCTACTGAAAAAAAAAAAAAAAAAAGAAAGAAAGGAGGGTATCTTATTTCCCATCTTACTTTCATTTTTCTCATTGCATGATTCCTTGTACATTGAGGACAATGCATGGTACAAGTTGGGGGGTGAGGTGCACAATTTACATGTTCCACCACTTTTTACATAGAATAGTTGGAAATGTAAAAATTTTCAAAATTTTGGACATTTTTTTGTGGAAAATATCTAATATTAAACTATATTCCACTATCCTAATTGTTATGGGAGTTGTGATTGCTTGATCTTCATTTTGAACTTTGAACACATGAGTACGCCATAGAAGTTTATCCTATGCCTGAGTATCACATAAGTGTTTTCTTTCGAACTCAGTCATAGTGCACCTTGAATGTGTAATTTCAAAAATTTACTAATTGGATCCACATTTTAGAGTTTGACATGCATAGTGGAGATGAAGCAAGTACCCATGTGAGCTTTAGTGTCAATCCTTGTTGGAGGGAACTTACATTTACTCAAATGAACAATTTTTCAAATTCAAAATATGTTCAATAATCTCATTATGCTTGCTTCGGTTAGAATGCATGTGGATAGTTGATTAACTTTGTCTTGAAATGCCAACATGCCTCCCTATGCTTATTTAGAAATGATCTTAAGCCATCTTTGAAATGCTTTGAGCCTTAGCCATTTTCTTGGAAAAATTTATCCCTAGTGCCATGATTGAGCCTTAAATGAAAAATTCGTTTTCATGCCACACAATTGACCAAGCCAGTGCAAAATGATAAAAATTTAACACACCTTGGTTGTTCCGAGAATTGATTGTGATTGATCATAAAAGGGAAGAAAATGTGGAGAGGGAACCTAAAGAGGGATAAATGATTGTTGAATTCAAAATGTTGAATGAAAAAGACAAATATATATATATATACAAGAAAAGGAGAAAAAGGGGTGGAAGAAGAAAAAGAAAAATGTTAAGGAAAAGGAGGAAAAAGAAACAAAGAGTGAGGTGAAGGTGATAAGCTGAAAATTTCAAAAAAGGGAAAATTGTTAACAATAAAGGTCATGCCTCGGAATAACCCTCTTTGTTGTCCTCTTTCCTTCATTTCATTTGCCTCAATATCACCCAAAGGCCCCATTATAACCCTTGAAAGTCCTAAATGATCTAGAGAAAGCATGGGGAAAGCACACTTTTAAAGAAAAAGAAAAGTTAATTTTGCTATCTAGTGCTCTAACATTCCTTTCATGAGATTATGTCAAGGTTGTTTCATTTGTATAAATGTGCTTCATTTTTAAATTATATATGAGCATAATTCGGTTTGTGCCTATCTCACATATACACATGGAGAGCATGACAGGATAATCATAGTGTGATTTATTGTTGAGAGAAACCCTTTGTGAGTTTTGCATCGAAGCTGAATTTTGATAGCCAAAGGAATGTGAATTCCGTTGGGTAAATGTTTAAATTGCATATTCATTTCACACACACACGAGTTAAAAGGAAATGTGTAGGTGAATAATCTAGAATAGCATTTAAGGCTATGATGTGATTCATGTGTGATTAGTTCGGGTGAATTGGACAATGCTATTGTTGACATCCCAGTGATAGTTAGGATAAGGGCATATGTTTTAAATGTTGGATACGAGGAAAAGAAGTTTATATGTACCTTCACTGGAAACCTTCACGAGACAAAACTCGTCTACTGGGGATCACCTAGGGGTTTAAAGTCTTGTTGCATATGCTAAATGCAATAGCGGAATTAGTATAGGTTTATGTTTGTTTGCTTAATTTTTACATTTAGTTTGCTAGGGACTAGCAAAGCTTAAGTTGGGGGGTGTGATGAGTGCGTAATATTTCATATTCAATGGCCTCATTACATGCATTTTAACTCAACTTTGCATTTAATTACTTAGAGTTAGTCGAATTTATGAATAATGTGGAAATTTTGATGTTGCAGGTAATCATTGGGTAAATGATAGCTTTCGGAACGCTGCAACTAAGTGTGTATGAGTGGTGAAGAGATGGACACATTACATGAGGATTGGGAAGCTTTAAAGTGAAAGAAACCAAGTGGGTAGTGGTATTTGGTATCATAGGCACCGGTATCTAAGCCTACTTGAATTTTGGTACCGGCACCTGCACCATTTGGTATTGGTACCTCTGTTTTATCCATTTTTTACCATGATCCACTTCGAATCTGAAAAAGTTCAAAACATAAAAGTTGTACATATGGAAGTTCTTTGTATTGTGTCAAAATTTCAGCTCAATCGGAAGGTTGGATCAAACTTTATGATAAATTTACGAAAACTGGTCCTGAGCTAGCATCTCATTTACGACCTACCGGTAGAAGGAAATCAAAGCCTACCAGTAGGTTTTGGCAACTGAACAAAAACCTATCGGTAGTTTTTTCCTACTGGACAAAAACCTACTGGTAGGTTTTTCTGAAAAACGCCAGATTCTGCAACTCATCCTCCACTTGCTTGGGGGCCCCACCATTGCTTCTCCCACACATTTCCTGACATCCCTTACACACAGACATGCCTCCCCACACCTAGGATTGGACTTTGGAGGCCATTGCATTTATGAGGAGGAGAGAGAAGGGGAGAGCCTGGAGAGTTGCAGGGTAGGCTGTTCCTAGCATGTTCAATGCATCAACTTAGCCTCCTATGTATGGGAGGCTTGTCACACGCCTAGAGGAGCCATATGGACGAAAATGCAGATGTCTTACACCATTTATTCAGCTTCACACAAGATTTTGAGTGAGGAAGAGGCTACCTAAGCTTAGGAGTAGTCTTTAGAGAGATAAGTTCCAAGGAAGAAGATGAAGTTTAGAGAGAGAAAGCTTAGATTTTTGCATTTCTTCCATCCATTTCACTTGTAATCTTCTTGAATACTCTTGTAAGCTTCATCTATTGTCTTTAATGTCATTTATTTTAAGTACATTTCAAGTTTAGATACACATTTTAGATTCTACCATTGTTGTTTGGATTTTCCTTCATTTCAAGCTTTTAATATGGGTATTCAATGCACTACTTCATAGTTCAACTTTTCTTGCATTAGTTTAAGTTTCAATCTTCATTTTTTCACAATGTCTTTTCACTTCATTTATGTTCTTGCATTAAATATGAGTAGCTAAGCTTCAAGTTGGCTAATTCAAGGGAGAATTCTTCTTGGGTATGCTAAATCAACTCTTTTTCTATTTATTTCTCGTAGTGTACGATGATTTGGTTTGACTAGGTTGAGTGTGGACGTGGTTGTGAGTTCTTGATACACCGTAGACTTGTCATGGGATATGCTTGAATCATCACCTCCATTTTAGTCCCTCGCTTCCTACGAATCAATCAAACCTCTAGGCACCATTGGAGGAAGGTCTTGAATTGATTCGGCATTCCCATTGGAATATCCTCTTCGGATTAGCCAACACTTGTTTCCATTTTATTTTCATCAAGAACACAATTCACCAAAACTCAAACATCAAAGATTTTTACACTTTTTCTTTTTCACCAAAATCACCTTCAAAACAATTCAGCTTCTTTCCTGAGGAGACGACCTTGGAATACGAATTCCAAGTAAAACACGACACTCGAAAGTCTCTCTGCTCTTGGGGAGTACTTTTGTACACACACACACACATTTCATTCACACACCCGTTTTTCTATTTCTTGCATCGAACCCGAGTGAGAATGACACTCACCCACACACATAAGTCATATACACATTGAGGGTTCATGTTCAGAAATTAGGAACGAATGAATAACTCAAGCAATGAACTTCTTTAAAATTATAATAAAATAAATTTTATTTTTGGGATCGTTTTTTAGGTCACCCGACACCCGGTCGCCTCGAAAAACGCAAAAAATTCGACTATCTCAGAATTTGACAAAAATTGTCTAGGTAACTGGATTTTGGGAGACGAATCCAACGGTGTGGTCTGTTTCGTCATTAGAGCTCTAGAAAAATATGGGTTTTTAACCCGCACTGTAGTGATAAATTACCGTTTTGCTCTTTTTTCATAACGGAGTAGACATGTGCCCCTCTTAGTTGATTAAACAAGTCATCAATCATCGGCAAAGGGTATCTATTCTTGATAGTAACCCTATTCAACTGCCGATAGTCTATACATAGCCGAAAGGTCTTATCCTTTTTCTTGGCAAACAACACCGAAGCGCCCCAAGGTAAGGTACTCGATCTAATGAACCTCTTGTCCATCAATTCTTGTAATTGGACCTTGAGTTCTTGCAACTCTACAGGTGTCATTCTATGCGGTGTCATAGAAATGAGCGATGTACCGAGGTGCAACTCAATGGTGAAGTCTACATCCCTATGTGGAGGTAATCCCAGTAGTTCGTTCGGAAATACATCCTCAAACTCACAAACCACCCGAGGTAGACCTAACTCCTGTCTCGCTTCGTTCTCCAAGGTAAGGCTTGCTAGCCAACCCATTAATTGCCCGTGCCAACGGGAATCATACACTACTTGGGGTAAAATATCGTGTTTCTCCCCTTGAAATTTGAAACAAACACCATCCGGTGTGTAAACGGTGACCCATCTTCCGGTCACAATCGACTCGATGTGCCGTCAACCAATTCATCCCAAGGATGACATCAAACTTTGACATGTCCATGACTCGAAGGTCCACAGTGAGTAGAATCCTCGAGATCTCTAACTCACAACCCCGACATATCTTATCAATGCACACCCTAGCTCCTAGGGTTGAATTTACCCATAAGGACTCTTCTATGGTTGTGATTTCTAAATCTATATCACGCACAAGAACATGAAAATGACAACATGTGACATGCCATAATCAAGTAACACATGTGCCCATAAATAAGGAAATAAGAAATGTATTGTGGGTTGCTGACTAATCCATCGGCTTATTTTACGGTGCAACGTCGAAGACCTTCTCCTGGGTCCCCAGCGTTGCTGCTTGAAAGTCTTGTCCCTGGCCTTGGCCCACATGCTGGCTCATCCGGCCTGATTGCGGAGTACCTGCACATGAAGTACTAGGGGCTTGTGCATCACCTTGTAGTCGAAATAGATTTCCCTGGTCCATAGTGGAATAAGGAGGAACAACGTGTGCTTGTGTGAGTCCTACTGACGATTGGGATTGAGGCGTCTCGAAACTCTATGAGCTTTGCCTCAAGGGACAATTCTTCTTCACATGGCCCGGTTGTCGACAATAGAAACATGTCCTCTGGGATCCCTGCCTCTAAGGACAATCCCGTTTCATGTGACCCGGTTGGTGGCATATGAAACAAGTCCTCTAGCATGCCTGGTAGGGAGTCTTGAAGTTTCTCCCACCTTGGGAGGATTGACCTTGGCCTTGGCCTTGATAGTTGTGGCCCTGTCCTTATGATCCTTGTGGGCTCGATGTTTTCTGCCTTTTCCATGAACATTGGTGGTCCATGGAACTTAAACTCCTTTGGATGACTTGAGCCCTTTGGCTTATATTGGCGCTTGCCTGTGCAAAGGTAGTCGCCATAGTGCCAATAACCTCCAAAAAGGCTTATTGGTCAAAGGCCGGTGGTGGTTGGTTGTTGTTCCGCCCACCGTCTCGGTCGCGTCTACTTCCTCTATTTGCCATCTACACACATGTCAAATAGCAATAGAGCACTAACTTAGTATCCAAAGATAGGGATCAAGTTCAAACTTTGAGATTTCTCTCCTTGTCTCACTAGTAGAGCATGTGCCACCAACTAGTAGACATCTACATCCTGAACCATCACATTCATTCTTTTTCTGGCCCCTAAGGTTATGTTCTCTAACCCTAGTGTCTCTTTTCCACATACATTTCGATCATGCATATTGTTCACATAACATATAATACATAACATGTAGCATTTAAAGCACATAACATGTAATGTACAATGGATGCAATGGTCTAAACCCATGCCTCGCAAGCCCTAGGTAAATCGTAAACTTAGGCTCTGATACCAAGCTGTGACGCCCCAAAAATCGGGGGTCCTTTGTCAACCCGTTGATCACCCATCAACCCGCGGAATACTCGTGAATACCGTGTAACTCGATATCACACCGCTATGCCCCATTTACCCGGATTCATAATTTAACAAAATTCGGACAGAGTCTCCTTGTACGGGGAACTCTACCCAAAACACAACATGTGCAATCATACAACATTTAATCACATGACCCATCCGAGGTCCAATATACATCAATTCATACTCCCACATCATGAATTTATGCATCAAATATAGTTAATACAAGTTCGATTACAATCATTTCCATAGATTTATATGTCCAAAATCGAATTTCACAAAAGTTTTACAAAATAAGGTTTAAAAGCCACAAGTCAGATTTTCTTCATCCTTGAGGCCCCGAATACGAGTCGTCCACCAGTGTATAACCCGCACCTGAAATGTTTTCCCATAAAATGTGAGTCACGCTCAATAGGGTATCTCCTAAAGAAGCCACTCCCCAACCTAAGTGCATATGAAATGTCTACATGCAACATTCAACAAGCAACAACATTTCAATCAAGAATATGCAATTCAATGTTGGAAATTCACTATGTCATGCCATGAAATGAGATGAGAGTCATTCATGCACTTCAACCCGAGCCCTTACCGACTCCCGTAACACATGCAATGCCAATGTGTATAAATCCTCCATTTTTGTTACACCTCAAATGACCATTAAAAATCTCCGGGTCTTTCTTGGGGTGGGTATTTATGGACATACACCAACGGGTATCCAACCGACACGGAATTCATGGACTTTCACCAATGGTTCCGCGTACACCGACACACTTCATGGACTAAACCAAATGGTGCGTATCCTAAGTAACCGGGTCTTGCACCCGAGAGTTTGTCTAGCCCTTCTTGCTAACCCCGACCCTATTTTCAATGCAAACTATGCGATTCAGTCGAATCTTCGATCCAACTTTCCCCGAGCCCAAATATCATCCACCAAGAATGGTGTTTGATCAAACCATGCACACACACCCACCTAATGCGATGTCTCCGTGCATATGCAATGTAATGAACTATTACAATATCAATATCATGTTCAATATATAATGAATGTCATATGAACTATTTCTATAAAACCCGGGAAAATTTGAATTTTTTATGAAAAAGGGCAAAATGGTAATTTGCCACTATAATGCGGATTTAAAATACGTATTTCTCTAGAGCTTGGATGACGAAACGGATCTCACCGTTGGATTCGTATCGTGAAATCTAGTTACCTTGTCAAATTTCGGCAAATTCCGAGATAGTCGAATTTTTCACGTTTTTTGAGGCGACAGGTTCTGGTGACGTCCAAAAATGAAATTTTTATTAAAATTTTGGAATTTAGAAAATAATTTAAATAAAGTTCATGTAAAAAATTTTGAGCTTAAACCGGTACAAAATTTAATCGTTTCGGGGAGAAAACGGACCCGAGAAAGGGGGGGGCGTGTGGCGCGATGTGGACCGCGCAATTTAAGGCTATAAATAAGGGCTAAATATCTGAAAATCAGACATTTTCTCAGCTGGTTCTCTACTGGTTTCAGACGTTAAGAGAGAAAGAGAGAAAAAATGGAAAACTTCAAGCTTTCTCCCTACGATTTTCGAACTTTCGTCGGTCAGAATCCTTCGGACCAAGAATCAAAGTCGATCTCCTTGACGAGGGCTACGCCTACGTACCAAAAAGAGCTGATTTCACTGAAGATCCAAAGACGGAATTTTGGGAAAATCAAAGGTTTGGGCTTGAATCGTGTTCTTGAAGCTTCCTACGGGTGTTTTACGCTTCAAGAGGTAGGGTTCCCTCCTACTTTGGTTTATTTACATCCTATGGTGTCCATAGGAAATGGGTGGGCTGTTTTGAGTGTTTTAACACATGCCTATTATGGTTGGTTTAAATGGAAATGGGTAGGCTAAATTCTAGTGTGAATTGGTAGTTAGAAATTGCTAGTTTGTGATTTCTTGGATGTTTTGATAATTGGGTATGTAAAAATCATATATTCTGATTTTTTGTGAGTTATGTGATAAATTTTGGCATGTTATGTGATTACATGATTTGGTGCCTTGAAGGTGTTTGATAAAATGCTTATGTGAAATAAAGTGTGTTAATTGCATGAGATTATGTGATATCATGCTTGGATGATGTGGTAAAGTGAAATCATATGCTTATGATATGACTTAAAATTGGAAATGTAAATGTTGATATATGTTCATTTCCATATGGAATGATTGGGGGCATAGAATTACCTATGCTTTGCCTATTGTTATGGAAATGAGTCTCTTGTTATGGAAATTAGTCTATTGTTATAGAAATGAGGAAATGGGTGTAGAAATGGTTTAATTCAAGTTCTACTTTGAATTTTATATGTGGAAGTTCCTTGTGAAACCTCTTGGAATTTTGGTATGGTGTGGGCATGCTATGTGTTTAAATGGTGCTCTTATGAGTAAAGTGTGTTTGGACATAAATTGTGTAATAACATGCTTGTTATGATTATTGATATATTGACCTTGTGCTGGATAAAGGAGATTATATGCATACGACATATATTGTCATGATACATGTTGATATGTGGAAATTGCTCATTTGGCATGCATTGCAATTTGGACATAGAATTGACATTATGATGATCATGAAATTATATGCTTTGGATATAATTGATCATGGGATATGTTGAAATTGTTCATATGACATTCATTACATATGGGACTTGACATTGACATGCAATGGTTCATTACATTGCATTTGCATGAAGACATCGCATTAGGTGGGTGTGTGTGCATGGTGTGATCAAATACCATACTTGGTGATTGATGGGTGGGCTCGGGAAAGTTGGGTTGAAAATCCGACTGAGTCGCATGGTTGCATGAATATGGGGTCGGGGTTAGCAAGAAGGGCTAGAAAATCCCTCGGGTGAGAGACCCGGTGACTTGGATACGCACTCTGTTGGTATAAGAGCCCATAAAGTGTGTCGGTGTACGCGGAACCGTTGGTGGAAGTCCATGAATTCCGTGTCGGTTGGGTGCCGTTGGTGTAAGTCCATAAATACTCACCACACGAAAGACCCGGAGATTTCAAAATGATCATTGGATGTATTTCATCAATGGCGGATTTATCATACATTGACATTGCATTGTGTGGTGGGAGACGGTGAGGGCTTGGGTGCATGAGTGAGTCTCATCTCATTTCATGGCATGGCATGGTAGAATTCCAACATTGAATTGCATATTCTTGTTTGGGATGGTTGTTGCTTGTTGAACGTTGCATGTAAATTGTTGCACATGGTTTTGTTTTATAAAATACCCATTCAATGGGTAACATCCATATATGATTTGATTTTATAAACACATAACTTTTATTTCAAACAATCATTGGATGTACTTTGGTCAATGACGGAATTATTACACACGTGCATTGCATTGTGTTGTGGAAGTCGGTAAGGACTCAGATTGAAGTTGCATGAGTGAGTTTCATCTCAATTCATAGCATGACATGGAAATCCCTCTCATGGGATTGCATTTTCTTGATTGAAAAGAATGTTGCTCGTAAATTGTTGTATGTGAACATTTCATATGCATCTAAGTTGAAGAGTGGCCTCTGTAGGAGATACTCTATTGAGCGTTGCTCACCCTATACAGGAAAACATTTCAGGTGCGGGTTTTACGCCGACGGACGGCACTCACTCGGACACTGAAGGAGGAAGAAAAGCCGAGATATGGCTTTATTTTGAGTCCTTGTAAAATCATTGTAAAAATTATGATTTTTGAGCATGTAAATATTGGAAATAGTCGTAATGGGACTCATATGGACTGTTTTGAATGTAAATTTCATGATGTATGAGTTTGATATGAGTTTGGGTAGGTTTTCTCAAAACTCCATATTTAGGGACTATTTTTAATCTAACCTTACATGTAATTATATGAGTATGGATAAATGGACCCGGTGTGGTCAATGTTTACTCATAAATGGACCCGGTGCGGTCATTGTTTTATATTGGGCCTCAGATGGGTCATGTGAATGTATATTGCACAGGTTGGGTTTTGGGTAGAGCTCTCCGTACAAAGGAGACTCTGCCCGGTTTTTGTTCAATTATGGACCCCGATAAATGGGGCATAACGGCGAGATATCGAGTTACTCGGTATCCACGGGTATTCCGCGGGTTGATGGGAAATCAACGGACCCCCGGATTTTGGGGCGTCACAGCTTGGTATTAGAGCATAGGTATACGAATTACCTAGGGCTTGATGGGCATGGGTCTAGACCATTGCATGCATTGTGTATTTCATGTTATGTGCTCTACTTGCTACATGCTATGTGCTACTTGTTGGGTGAATTATATACATGGTAAGATGTATATGGAAAAAGGGACACTAGGGATAGAAAACATAACCTTGGGGGTTGGAAAACAAGTGAACGGAATGGTTCAGGTGTAAATGTCTACTAGTTGGACACACACGCTCTACTAGTGAGACAATGGGAGAAATCTCAAATGGTCAACTTTGATCCCTACTTTGGGATACTAAGTTAGTGCTCTATTATTATTTGACTTGTGTGAGGGATTTGGGCTTAGAGGTTGGAACCATGGAAGAGCCATTGCATGTGAGTTCTCCCCTAGGTGCTAGGGTATGTATTGATCAAATATGTTGGGGTTGTGAGTTAGAGATCTCGAGGATTCTACTCACCGTGGACCTTAGGGTCATGGACATGTTGGAGTTTGATGTCACCCTTGGGATGGATTGGTTGGCGGCACACCTAGTCGTCATTGATTGTGATCGTAAGAGGGTCACTGCGTACACACCAGATGGTGTTTGTTTCAAGTTCCAGGGGGAAAAGCATAATACTTTACCCCAAGTAGTGTATGACCCCCGTTGGCACGGTCAATTGGTGGGTTGGCTAGCAAGCCTTACCCTAGAGGACGAGGCGAGACAGAAGTTGGGTCTACCTCGGGTGGTTTGTGATTATGAGGATGTTTTTCCGGATGAACTACCGGGATTACCTCCACATAGAGATGTAGACTTCACTATTAAGTTGCACCCCAGTACATCACCTATTTCTATGACTCCTCATAGAATGACACCAACAAAGCATAGGCCATAGGTCTTGTATGGGCCTCGTGGGAAATGAGTCTATCATCTTCCATTGCGAGAGCGAAAGAGGTTTAGAGTCCATGGTATAGCTTAGGCTCTGATGACCATCATAGCTACACAATGTATTTTGATGCCTCTAAGGACGGACTTCGATGCGTTTTGATGCAATCCAGGAGGGTAGTGGCTTATGGTTCTCAGTAGTTAAGGAACCACGAACAGAATTACCCCACACATGACATGGAGTTGGCGGCCATAGTCTTTGCCTTGAAGGCTTGGCGCCACTATCTATACGATGAGTAGTTCGAGGTGTTTTCGAACCACAAAAGTCTGAAGTACATCTTTACACAGCGGGACCTCAACATAAGGCAATGCAGGTGGATGGAGTATTTGGAAGACTATGACTTCACTTTGCATTACCATCCCGGTAAGGCAAATGTGGTGGCTGATGCACTCAGCCGAAAGTCACGGGGAGTGTTGGCTAGTGTGGCTTCCTGAGAGTAACAGATGCTCGAGACTATGGGACAGTTCGGGCTACACTATAGGGATCAGGCTCAGGGTACTTTGGAGAGTTTAGTGGCTACGCCTTCCTTACTGAGCAGAGTGATCGAGTCTCAGGGACAGGACACAGAGATATTGTCCATCAAGGACCGGGTACGGTCGGGTACGGGTGACGAGGGCTGGGCCATTCACACGGATGGTAGTCTTTGGTTTAGGGGAAGGGTTGTGGTTCCCCAGTTAGCAGAGCTGGGAGAGGAGATCCTTAGGGAGTTCCATTGCTCCCGTTTTGCTGTACACCCCGGTGGCACGAAGATGTACCATGATCTTCGTCGCCAGTATTATTGGAGCGGTATGAAGGGACATGTTGGTGATTTTGTCAGACGATGTCTCACGTGTCAGCAGGTCAAGACTGAGCACCAGAGACCAGCGGGATTACTCCAACCTTTGGAGGTAGCTGAGTGGAAGTGGGAACATGTCACGATGGATTTTGTGACCCACTTGCCACGAACATCGCGAGGGCATGACGTGGTATGGGTGATAGTGGACCGACTTACGAAGTCGGCACACTTATTGGCTGTGCGGATGACCTTCACACTTGAGGAATTCTGCAGGTTGTATATATGGGAGATTGTCCGGTTGCATGGAGTGCCCGTATCTATAGTATCGGATCGGGATCCCAAGTTTACGGCTCATTTTTGGGAGAGTTTCCAGCTAGCCATGGGACATAGTTGATGATGAGCACTGCTTTTCATCCCCAGACGGACGGTCAGTCAGAGAGGACCATCCAGACTTTAGAGGACATGCTACGGGCATGCGTCCTAGATCTCAATGGTAGCTGGGAAGAGCACTTGCCCTTAGTGGAGTTCGCCTACAACAACGGTTATCAGACGAGCATACAGATGGCACCCTATGAGGCACTATATGGAAGGCCTTGTCGATCTCCGGTTTGTTGGACGGAGGTAGGAGAGCGACCCTCTATGGGTCCGGAATTGGTTAGAGACACATCTGAGAAGGTGAATTTGATACGAAAGCGTCTTCTCACGGCTCAGAGCCAGTAGAAGAGCTACGCCGACAGACGGCGGCGACCTCAAGAGTTTGAGGTGGGGGATCATGTCTTCTTGAAGGTGATGCCTAAGAGATGAGTGGTCCGGTTCGGCAAGCGGGGAAAGCTGTCACCGAGGTATATCGGGCCCTTCGAGGTACTCGAGAGGGTAGGTATAGTTGCTTACCGGTTGGCGTTACCGCCAAATCTATCGGGTGTTCACACGGTGTTCCATGTCTCTATGCTCCGGAAGTATACTCCAGATCCGACACATGTGGTGGGTTGGGGTGAGTTGATTGTTGATGCGGATGGGACCTTCAAGGAGGGACCGATACGTATCATTGATAGTCGGGATCAGGTTTTGCGAGGCAAGACCGTGAGGCTAGTAAAGGTGTTGTGGCAGCACCGAGGAGTGGAGGAGGCAACATGGGAATGCAAAGACACTATACGTGTCAATTATCCTTTCTTATTTGACGATTGAGGTACTTTCTTATAGTCATTTAATATTAAATGACTGTTGCATATGCATGTGATTGTATGTGTATGTATGTTTGAATTTCGGGGACGAAATTCTTTTATGGGGGGAAGAATGTAAAACCCGGGAAAATTTGAACTTTTTAGGAAAAATGACAAAATAGTAATTTGCCACTATAATGCGGATTTAAAATACGTATTTCTCTAGAGCTTGGATTATGAAACGGATCTCACCGTTGGATTCGTCTCGCGAAATCTAGTTACCTTGTCAAATTTCGGCGAATTCCGAGATAGTAGGATTGTTCACGTTTTTTGAGGCGACGGGTGTCCGGTGACCCCCAAAAATGAAATTTTTATTAAAATCTTGAAATTTAGAAAATAATTTAAATAAAGTTCATGTAAAATATTTTGAGCTTAAACCGGTACAAAATTTAATCGTTTCGGGGAGAAAACGGACACGAGAAAGGGGGGCGTGTGGCACGATGTGGACCACGCAATTTAAGGCTATAAATAGGGGCTAAATATCTGAAAATCAGACATTTTCTCAGCTGGTTCTCTACTGGTTTCAGACGTTAAGAGAGAAAGAGAGAAAAAATGGAAAACTTCAAACTTTCTCCCTACGATTTTCGAAGTTCCGTCAGTCGGAATCCTTCGGACCAAGAATCAAAGTCGATCTCCTTGACGAGGGCTACGCCTACGTACCAAAAAGAGCTGATTTCACCGAAGATCCAAAGACGGAATTTTGGGAAAATCAAAGGTTTGGGCTTGAATCGTGTTCTTGAAGCGTCCTACGGGTGTTTTACGCTTCAAGAGATAGGGTTCCCTCCTACTTTGGTTTATTTACATCCTATGGTGTCCATAGGAAATGGGTGGGCTGTTTTGAGTGTTTTAACACATGCCTATTATGGTTGGTTTAAATGGAAATGGGTAGGCTAAATTCTAGTGTGAATTGGTAGTTAGAAATTGCTAGTTTGTGATTTCTTGGATGTTTTGATAATTGGGTATGTAAAAATCATATATTCTGATTTTTTGTTAGTTATGTGATAAATTTAGGCATGTTATGTGATTACATGATTTGGTGCCTTGAAGGTGTTTGATAAAATACTTATGTGAAATAAAGTGTGTTAATTGCATGAGATTATGTGATATCATGCTTGGATGATGTGGTAAAGTGAAATCATATGCTTATGATATGACTTAAAATTGGAAATGTAAATGTTGATATATGTTCATTTCCATATGGAATGATTGGGGGCATAGAATTACCTATGATTTGCCTGTTGTTATGGAAATGAATCTCTTGTTATGGAAATTAGTCTATTGTTATAGAAATGAGGAAATGGGTGTAGAAATGGTTTAATTCAAGTTCTACCTTTAATTTTATATGTGGAAGTTCCTTGTGAAACCTCTTGGAATTTTGGTATGGTGTGGGCATGCTATGTGTTTAAATGGTGCTCTTATGAGTAAAGTGTGTTTGGACATAAATTGTGTAATAACATGCTTGTTATGATTATTGATATATTGACCTTGTGCTGGATAAAGGAGATTATATGCATATGACATATATTGCCATGGTACATGTTGATATGTGGAAATTGCTCATTTGGCATGCATTACAATTTGGGCATAGAATTGGCATTATGATGATCATGAAATTATATGCTTTGGATATAATTGATCATGGGATATGTTGAAATTGTTCATATGACATTCATTACATATGGGACTTGACATTGACATGCAATGGTTCATTACATTGCATTTGCACGGAGACATCGCATTAGGTGGGTGTGTGTGCATGGTGTGATCAAACACCATACTTGGTGATTGATGGGTGGGCTCGGGAAAGTTGGGTTGAAAATCCGACTGAGTCGCATGGTTGCATGAATATGGGGTCGGGGTTAGCAAGAAGGACTAGAAAATCCCTCGGGTGAGAGACCCGGTGACTTGGATACGCACTCTGTTGGTATAAGAACCCATAAAGTGTGTCGGTGTACGCGGAACCGTTGGTGGAAGTCCATGAATTCCGTGTCGGTTGGGTGCCGTTGGTGTAAGTCCATAAATACTCACCACACGAAAGACCCGGAGATTTCAAAATGATCATTGGATGTATTTCATCAATGGCGGATTTATCATACATTGGCATTGCATTGTGTGGTGGGAGCCGGTGAGGGCTTGGGTTAAAGTGCATGAGTGAGTCTCATCTCATTTCATGGCATGGCATGGTAGAATTCCAACATTGAATTGCATATTCTTGTTTGGGATGGTTGTTGCTTGTTGAACGTTGCATGTAAATTGTTGCACATGGTTTTGTTTTATAAAATACACATTCAATGGGTAACATCCATCAATGATTTGGTTTTATAAACACATAACTTTTATTTCAAACAATCATTGGATGTACTTTCGTCAATGATGGAATTATTACACACGTGCATTGCATTGTGTTGTGGAAGTCGGTAAGGACTCGGATTGAAGTTGCATAAGTGAGTTTCATCTCAATTCATAGCATGACATGGAAATCCCTCTCATGGGATTGCATTTTCTTGATGGAAAAGAATGTTGCTCGTAAATTGTTGTATGTGAACATTTCATATGCATCTAGGTTGAGGAGTAGCCTCTGTAGGAGATACTCTATTGAGCATTGCTCACCCTATACGGGAAAATATTTCAGCTGCTGGTTTTACGCCGACAGACGGCACTCACTCGGACACTTAAGGAGGAAGAAAAACCGAGATGTGGCTTTATTTTGAGTTCTTGTAAAATCATTGTAAAAATTATGATTTTTGAGCATGTAAATATTGGAAATAGTCGTAATGGGACTCATATGGACTATTTTGAATGTAAATTTTCTGATGTATGAGTTTGGGTAGGTTTTCTCAAAACTCTATATTTAGGGACTATTTTTAATCTAACCTTACATGTAATTATATGAGTATAGATAAATGGACCCGGTGTGGTCAATATTTACTCATAAATGGACCCGGTGCGGTCATTGTTTTATATTGGACCTCGGATGGGTCATGTGAATGTATATTGCACAGGTTGGGTTTTGGGTAGAGCTCCCCGTACAAAGGAGACTCTGCCCGATTTTTGTGCAATTATGGACCCCGATAAATGGGGCATAACGGCGCGATATCGAGTTACTCGGTATCCACGGGTATTCCGCGGGTTGATGGGAAATCAACGGACCCCCGGATTTTGGGGCGTCACAATTTCAACCACATTTCAACACATTCCATGGACAATTATATCCAAAGCATATAATTTCAATAAATATTCACAATGTCGATACATCATCAAGCATATATCAACATTTTTATCCAACAATAATTCTCAAACATGTTTTCACATAATCTCATTCAATTAACACATTTTATTTCACATAGGCATTCAATCAAACACCTTCAAGGCACCAAATCATGTAATCACATAAAATGTCCAAATTCATCACATAACTCAAGAAATCACATTAAATGATTTCTACATACCCATGTATCCAAACTTCTAAGAAATCACAAAGCTAGCAATTTCTAATTGTCAATTCATACAAGCATTGAATTTACCCATTTTCATTAAATCAACTACAATATGCAAGTGTTAAAATACATATAACATCCCACCCATTTCATATAGTCGTCATAGGTTGGAAATAAACCTAGTTAACATGAAAATCCTACCTCTTGAAGCGTAAGACAATGTTAGGAAGCTCCAAGAACCCAAATCTCGCCTAAAACCAAACTTTCCCCAAAATCCCGTCTTTGAATCTTCGGTGAAATCCATCCTTTTTGGTATGGTTGTGTAGCTCTCGTCGCGTAGATCAACTTTAATACTTGGCCCGAATGATTCCGACCGGCGGAACTCCGTAGATCGTAGAGAAAAGTTTGTAATTCTCTCTTTTTCCTCTCTTCCTCTTCCAACATTAAAACCCAGCAAACCCAGCAGAGATTTTGTGTAAAAAATCAGATTTTTGTCTCCTATTTATACCCTTTAATGCTTGGTCCACGTCGCGCCACGAGTTCCCTATTCTCAGGTCCATTTTCGCCTCAAAATGATTAAATTTCGTCCCGGTTTAAGTTCAAAATATTTTTATATGAACTTCTTTTAAATTATAATAAAATTTTAGAAATTTTATTTTTGGAGTCATTTTTTAGGTCACCCCACACCCAGTCGTGTTGAAAAACGCAAAAAATCCGACTATCTCGGAATTCGACAAAAAATTGTCTAGGGAACTAGATTTCGGGAGACGAATCCAACGGTGAGATCCGTTTTGTAATCAGAGATCTAGAAAAATATGGGTTTTCAACCCGCACTATAGTGGCAAATTATCGTTTTACCCTTTTTCATAAAAAAATTCAAAATTTTTCGGATTTTACAGTGTCTCGGTGTTTGATTGATCCGTAGGAAGTGAGGGACTAATGTAGTTGTATTGGACAAAAGCATAGCCCGTGACAAGTCTACGGTGTATCAAGAGCCAACAACAACGTCCGCACTCAACTTAGTTAAATCAAACAATTTACACTACGAGGAAGAATGAAAGAGAGTCGATTTCACATACCCAAGAGAAAATCCCTCTTGGATTAGCCAACTAAAGGTTTAGCTATGCATGGTAAAGTCAAGAACAAACATGAAAGAGAAAAACATGGTAATGAAATCAAACATAAACTTGCATTAATGTAAGGAGAATTTTAAACTACAAAAGAAATAGCATTCATGCACAAAATGTAAAGCTTAAAGAGAAAATACCCAAATACAAGTAATAAAACTAGTAAACCCTAACTAAACTCAATACAACTTGAAATAAACGAGATTAAAGTGTTAGAAAGAAAGATTACATGTAGATTGAAGCTTACAAGAATGAAAATGGTGAAAAAAAAAACAAGAACTCTAGCTTTCTCTCTCTACACTACTCCTAAGCTTAGGTAGTCTCCCTCTTTCTAAAAGCTTGTCCAAATCTGAATAAATGGTGTAAGACCATTTAAAATTCATCCATACCCTCTTCCTTAGCCTATGTGAACTGACTTCCAATAAATGGGGAGAGGTTGGACACTTGAACAAGCAAAAATAGGTCAAGCATACTCCTCCCATGCTTTCCCAACCACCCCTCTTCTCTCTCTTGTTTCTCCCCTCTCTCTCACTTGAAATCTGACTTTTGGGGTTAGGAGAGCATTATGGGGTGTCAAATATGTCAAGGTATGGTTTGGATGACAAGAAGTGGACCCCAAGCGTAGGTGGAGTTGTGTGAGCAGGTGTCTGGCAAATCTGGGCAAAACCTATCGGTAGAACGTTAAAAACCTACTGGTAGGTATTTTCCAGTAGGTTCTTCTACCGGTAGGTCTTGCATGTCTTCTACCAGTAGGTCTTTTTATAAATTTATCATAACTTTTGATCCCACCGTCCGATTGAGCTGAAATTTTGATACAAGATATAGAACATCCAGATCTACAACTTTCATGTGTTAAAATTTTTTAGATTCAAAGTATATCAAAGTCAAAAATGGGTAATACCGAGGCAACAATACCAAATAGTGTGGGTACCAGTACCTATGTTACCAGGTACCAATACCTCCTTGATTTCTTTCACTTTTAAGCCTTCAAATCTTCATGTAATGTGTCCATAACTTCACCACTCATCCACACGTAGTTGCAAGGTTCCAAAAGCCATCAATTATCCTATGATTACCTACAACATCAAAATTTTCACATTATTCATAAATTCGACTAACTCTAAGTAATTAAATTCAAAATTGAGTTAAAATTCATATAATGAGGCCGTTAAATATGCAATATTACGTTCTCATCACCTTACCTACTCGAACTGGTGTGAGGTTCTAAAATCATAACTGTTCAAGTGATTGTAGCGAGGCATAAGATTATCTCTAAGTTCTTTTCTATGCCTTAGGGTTCAAGGACTTTAAATAATTTCTCAACTAACAATGTAATGGACTGAAATGTAAAAAGAAAAATTGAAATGCAAAGCAACAAATAAGCTAGTTTTGGAAGATGAAACAAATATTATACTTAACATTAAATGAGAGTAGTAAAGATCACCAGAGTGATCAATTACATGAGAGAAGATAGTTGCTCGGAAGTAAGAAACAAGTAAATAAAAGATAGTCTGGCTCTGTGTAGAGCTTATTGTGTTTGATCGTGGGTCTTTTTTTTCTATAGCCTTGCCTTGGTTGTTTATAGAGATGTCCTTCAATTGTCGAAGCCATATTTTTCCAGCCATGACTGTAATCATGACCTTTTTCCTCAAGATGTGCGGATGTGCACTGAATTGACTCCAATTGATGACTCATAATGTCACGTCTCCCTGCTTCTCGGGATTCACAGAGCCTCACTTCCTCAACCGCTCTGTCAAGTATGAACTCTCACAGATTCTTTCATAACTGTTGGATCTCTTCCATATGTCACCCAAAGATTTTATCATTTTTGGGTGTAAACATTGCACCCCCCCCCCCCCCAAAATGATGCGTCTGAGCACTCCATATTCATAGCGTCGTTTTGGTTTTTGAATTTAAACTTTCGTCGTTACACTTTCCATGCTCAACTGTCATCCCTCCATTGGTTGTGATGCTCAGGGATTGCGACCGATGTTCCACATGTAACCTTTTCGATCTATCCTTCGTCTTTTATAATTTGCAAGAAACAGTTGGCACGCTATCTGTCCATATATTTTCATCATTGTAACAACTCATTCTTTGCGCCTATATAATCTGTTATTAGACTTGCCTCTTTATCATTATTCTAAAATTTCCTTCTTCTTCAATGGAGCCCCCTCGTACTGTTTCTCTTGAAGCAGCTCTTTCGCGAGTTCAAGCTACTCATGTTAATCGTCATAACTTTAACCCACTCTCTGAGTCTTCTCTATTAGAAATAGCCCTTGAGCCTACTTTAAAAGGGATGCCTCTGGATGAAGTTCGACGTATTTATCCCAACTCTCATGTCTCTACCCTTTAACTTCCAAGAGCCTCTTAAATGGTCAGACTGGCTCAGTGGAAACCCCGTTCGTGCATAGAAAGCTCATTTCCCTGATTAGATATCATGGGTTGCTCGTGTTAAAGCGGCAAAGGTTGCTTTGTGGCGTCGCCTTGGCATTTATGATGGTATAGAACTTAGCATTATAACAATGGCAATCGACAAACCGATGCTTAGAACCTCTCTTTTGCTTTGGTATGTGGCGAACAATGCCTTCCATGGTCGCTTTAGTATAATGGGCCCCACGGTTTATGACATATTCACCCTCCTCAGCCTTCCTCTATTTGGGGCCGAGGTGCTTGCTCCCAAATGTGGTAAAATATTAAACTGTTTTCCAAGTGTAGAAAATTTATCTTGTTGCAACTCGGAAAATACTGAGGTTGTTTCCTCAAGAAAAACGAAGATAGATTTGAGTGGTGATAAAATAAAAGTAAAAATAATTTTTTTTAATTCAAAAGTATGGTAATGATTAGTAAAAACTAAGAAACGATATTAAAATAAACTAGATAATCATCAAAGTTCATCCCACCATGAACAGGAAATTTGATCTAATTTATCCAAAATCGTAATTAAACTCACTTGGATAGTGAATATTCAACTAAACTAAAATTTAGAAAATATGTATTGTGATTGATTGAATTAATTCATGAAACAATTAATATCATGTTGATTGCAGGGATTCTACGAATTACCGTGCCAAACTTAATTGTCTACGATTAAGAAAAGATATTTACAAATCAACTATGTTTTCAAAATTAATTATTTCAATCAATAAAATAGCTCAAACATTGAAACCCTAATTAAGATCAAAATTACCCATTCACAAATGAGAATTCCTCCTCCGATTATATCAGAGCTAAACTACTCAAACATAATGAAAGAAAAATTAAAAGAAAATATGAAAGACATATCAATTAAAAAGTAAACAAATTCATGTATTGAAAATAGAATTTAAATTCAAAAAATTTGTATCTAAACAAGAATGAAAGATTAATGCTTAAACAAGAAATTTAAAATGCTTTGTAATTAAACTAAACAAGAAAACAAATGGTAAAGAAAAACCCTAGAAAAAACCAATAAAAGAAAAGCTTCTTGATCCTCCTCAGCCCTAGAACTTTCAGCTCCAGAGAAGATAACCAATCGATGGAAAACGTGTGAGAGAGGATGCCTTGGATCCCCTCCAAATTCGGTATTTAAAGGAAACAAAGAGAGAGAGAGAGAGAGAGAGAGAGAGAGAGAGAGAGAGAGAGAGAGAGAGATCCTCTTATAGTCTCTCTCTCACTCTGAAAATATTTTCAAAAATATCTCCAAGATTTGGTCAATCAAAATTTTCAAATAAATCCCATTTTTAAAAATTTTACCGCTTGTACCGGTAGTAAGTATACCCAACCTACTGGTAGGAAAGTTTCTATTTTGATGAACCAGTAGAAAGTAAGAATAATGAACCGGTAGAACCTATTCTTCATTCTGATGAAGCAGTAGAACACCTACCAGTTCAACCAGCCTTTTTCTAAATTTTTTGCCACAATGTCTCCTACTTCGATTCCACTACTTTGCAATTTGACTAAAATAAAGTATATAATTAATAAGCAAAGCTAAAGTAATTGGTTTAAGATATAAAATTATGCAAAATTTTGTACTCAACACGAGGCTAACGCTATGCTTACTTATGCTTAAGCGAACTACACCTTTCTAACTGATACGCAGAACAAGCCAGTTATTGACTATTCCCATTTTATTCCAGCCTGTCGTGGCTGTGATGACTCTTTAGTATTGAACAAGGAACACATTTTATTCCTGCTTTACTGGCTCAACCAATTCTTCTTTCGCACATCATCTTATAAGGTTACTAAGGAGTATAGTTTATTGGCCGTCAATCTGGCCGCGGGAGCTTCTTACGCTCTTGCTCCTGTAATGCTCACCTATCTCTATTGTGGGATGTGGGAAATGGTGGAGACGAAGATGAATAGAGGCTTAGGTCCATTATGGGTGCTTCAACTGTGGCTTAGCGCCTACTTCCCAAAGCTTTCTATCCCACCTATTGACAATACCTCCTTCTCTTACGAACACTTATTTGCCACGACCCCTTCCAAAGAGTAATCCTTTGCAGACTGCTTTTCTTATTTTTACAATTTGAAGAGTTCACATGTAAACCCCCACATGTTTATATTAATATAATAATGTACTTTTTTAGTGATTCTTATATATGTAATGACGTAAGAATAAACCATATATATATTGAAACCGTAAGAATAAATACTAGGGAGGCAAATTGATTGTGAAATTTAATTTTTTTGGAGGTGTTTAAGGTTGATAAGGGTAACTAAGTAAAAATATTAATTTTTTTTAGGTCAAAATAATATTATCATTGAACCTGGGAGATCCGAAAGACTTGGAATAGCCGTTTAGCACATATAGCGGTTCGAAGGAATAAAATAGTAATTTTAGTATTTCGAGTGTAAATTTATTTTAGTTTGAGATAAATCATAAAAATAAATTTTTTTAGGTTAAAATAACATTAAAAATGAATTCGGAACGTCGAAAAACCTTAGGATAGTCATATGGATCAAATTGGAGATTCTTAGTGGCAAAATCGTAATTTTGGAGAACACCAAAACAGCCTGTAAACAGTACTTCGGGACTGCTGTGTTTAAAAACACAGATTTCAGCCCCTTTACTCTCATTTCCTTCACTCCACTCTCACCCCACACCTCTTGGAACCTTAGAGAAAGATTAAGGGAGGAAGAAAAGGGAAGAAGGAGGTCTATAGGGCTTGGGCTTTCACTTGGAATCTTTGATTCAAGGTAGATGTTTCTCTCACTCTTGTTCATTGAGGCTAGGGCTATATATATATATATGTATATATATGTGTTTTTGACTCTAAATCTTAGATATTTGTTAGGAAATCTTTAATTTTTGATATTCTTGCAAATATTATCATGTTTAAAACAAGGCTATGGTTAGATTGCCATGAAACCTCTATTTCTTGTTTTGAAAACCCTTGTTCTCATGAGAGGTGGACTTTTCTCTCAATATTCATTTGTTCTTGATTTCTAAAACTTTAGTGTTTGTGTTGAGTAATAAATGATGTTGTTGTGATCTTTTGTATTTTTCCTTAATTGGTCATTGGAATTGTTACATGATAAATTTGAGGATTTTTGAGATATGCTTGTAAAATGAGAAATTGTGGATTTTGTATTTATTTGGAATTGTTGGTGAATTGAGAATATTTTGGTTTCCTCATTTGTATGGTTGTTGTGATGGACTTGGATTGCCATCGAGAGATGCCGTAGAGTGTTAGAGGTTAGTCTATCCCAGTGGGGGTGAGATGGTTTCCTAACACTTGTAGTGGATTGTCATTTGGTAATGCGACCACTATCGTTCACGGGAGTTCGAACAAGGGATGGTATACTTTCCCTAGGAAGGAACTCGTCACTGCCATTGGGATGGTAGACGCCCTTTCCTAAAGTGTTTGTGATTGTGATGGTGATTGGTGGACTAGGTATAATCATTGGGTAGATTTATGAGAAGCAATCAACATACATGGTACGGGGATGAACCAATATACATGGGATGATGGGTTGGATCGTCTTGACCGGTGCATTGGTATGGGACAATGCATCGGAAATCGCCCTTCCTAAATGGCTTAAAGTTGGAAATGATATATTTTTATGAAATTTACCTTAACCTTTTACTTGATTATTGTTACGGCTTAAACTTGAGATCTATTTAAAATGTCCTATTTTTCCTTCAAAATTGATATATGTTATTTACGAAATGAGACCGACCGGTTCTTATCTGTTTTCTAAACCTTGTTCGAGTTTGTGGAGGATTTTTATACAGAGCTTCGTGCTCACCCCCTACAGTTAAACATTTTACAGATTATGGGCCGGAGGAGGAACTCGATGCTAACGAGCTGGGCCATGGAGAAGCTTCATTAGAGGGGTACTTGGATCCCGAGTGGGACATCTAGAGATGTCGTTTATTTTTGTGCTAGACTAGGAACGATTATGTACAATCATGTAAAGTCTAGTATTTTGTTTATTTCGCTGCTAAGTTCAAATGTAATTCTTTTGATGTAGTAGCCATGGTTTGAGCTTATTCTTTTGGATAATGTTGTAAATATTTTATGGATCAATGGACCCGGTGTGGTCAATGTAGTATAATTACACAGGTTGTGTTTTGGGTAGAGCTCCCCGAACAAAGGAGACTTTGCCCGAATTTTTTTAAATTAAGGAACCCTGGTTATTTATGGATTTTATTAGATCCATATTAGTTGCTCTCATGGTATGAATGGTGTTAGAAGGTAATGCCTTCCAAGGTGATTTTTGGGGCGTTACATCACAGCCCATTTGGATGTCGTTTGCACGAAATCAAGGGCTAGAATGGTTCCTTTATAGACCTGGGGAGTCTCTCACGAAGACGCCTAGTTCTACTATCTCTACCCCCGAGATTTTCATTACAGCCTAGGGCCGACCTATGGTGCCAATGCTAACTACGGTGTCAAGGTTTACATGCCTTAGCACTTTGCTCGCTAGTTTGGCTTGGTGCAACAGATTCTCTATTTTTTAATCCGCACTCTCAACACTGACCTCACCAATCGGCCTAACTTAGCCGATGTTAATGTTCGGGAAGTCAACCATCATAACTCTCTTGCTTGTCGTTCCTTCCACTTGACCTCTTTCACCAAGCCATTTGATGTCTCAAAGGTTGCCAAAGCTTCGTGGAAGCGGTTTGTTTCTCGGCAATTAGACAACGACACGACCTCTACTCTCAACTATATAAACTTCCCATCGCGTGTTCAGTCATCTCCTAAGGAAGGCTTGGTAAGGACTTCCCTTTTTGCCTCTATTCAACTTCAGGTTGTTTTGTGGCCTCTATAGATTTGGCTTTTTTCCACCATTCCCTCTTCTCCAACAAGGCCTCACCGCAAGGACAAGCGGCGACGTTCTTCCACTGTTCCTTTCGTATCGCACACTCAAGTAGACGAGGGACAGGATATTGAGGATGATGTCCTCCTTTGCGCCATGTTTGACAACGTGATGGTTCTTCATTCGCGTCCGTCTTCACTGATGTAGAGCCCTCACAAGAGGCAATTTTTGGAAGCCTTAAGCCCCTTGGGCTGGCGAATGTACCTATCTCTACATGTTGGATCTCTTCCACGTGTCACCCTTAGATTTTACTATTTTTGGGTATAAACACTTATAATCGTAGATTAAATAATATGAATCAAATAGTTTACCTTATCACAATATATTTGTAGTGAATTTTGTGAAAAGAAAAGTGATTCCTAATCTTTCATTTTTTGGGCTCGGAAATTATATGTATCAATTTATACATAGCTACCATCTAAAATTCCAGAACTTAAATATAACGACACTTTAATATGACTCGGTTTTGAAATGACATCACGTTGTCCAACCTTTGAATGAAGGATAAATTTAAGTATCAATTTTGGTACCATATCCCTATTCATCTTAGTTATTTATTTTAAATTGAATGATATGTAATTATTAATAAAAAAAATTTAAAAATATATAAAAACTTTATATGGGTCATATTTTTATTCAATAAATAAAAACAGTACCAAAAAATAATAATTCGGTAACATAACTAAAATTTTAGATGCAAAATTACAAATCACTTTGATTGGTTTATTTTCAACGGTCATCGTTGACTTAAACGACATGTGATTGGTAGGACACAAAGCTAAGGTATAAATGCCAACATATAATGAACTGTGCATTTAATAAAGAAAGAGTGTGAAGAACCTTTCATTGACCAGACCAACCCCAAAGCACCAATAAAAAATCCTATAAAGTACCCCTGACGTCACCCAACCTTTGACTCTTTCCATCTTCATAAACCACCACTCCCTATTCCCCTTCCCCACCTTCACACCTCTCTCTCTCTCTCTCTCTCTCCCTCTCCAGTCTATACCATCCCCTCTGCGTATTCTCTCTCTAAAATTCGCTCAGTTTTTTATTTTCGGAAGTTAAAACTCGCTCAGTTTGTCTCAGCAAGACTCACTTTTTTTCCTCTTCACAATCTCTCTCTCTCTCTCTCTCTCCCTTGATATTTCTGTATCTGAAAATGGTGAAAGACCATCTGTATATAACGGTGCCGAGCTTGTTCCGGTGCCCGATCTCACTGGACGTGATGAAATCCCCTGTGAGCCTGTGCACCGGAGTGACATACGACCGCTCCAGCATCCAAAGGTGGCTCGACGGCGGGAACAACACTTGTCCGGCCACCATGCAAGTCCTACAAACTAAAGACTTCGTTCCCAACAATACCCTTCAACGCCTCATCCAGATCTGGTCCAAGTCGGCCCAAACCCAGTCCATCACCGAGTCAGACTCGCTCCTTCACTCACTTACCCAAGACCAAGCTCAAATCCTCATCCAACAAATCAACAACAATCAAAATGACCATGAAATCTGCTTCAGACACGTACAGAAACTGATTGAATTCGCAAAAGTGTCTCAAGAAAACCGCAAGTTCTTGGCAACAGCCGATGGCTTCTTGGTACTTTTCTTGAGAATTCTCGATAACAGTATAAAAAATTTGTATGTAGGAGAAAAAATTATTCAGTTGTGCAGTATGATTTTGGAAAATTATAAAGATAGAGAAGGGCTAGCAAAATTAGTAACCCAAAAAGATGGTTTGAGTTCGATGGCAATTATATTAAAACAAGGAAGTTTGGAATCCAGAACTGCGGTGGCTAAGGTTTTAGAGTTGATTTCTGTAGATGTGGAGACAAAGATTTTGATTGCTGAACAAAGTGATATACTGTCCGAATTGTTTAGAATAGTCAAATCTGAGTCGGACCCAGATGGGATCGAGGTGGGTTTGGCGAGCTTGATCTGTATATCAATGCCAAAACGGATCAGAGTAAAACTAGTCCGCCTCGGAGCTGTCAAAGTGCTCGGAAAAATGTTGTCAGATAACTCAGATTTGAGCGTTTCGGTGGTCGAAAAGGTCTTGAAGCTTCTTGAAATGATTTCAGCATGTAGAGAAGGAAGAGATTGTATATGTGAGGATGAACTGTGTATTACGGCTATCGTGAAGAAGGTGCTTAAAGTTTCGACGCCGGCGACGGAGCACGCCGTGACGATACTGTGGAGTTTTTGTTGTTTGTTTCGGGATCAGAAGGCACAAGAGTCGTTGTCGAAGAGCAATGGGTTGGCGAAGATATTGTTGCTGATGCAGAGCAATTGTTCGCCGTCGGTCCGACAAATGTCCGGCGATTTGTTGAAGGTGTTTAGGGTTGGCGGTTCAAAGTGTTGTCTTTCCAGCTACGATACAAAGACTACTCATATAATGCCGTTTTGATGGTGGTGAATGCGATTCCATTGGTTGTTCAATGGACTAAATTGTTTGTATGTTTTTGGGTAGGTGGTGGGTACAAAGGACTTCTGTAAATCAAAACCAAATTTTGTTGACTAAATACAAACAGAGAATTCATTTGATTTTCTTTGATTTGGTTGTTACGCTCTTCCAAATAATTAAGACGAGATCATATGGTTACGTTATATTTTACTTCAAATTTTATTTCATATTCAAAAATGCATTTACTCATAGCATTGTGAACTATCTAACATTGGAAAAAACTTATATCAACGAGGATTCAAATTTAATTTAGCGGAATTGATTTTAATTTTAATTATATATGAATTGTAGCATTCAATTCTCTAACTTTTACATTTTTGGCTAAAATTATTATATCCCACTAGTGAATTCATATAGGTTTTATTGTTACCTTGTGTGATTTAATAAAGTCACGAGCAGTTTCGTCATACTTGTAGACTCAACATAGAATTAAAAATATAATAGGCCGCGTAACTGGTACTCATGTAGTGTGTATTTTGAGAGTCTGTGTACATTTAGAAATTTATGTTGTAGTCAAAAGCTTATAAGATCGAAAAATTAAGATGTAATTGTGAAAGAAAAATAAAAAAAAAAGTGAAGAATAGTATTGTTGAGTATTATAAGCACAAGAGTATATATAATATTGAAAGATGACCAAGAATTACTTCAAAAGTTGTTGACGTACATTATGGCAATTAAATGATATTGTAATAAAATGGAGTTGTAACAGTTGTTTGGGTCTAATCGCTACATTTTAGGACAATATTAATTTTTTTTTTCAAGTGGTATTTCGATTTCATTGAGCTATAATTTACATTTTTTAAGCCACAGCTGGAATCCAACGTAGTTATAAATAACTCTTATTTTATAATAATTTCTAAAGAGAAATACTATGTATCCTAAATCTCTAACTCAAATTTTCATCCCAAATGAAGGGAGACCATTGGATGAGTGAGTCCCATCAACTTTTTTAAATGGGACCCACTGATCCAATGGTCTTCCTTCATTTGTGATGAAAATTTGGGTTAGAGATTTGTGATACATAGCATTGCTCATTTTTAAAACGATACTATATTAAGGGTGCAAAGATACCCAAAACAAAATCATAATCACCAATTATAGGCAAATTTAAATTAAATTTACATTACCAGTGAATTTGATACGATTGGACACAACTTTGGTACTATATTGATATCCTATTATTAAAATAGAATGAATATTGTCTTGTCTGTCCCCCTTGAAAACTTTGCAGCTGAAGCGGCGGGATCCTGGGACATGGGCCAATGAATGGTCCCCCGAAACTTGATAGTCAGATGAGCTAAAGCCTAATGCAATTTAGACAAATAAACAAGTTAAAGAGAAAGAGACAAGGTGCCGCAATGGCTGAAACAGTATTGCTTTTGCTGACTCTGATCATACCTTTCTCTATCAATTAAATTTGTTTGATTACAGAGAGGAACGAAAGGGATTGGAATCACTTACCGGAAAAAAAAAAAAAGAAAAAAGAAAGGGACTGGAATCACAATCCCAAAAAGAAATCGGTTAAAGGACATAGAGATATAGGTTTGACCATTCCAACCCCCATGACAAATATATATACAAACAATCACCACAGGCCACACACAATGCACCACGCAAAAAAAATAGTAATTTATTCATTTAATTATCTTACAAAATTTTGGGATCTTGTAAAGAGGGGTGCCACTAAACCCATGAATTAGGAATGCTGTGGGTGGTCGAAAAACAGGCCAAAACATCTATATAATAAAGTACAATATAATTTAAATCTCAAAAAATAAATAAGATGACTTTTATTATTCGCAGTTGAGATCACTTTAAAATTTATTTTAAAATTAATCTAACGGCCCTTAATGATGTATTTGAAGTGATTTTTTAAAAATACTTCTAAAAATTATTTCTCATAAGTACTTTAAAAAAAAATAGCGTTTGAAACCGCCCCACCACTACCTCTACCACCACCACCCCCACCGCTCCACCACCACCTCCACTGCCGCCACCCCCACTCCCACCACCACCACTATCGTCACCCTACCATACTCACCACCACCGCCGTTGTCACCACCTTATCACCACCACCATCACCATTGTCACCCACGGCTGTTACCACCATTATGGTCGTCGCCTTACCTACCACAACTATCATCGTCTTCCATCATCACCACTACTACCGTTCACCCCCACTACAATCGGTGTTTAAATTTCGTTATCTCTCCTTTATATTTGTGATTTGAATTTGAGTGTGGATACATATATGTTGACTATTTTTTTGATTACTCCGTGCCTTCAGACACGAGAAATAACTAGTAAACTCATAAGTTTTGAGTTTCAAGTATTTTAAATGGTATAAGACTAGAATTTAATTGATAGCTATGATTTTCATTATATCAAATTCATTTAAGGCTTATATTGAAACTATGAGTCCAAAAACATCTATGGCTGAAATGATTTTATGTTTATAAAAGAAGTGATGAACTTGAACGGTTGGTGGTTGGCTACTTTGTATTGGATTAAGCAATTGAGGTTTCACAAGCAAAGAATGGTTGGCAATCAAAAAGTTTTTTTGGACTAAGGCAATCAAAAAGTTGGAGAAAAGATTGTTCCCTAGGCACTACTAGTCCAAGGTTCTATACGTTTTCAACTTGTTCTTTTCCAAAAAAAAAAAAAAAACTTGTTCTTTTCCCATCTTTTCGTTCTTCTTTTATTCATTTTTTTTTTTTTGGTTTTTCTAGTTAAATTTAATATTTGGGATTTCAATCCTCCAAAGTCGTACAATGTTTGTGCAAGATGAGAAATGTACCAGACTTAATCATATCATCCATGCGATGAACGAGGTCTTAAGTTTGTTCGACAGTGTAATGTAATCGAATCCAAATTATATTATCAAATAAGATTATGGTTTTAAAAAATACATTTTAAGAGGTTACGAAAAATTGATTTTTTCTCATATATTTTTTTTTAATAAGAAAATTTCAGCCGCACCCCTTCTAGTTTATCATATCTTTAAGGATACATGCTTTATTTTCTAAATTTTCACTGCCACCCACGGTCAGATTAAAGGTGTTAATTTGAATGCAATTTTATTAAATTGCCCATGATATTTGGGGAAAAACTTCGTCCACACTCATTTAGTTGCATATCTTCAATGAGACCCCCTCTATTTTCTAAATTTTTTATGTACTAAAATTCGAACCAATTAAAATTTGATTCAAATTAATTAAAATTTATTTTTTATGTATTAAATTTCGAGTTGATTAAAAATTATATTTTTTACTTATTAAAATTTGAGATAATTAAAATTCTATTCGAGCCAATTAAAAATCAACTCAAAATCAAATTTTAATCAACTCGCATTGAATTTTAATCCGCCCGAATTTTGATACATAAAAAATATAAATTTTAATCGACTCAAATTTTAATATGTAAAAAAAAAATTTAATCAACTTAAATCAAATTTTAATTGACACAAATTTTAATAAGTAAAAAAATCTAAATTTTAATTGACTCGAAGTGAATTTTAATTGACACTAATAGCTCAGGTAGAGCTCAATTCAGCTCGAGTTTTAATACGTAAAAAATTAAAATTTAATCAGATCGAATCGAATTTTAATACGTAGAAAAACGAATTTTAATAAGTTTGAATTTTAATATATAAAAAATAAATTTTGATCGGCTCGAATTTTATGTAGAAAAATTGTTTGAGATTTATATAGTGGCATTTTTTGGTATTTTGGATGAATTTTTTTTGTTAGAAATGATGGTTTAATGAGAGGGGGTGTCAGTGATTTTTAAATATAAAGTAAAAAGAGTGTCAGTGATATTTTTTGTAATAGATGGAGTATCTTTGAAGATATAATAAACTAGAAAATGTATGGTTGAAATTTTTTTTATTTTAATTTATTTATGAAAATAATAAAATATCATAAATAAAAAATAGAGAGTGGAAATATAATTTTTAAAGTATAGTAATTAGACACCATATTACTCAGATCAATGATCATATTGGGCCAAACTTTCTCATCTTATGTTCGGATGATAACTGGGGATCCACTCAAATATTTTATAATTATGACAATTTATTGGATCCTGTGCGGGTGAGTAATGGTCCACGGAGCAATATTCTATGTAGTGGTGGAGATGGTATTATGGGGAAGCAAATTGATGGTTGTTTCTAGTGGACGTGTCATTATTCCATGGGGGGCACTCGTGTTGGATCAAGTTGAACATCTCACGTGACCTTTTATATTGGAAACCTGTATGATTACTAGAAGCAATCCTTCAACACCACTAGTTTATCATTTATGATTCTTGAACTGTCCAAATAATTTGAATTCATCATTTTTTGGTTTATTTTATTATATAAATTACATTTGATCGGATTATTCGAGCTACACCAAAAAAAGAAAAAACTAATATTGAGTGGGTGCCAAAAAAAGTCATCCTTATCATGGTTAATTTCTTTTTTTCAAAGTCATGTCATACTCATTAACCTCTTCAAAGGTAGTTATAAGTCTCAAACTTAATATTTTGAAAATGTTTTTGAGAAATTTGCCTTATACTATTTAAAAAATATCCAAAAAATATCTCAACAAGAAAGTAAATCAATTATAAAATTGCATTACTCATTACTGTCTAAAATTTAAAAAAAAAATAAAAAAAATTTGTCTATCCTGTGATTGTTTTGATTTGTTCTTTAGTAAGGAAATTAAAAAAAAATTATATATATATAAACAATGATATTTGTTTTACAACAATAGTATTATGAAATATGGTTTATTGGAATTTTTCCATTTTTTCAGTATTTAGCTATAAATATATAAACTAATGAAATCATCTTGAAAACTTTTTTTACCATACCTTCAAAGGCAGAGAGTATATGTAAAAAATAATTTTGATCATACTGTGACGGGACATTGGCAACGATCTAACTATATGCTGACACGTGTCAACCCATGACGGTTCATGCGATCAAAACCTTTCGGACCCGAGGAACACAATGTATCCCGCATAATAAATGACATGTTTCCGAATCCCGAGCGGCTTATTGACATAGGGTGGGTCCAGAAGTCGAGGGGGGGGGGGGGGGAGGGAGAGGGGGAACTTTGAAGTCCTTGGGTCCGTATCTAAAAGTACTCGGTCTCAACTTGAGTACATATTACTAGGATGTTCAAATGGTCTGTATGGAGTCATCAATGTGTAGCTCACTCCGACATGCAGAACTTTGACATCAAGTCGCCTCACATTAATGAGGTATGACACAGACACTCATTATGCTATGCGATAGATTAGAACATAAATGGCTAAGATGTAAAAGATATCATAGCAGTCACAAGTATAAATACACATTAGAAACACGAAATGAAGGTACGCAAGATTAAAACGCTTTGCATTGAATACTCTACTCACTTATACGCTAAATGACTTAAACTTCGGAGGGAATAAGCTGGGTGTTCACCCGCCCCTTTCTTAAGTTTGCATACTGTTTGCAAGATCATCTAAAGGATTATCAGTATGGATCACTATCTCAATTCATTGGAGGAATTCTCCCATGCATACTGTATTCCCCTTCATTATACTTTCACAAAATTTTCTTATCACTTAGGAGTTGTTTGGTTACAATATTAAGGTGTGTATTAAGGAGTCAAAATAAATTAAAACTCTTTAATTGTGTCTAATACTTTGTTTGGTAGAAAATTTGATTCCGTATTAATTTAAAAAAACGTATATTAATTGTATATTTATTGTATATTTTTTATACCATAGACCTGTATTATTGAGATATTTTAATATAACCAGGAGATGTGATATTATAATCCAACTCAAATATATTATTGTATACATTTACTATTATAACCCCGCAACTAATAAAACCAAGCTATCATCAACATAACAAATATTAATTGAGGGTATTTTTATTAACTCAATATTAATACAATGAAATAATTCCTTAACCAAACAACGATTTGGACTAAATACCAATTATTTAGTGCTTATGTTATATATTGTTAAACACTAGATAAAATTACATATTATTTTAATACCTCATTTAATCTTGTTTTTTGTCCATCTATATTGTATTAGATTGAATTTTTTTATTAAATCCATCCATTTTTTTTAAGGTAGACTCATTCATTGTTCACAAATGGAGCAACAGTCATAGACGGTGGTGAAAGGAATCATATAATAAGCGCAGTGGAATTTAAAAAAATAATTTGATTCCTCATACCAAAATCTATTCATGTTTAATACAAACCGAGAAACCTTAGATCTATAGAGAAGATTATGGGTTACCTCTTGAAGCGTGCCTTTAGCAATCTTCAAGCATTCTCAAAAACTTTAAATCTTCAAATCTGAATTTGATCTTTACCCCAAGCCTCGCAAACGTTTTGCCTTTATCGGTATCCACATGAATTGACAAACTTGAAGGATCTACTTTAGCCATTGATAAAACTAGTAGAGAGAGAGAATGATGGGTGGTTCTTCTTGTGCTAGCAAGAGAGTTATTATATCATATATCATATATATCCACCTCCTACATAAAAGTATCTATAGGGCTTTAAAAGCTCTAATCCTAGTTTGGGTCAAGTTACAATTATCTCATATTACATATAACCCATTTATTAACATTAATTGTAATAAAGTCCCTAATTAACTCTTAATTAGGTTTTCACCCCAATTAACTCTTAATTGGTTGTCTCTCTTTTATCCTTTAGTTTTCAGTCAATTCTATTGTGTGTGACCCTATAGGTTCAAGCATACCCGGTTGTAGGCATTCGATACTAACTACAAGTAGCATCTCAAATTAGAACTCTTTCTAATTTAGCTTGAATTAGAACTCTTCTGTGACGCCCCATTTTTTCCGGGGGTCCTGTATTAACCGTTGACAACCCGTCAACCCGCGGAAATACCCGTGGATGTCGCTTAACCCGATACCGCGGCACCACATTCCCTTTACCGGGATAAAAAAAATACAAGTCCAATTTCTTTCGGTTGGTTGACCTATTCGAGATCCAATATACCACCATTTGTATCCCCTTATTATCCATTTGTAACATTAGAAGGGAGGAAAACATAGCCCAAAGACTTGGCAAAAAAATAAAAAAATTATGAATTTTGGAGAGTGTACCGGTACGCGTACCGGTACGCTACGCCTACTGGACTTAACCGTACCGGTACGCGTACCGGTACGCTACGCCTTCTGGACCTAACCGTACCGGTACGCGTACCGGTACGCCTGGCCCAGAATTGCCCTTTTTACCTATTTTTCATTTCCAAGCCATTCAAAACCCTTCCCAATTCATCAAATACATGTTTGACAAGGATTTCCATATAATACACAACTTATACAAGTTCCATTACAATTAATTCCATAATTTACACATCAAAATGAATTTATACAAAAGTTTTACAAAAACTCGAACTAAGGCCACAAGCCGGCCCCTTTCATGCTTGATGCTCTCCAAGTGAGCCATCCGCCGGTGCAAACCCCACACCTGAAATGTTTCCCGTATAGGGTGAGCCAACGCCCAGTAAAGTAAACCTTACAAGGGCTACTCTCCCCCTAGATGCTCATGCTCATGCAACATTCATTTGCAAACAATCATTTCTCACAATGACATGCATCCTAAGTTGGAATGCAATACTACCATGCCATGAAATGAGATGTCACTCCCTCATGCATTTCAACCCGAGTCCTCACCGACTCCTACAACACGATGCAATGCCAAAGTATTTCATTTCATCATTTATGTTTCATCAAATGACATTTTCAAAGCTAGGGTCTTTCTTGGGATCGGACTTTTTCATGGACTCATACCAATGGTCTTCCAC
Organism: Ilex aquifolium; assembly: GCA_951799425.1. Classification (NCBI taxonomy): domain Eukaryota; kingdom Viridiplantae; phylum Streptophyta; class Magnoliopsida; order Aquifoliales; family Aquifoliaceae; genus Ilex; species Ilex aquifolium. Next base: position 29,910,911 of record OX637398.1, on the reverse strand, counting down.
ACCCGTACACTTTATGGGCTCTTATACCAATGGAGTGCACCCCCCAAATCACCGGGTCTTTCACCCGAGAGGTCGTCATGCCTCTTCTTGCTCATCCCGACCCAATTTATCATGCAATCATGGGCTTAGCTAGGTCTTCGACCCAACTTTTCCCAAGCCATTTCGTCAATCACCAAATGTGGCGTTGACATCAACCATGCACACACCCATGTAATGAGATGCTTCCGTGCACATGCAATGCTATGTTCCATTGCATACCACATGATGTTCAATATGTCAAGAACAACTCATGCACAATTTCAACACATCCATGGTAAATTTATATCCAAAGCATATAATTACCATATTCATTTCAATGTTACTATATTAACATATGCATATATCAACAAGCACATTTAATTACAAATCATATCATATGCATATGATTCCACAAGTTAAACTTAAGCATGTTATTTCAATTCAATTAAAACAACTACTTCCATTCAAACAAGGCATTTAATCAAACACCTTCTAGGCACAATTTATAAATCTCATAATCATGCCTCAAATTTCCCCAAGTTACATAATAATTCACATGTAACTTCATACACCAAAGTTAAGCTAGAAATTAGATTTAAACCATCTCTATGCTCACTTTTCCATTTCTATGACCATAAACCTATATATGAAGGTCTATCCTAGGCATAGCATATCAAAACTTTAGACTACTAACATCTAAGGAAAGATTACACCAAAGTAGGGAGAACCCTACCTCTTGAAGCGTAATCACCCGAAGGAAGCTTCAAGAACACTTTCCTAGCCCAAGACTAGATTTCCCCCAAATATCATCTTTTGGATCTTCGGTGAAATCCCCCGTTCTTGGTGTGGTTGCGTAGCCCTCGTCGAGAGGATCGACTTTGACTCTTGGTTCGACGGATTCCGAGCGACGGAAGTCCGGGAAATCGCCGGAGAAAGCTTGAAGATCAAGGTTTTCTCTCCCTCTTTCTCCCACACGTTGAAGACCAGCACAATGGCAGAATTTTTCTGCCTAAAATGCAGATATTTGCCTCTATTTATAGTTCTAATACTCGACCCACGTCGCGCTACGTGTCCTTCGCTTAATCGGGTCCGATTTCGTCCTGAAACGATTCGTTTGATCCCAGTTTAAGTTCAAATTAATTTTATTTGAACTTTAACTTAATTTTAAGGAAATTTTATAAAATTTATTTATGGGGACGTTCGTAAGGTAAATCGCCACGCAGTCGCCTCGAACGACGTGCAAAATCCGACTACTTCGGAATTCGACGAAATTTGACAAGTGACTAAATTTCGCGATACGAATTCAACAGCGAACTCCGTTTCCTCATCCGAGGTCTAGAACATGAGTATTTTAAATACGCATTATAGTGGCAAATTACTATTTTGCCCTTTTTTGGAAAAAGTTTAAATTTTCTGGGTTTTACATTCTTCCCCCCTTAAAAAGAATTTCGTCCCCGAAATTCACGTACACATACATGCAATCCCATGCATATGCTACAGTCATGTACTAGTAAATGATTATAAAAACGTACCTCTATCCTCAAACAAGAAAGGATAATTGGCACGTACGGTGTCCTCGCGCTCCCATGTTGCCTCTTCCACTCCCCGGTGCTGCCACAACACCTTCACTAGCCTCACGGTCTTGCCTCGCAAAACCTGATCTCGGCTATCCATGATACGAACCGGTCCTTCCTCGAAGGTGCCATCCGCATCAACAGTCAACTCACCCCAATCCACCACATGTGTCGGATCTGGAGTATACTTTCGGAGCATAGAGACATGAAACACCGCGTGAACACCCGATAAATTTGGCGGTAACGCCAACCGATAAGCAACTGTACCCACCCTCTCGAGTACCTCGAAGGGCCCGATGTATCTCGGCGACAGTTTCCCCCGCTTACCAAACCGGACCACTCCTATTTTAGGCATAACCTTCAAGAAGACATGATCTCCCACCTCAAACTCTAGAGGTCGTCATCGTCTATCGGCGTAGCTCTTCTGCCGGCTCTGAGCCGTGAGAAGATGCTTCCGTATCAAACCCACCTTCTCCGAGGTGTCTTTTACCAAATCTGGACCCGTAGAAGACCTCTCTCCTACCTCCGTCCAACAAACCGGAGATCGACATGGCCTCCCATATAGTGCCTCGTAGGGTGCCATCTGTATGCTCGCCTGATAACTATTGTTATAGGCGAACTCTACCAAGGGTAAATGATCTTCCCAGCTACCCTTGAGATCTAGGATACATGCTCGTAGCATGTCCTCTAATGTCTGAATGGTCCTTTCAGACTGACCGTCCGTCTGGGGATGAAACGCAGTGCTCATCATCAGCTGTGTCCCCATGGCGCGTTGGAAACTCTCCCAAAAATGAGCCGTAAACCTGGGATCCCGATCCGATACGATAGATACGGGTACCCCATGCAACCGGACAATCTCTCGTATATACAACCTGCAGAATTCCTCCAGTGTGAAGGTCATCCGCACAGCCAAAAAGTGCGCCGACTTCGTAAGCCGGTTCACTACCACCCAGACCGCGTCATGTCCCCGCGATGTCCGTGGCAAGTGAGTCACAAAATCCATCGTGATATGTTCCCACTTCCACTCAGCTACCTCTAATGGCTGGAGTAACCCTGCTGGTCTCTGGTGTTCAGCCTTCACTTGCTGACACGTGAGACATCTACTAACAAAATCACCAACCTGTCGCTTCATCCCATTCCAATAATACTGGCGACGAAGATCATGATACATCTTTGTGCCCCCTAGATGAACCGCAAAACGAGAGCAATGAAACTCCCTAAGGATCTCCTCTCTCAGATCCGCCAACTGAGGAACCACAACCCTTCCTCGATACCGAAGACTACCATCCGAGTGAATGGTCTAGCCCTCGTCACCTGTACCAGCCTGTACACGGTCCCGGATGGACAATAGCTCCGTGTCCTGACTCTAGAACTCAACAACCCTGCTTAGTAGGGAAGGTGTAGCCACCAAACTCCCCAAAGTACCCTGATCCTGACCCATATAACATAGCCCGAACTGTCCCACAGTCTCGAGCATCTGCCACTCTCGGGAAGCCACACTAGCCAAGACTCCCCGTGACTTCCGACTGAGTGCGTCAGCTACCACATTTGCCTTACCGGGATGGTAATGCAAGGTGAAGTCATAGTCCTCCAAAAACTCCATCCACCTACGTTGCCTCATATTGAGGTCCCGCTGTGTAAAGATGTACTTCAGACTTTTATGGTCTGAAAACACCTCAAACTGCTCACCGTATAAGTAGTGGCGCTATGCCTTCAAGGCAAAGACAATGGCTGCCAACTCCATGTCATGTGTAGGGTAACTCTGCTCGTGGTTCTTTAACTGCCGAGAACCATAAGCTACCACTCTCTCGGACTGCATCAAGACGCATCCAAGTCCGTCATTAGAGGCATCACAATACACTGTGTACCTCTGTCCCCTTTCTGGGACTATCAGTATAGGAGCTGAAGTAAGCCTCCTCTTCAACTCTTGGAATGCCTTCTCGCAAGAATCATTCCACTCAAACCTAACCTCTTTCCGGGTCAACCTAGTCATAGGTGAAGCTAGTCGGGAGAAGTCCTCAATGAACCTCCTGTAATACCCCGCCAATCCCAAGAAACTACGTATCTCGAAGACTGACTTCGGCCTCTCCCAATTCATGACTGACTCAACCTTCTCCGGGTCTACGGATACACCCGAAGCCGACACCACATGTCCCAAAAATTTCACCTCAGTAAGCCAAAATTCACACTTGCTGAACTTGGCATACAATTGGTGGTCTCTCAAGATCTGAAGAACGAACCTCAAGTGACCCTCATGATCCTCCTCAGACTTGGAGTAGATCAAGATGTCGTCAACAAAGACTACAACAAATTGATCAAGGTAGGGTTGAAACACCCTATGTATGAGATCCATGAATGCCGCTGGAGCGTTCGTCAATCCGAATGGCATCACTGTGAACTCGAAATGCCCATATCGTGTCCGAAACGCCGTCTTAGGGATATCTGTCTCCCTAACTCTCAACTGATGGTAACCGGTGCGGAGATCTATCTTGGAGTAGACCCGCGCTCCTCTCAGCTGATCAAACAAGTCATCAATCCTCGGCAAATGGTACCTATTCTTGATAGTAACCCTATTCAACTACCGGTAGTCTATACATAGTCGAAGGGTTTTGTCCTTCTTCTTTGCAAATAACACCGGAGCGCCCCAAGGTGAGGTACTCGGTCTAATGAAACCCCGGTCCAACAATTCCTGCAATTGGACCTTGAGTTCTTGCAACTCAGCAGGCGCCATCCTATGTGGAGTCATAGAAATGGGCGATGTACCAGGATGCAACTCTATAGTGAAATCTACATCCCTATGTGGAGGTAATCCCAGTAGTTCATCCGGAAAAACATCCTCGTAATCACACACAACCCGAGGTAGACCAAACTCCTGTCTCGCCTCGTCCTCCAGGGTAAGGCTTGCTAGCCAACCCATCAACTGTCCGTGCCATCTAGAATCGTACACGGCTTGAAGAAAAGCATCGTGCTTATCCCCCTGAAACATGAAACAAACCCCATCCGGCGTGTAAGCAGTAACCCGCTTCCGGTCACAATCAATGATGACTCGGTGTGCCGCCAACCAATCCATTCCCAGGATTACATCAAACTCCGACATGTCCATGACCCGAAGGTCCACAGTGAGTAGAATCCCTGAGATTTCCAGCTCATAACCCCGACATATCTGATCAACTCTCACCCTAGCTCCCAGGGGAGAACTCACATGCAATGGTTCTTCTAAGGTCTCAACCTCTAAACCCAAATCTTTCACACAAGATGCAGAAATAAAAGAATGAGATGCACCAGAATCAAACAATACTCTTGCCCATAACTGAGAGAGTAGAAATGTACCCTGTATCACCGACTGATCTGCCGGCTCAGTCTGTGGCATAATGGCGTAGACACGCCCCTGGGTCCCTGAAGTCCCGGCCTGTAAGCCCTGGCCTCGCCCCCGACCCATGCCTTGGCCCATCTGGCCTGCTTGCGGTGTTCCCGCACGTGAAGTGGTAGGGCCTTGTGCAGCACCCTGTGACTGGTACTGGCTCCTTTGACCCATGGTGGGGTAAGGAGGAACAAACTGTGTCTGCGGCTGTCCCACAGAAGACTGGGATTGGGATGTCCCATAGCTCTGGGATCCCTGCCGTTGAGGACACTCCTTCCTTATGTGACCTGGCTGGTGGCAAAAATAGCAAGTCTTCTGGCCCGTCTGGAAGGCGGTCCTGAAGTTTCTCCCGTCTTGGGAGAATCTACCCTGGCCTTGGCCTTGATAGCCGCGGCTCTGCCCTTGAGATCCTTGCGGAACTGAAGTCCTTTGCTTCTTTCCCGCACCAGAAGAAAAGGATTGACCCTCCTTCTTTTTGTCCTTAACACCCGCTTCCCGGATGTTATGCGCGTCCTCCACCTCTCTCTCGATAGCCATTGCAGTCTTGACCATCGAATCAAGGTCTTGTAGGAGAAGTCCCACAATCTTGCCTCGAATGGACAACTTCAGTCCATCCTCGAACTTACGTACCTTGGCCACGTCTGAGGCCACATAATCATCAGCAAAACGGGCCAACTCCGTGAATTTGGTCACGTATTCTAGCACATTCATATTTCCCTGCTTCAATTCTAGGAACTCCTTGGCCTTAGCATGTCGAGCAGTTGTTGGGAAATACTTTCCCATATAGAGCTCTCGGAACTCTGCCCAAGTCATGGCCTCCAAATTTCTGGAGTGCTTCACCCAATCCCACCATAGCTGGGACTCTCCCTCCAGCTGAAAAGTTGCCAGAGTTATCTTGGTGGCATCGGAAGTGATCTCCATAGCCCTCAAGATCTTCTCCACTTGCCGAATCCAACGATCGGCTACCATTGGATCCGCCCCTCCCAGAAAAACCGGAGGATTGTGTGCCTTGAACCTCTGGAGGTTACTCGAGCCTCCGTGTCCCATATTTGCACCAGTCTGTGCAATGGTAGCGGCTGTAGCACTAGCCTGTGCAATAGTCGCCGCCGCCTCACCAATAGCCTCTGCAAAGGCTTGGTGATCAAAGGCCGGAGGTGGTTGGTTATTCCACCTACCGCCTCGGCGTCCTCGCCCTCTATATGCCATCTACATAAGTCAAATAGCAATATAGTTTTACAAGGCATCCCAAAGTAGGAATCAACATTCAAACATAAAGAGTTTCCTAATAGTCTCACTAGGGGGAAACATACGCCTCTCCTTAGTAGACATTTATACCATGAACCCTCCCGTTCATTTGTTTTCCCACTCCCAAGGTTATGTTTCCTAACCCTAGTGTGTTCATTTCCATATACATTCTACAATGCATATTATCCACATAGCACATAGCACATAACATGTAGCATTTAAACACATAAGATGAAATGCACAATGCATGCAATGGTCTAGACCCAATGCCCATCAAGCCCTAAGTAATTCGTATACCTAGGCTCTGATACCAAGCTGTGACGCCCCATTTTTTCCAGGGGTCCTATATTAACCGTTGACAACCCGTCAACCCGCGGAAATACCCGTGGATGTCGCTTAACCCGATACCGCGGCACCACATTCCCTTTACCGGGATAAAAAAAATACAAGTCCAATTTCTTTCGGTTGGTTAACCTATCCGAGATCCAATATACCACCATTGGTATCCCCTTATTATCCATTTGTAACATTAGAAGGGAGGAAAACATAGCCCAAAAACTTGGCAAAAGAATAAAAAAATTCTGAATTTTGGAGAGTGTACCGGTACGCTATGCCTACTGGACCTAACCGTACCGGTACGCGTACCGGTACGCTACGCCTTCTGGACCGGTACGCGTACCGGTACGCCTGGCCCAGAATTGCCCTTTTTACCTATTTTTCATTTCCAAGCCATTCAAAACCCTTCCCAATTCATCAAATACATGTTTGACAAGGATTTCCATATAATACACAACTTATACAAGTTCCATTACAATTAATTCCATAATTTACACATCAAAATGAATTTATACAAAAGTTTTACAAAGACTCGAACTAAGGCCACAAGCCGGCCCCCTTCATGCTTGATGCTCTCCAAGTGAGCCATCCGCCGGTGCAAACCCCACACCTGAAATGTTTCCCGTATAGGGTGAGCCAACGCCCAGTAAAGTAAACCCTACAAAGGCTACTCTCCCCCTAGATGCTCATGCTCATGCAACATTTATTTGCAAACAATCATTTCTCACAAGGACATGCATCCTAAGTTGGAATGCAATACTACCATGCCATGAAATGAGATGTCACTCCCTCATGCATTTCAACCCGAGTCCTCACCGACTCCTACAACACGATGCAATGCCAAAGTGTTTCATTTCATCATTTATGTTTCATCAAATGACATTTTCAAAGCTAGGGTCTTTCTTGGGATCGGACTTTTTCATGGACTCATACCAATGGTCTTCCACACCCGTACACTTTATGGGCTCTTATACCAATGGAGTGCACCCCCAAATCACCGGGTCTTTCACCCGAGAGGTCGTCATGCCTCTTCTTGCTCATCCCGACCCAATTTATCATGCAATCATGGGCTTAGCTAGGTCTTCGACCCAACTTTTCCCAAGCCATTTCGTCAATCACCAAATGTGGCGTTGACATCAACCATGCACACACCCATGTAATGAGATGCTTCCGTGCACATGCAATGCTATGTTCCATTGCATACCACATGATGTTCAATATGTCAAGAACAACCCATGCACAATTTCAACACATCCATGGTAAATTTATATCCTAAGCATATAATTACCATATTCATTTCAATGTTACTATATCAACATATGCATATATCAACAAGCACATTTAATTACAAATCATATCATATGCATATGATTCCACAAGTTAAACTTAAGCATGTTATTTCAATTCAATTAAAACAACTACTTCCATTCAAACAAGGCATTTAATCAAACACCTTCTAGGCACAATTTATAAATCTCATAATCATGCCTCAAATTTCCCCAAGTTACATAATAATTCACATGTAACTTCATACACCAAAGTTAAGCTAGAAATTAGATTTAAACCATCTCTATGCTCACTTTTCCATTTCTATGACCATAAACCTATATATGAAGGTCTATCCTAGGCATAGCATATCAAAACTTTAGACTACTAACATCTAAGGAAAGATTACACCAAAGTAGGGAGAACCCTACCTCTTGAAGCGTAATCACCCGAATGAAGCTTCAAGAACACTTTCCTAGTCCAAGACTAGATTTCCCCCAAATATCATCTTTTGGATCTTCGGTGAAATCCCCCGTTCTTGGTGTGGTTGCGTAGCCCTCGTCGAGAGGATCGACTTTGACTCTTGGTTCGACGGATTCCGAGCGACGGAAGTCCGGGAAATCGCCGGAGAAAGCTTGAAGATCAAGGTTTTCTCTCCCTCTTTCTCCCACACGTTGAAGACCAGCACAATGGCATAATTTTTCTGCCTAAAATGCAGATATTTGACTCTATTTATAGTTCTAATACTCGACCCACGTCGCGCCACGTGTCCTTCGCTTAATCGGGTCCGATTTCGTCCTGAAACGATTCGTTTGATCCCAGTTTAAGTTCAAATTAATTTTATTTGAACTTTAACTTAATTTTAAGGAAATTTTATAAAATTTATTTATGAGGACGTTCGTAAGGTAAATCGCCACGCAGTCGCCTCGAACGACGTGCAAAATTCGACTACTTCGGAATTCGACGAAATTTGACAAGGTGACTAAATTTCGCGATACGAATTCAACAGCGAACTCCGTTTCCTCATCCGATGTCTAGAACATGAGTATTTTAAATACGCATTATAGTGGCAAATTACTATTTTGCCCTTTTTTGGAAAAAGTTTAAATTTCCCGGGTTTTACATCTTCTAATTCTCCCTTTATGAAGAACAATTAATATATTTATATTAATTTCATTCTTCGAGCTTCTACTAATCATGAGTGACACCTACCAGCATATCATGATCAATCTCCGGATAGCACGAAGTAGGTAAGGAACCCATTCTGTCTATAGTTGCCATGCAATTCAATCATTCTATCACACAATGCCCCAATTGAATTAATAGGGTATGGAATTACTGTCAAACCCCTAATTCAATCTTATGTGTTCGATCTTAGGACTATAACTCTTAATGATCAATTATAAACTCTTTTCTAATTGTCATTCTGCCTTGGCCAAGGACTATTTGAGTCATATCCCAGAAGATCATATAGGACATTCTCCCTTTAATTACTAAGGATGATAGATTCTATTTTGTACAGTCATAAGTCTTCATGCATGCCTAACTATGTCCAACAATACATATCCAAGTTACATGGTTAGTATATGAATATGTTGTATAGTTAAAGCATAGAAGTCCATGCACAAGACAACCATGGTGTCTCAAGTCTAAGGATCAGTTGCATAACTATAACTTTAGGATTTAACATTGACAGGCATGTAAAACTCCATATGAAAAATCCTACGTTAGTTAACGGTCACGTTCAGTGTACTTGCTCTCTAACAAGCACCGACACACCTGCTTCAGTGTCCCTACACTAGTGATTTGGACAAGTCACCTCATATCAAATATGAGTAAACATAGTGTGCGCTAGTCTATCCGGATTACGTATTGCCCACATAATAATCCTATGACTAGGAACATTTAAGAGTTAAGTACTAAGAAGTATAGGTCTCCTCTTCTCAACATCTTGAGAAACTATCTTCTTAACTTATACTCTATGGACTATATCATGTATATTAAAATGAAATAAAGTATAAACATGATAAATGAACTTGCCCTTTGATTTAATTAAGTAATGAAAGTTGCTAGTACAACCCTAAAACATCATCTATATGATTGGTCTTAGAGCATACTACTAACAGGTGGTGGTTTTTGATTGAATGAAAATATGAAAAATTAGATATGTTTTAGATTACCCTCCTCATCTATTGTTATGCATGTCAACCTTCCTCCGAATCTACAGTGGATGATATCCTCAGGCCAACAAAGCTAATTGCTACTTTCTTTGTTGCATATAATTCAAACAATAATGTCATGATTATGAAGTTTTTTATCAAATTTTTTATTTCAAATAATGTGGCACAATCTTCATCATTAAATATTTAATGTGATCCACTTATTTGATGGTGAAAACTATGTCACATCACTTGTGATAAAAAATTTGGTAACTAGGATTATTCGGTTCCACCTATTCTTATTAATCACCTATACATCGCTTTAGTTTTGTAACGTTACTCTTTGACCTTTTTTACCTAGATTTATTCCCTTGCAGAACTTTTCATTTGTTTAGTAGTACAAACTAGCTGTACCCCGCATAATACATGGACATTAACATTTGTCAATCCTTTTGTATATTAAAATCAATTCGCATAAAAGACTATTCAATTTGATTAAGAAATACAAATATAGTCCAATATTATTGTTGTAAATAGAAAGAAACTTGAATTAGAAAAATAGCATATGAAAAAATTACTATCTAAAGTCAAATCCACTAAAGCATTGGCATCCACCTACAACAAATGAAAATGAAGCATGATGATGCACAAATTGGTTTCGTGCAAGATCAGCAGTCGAGTATGTGAAGATGTGTAATCAATGAATAACAAGTAAAACAATCAATGACAAAACAGTAAATAATGAGTCAACACAAAAATATATAGTGGTTCGATCCGGGTGATCTAGTCCACTCTCGAAAAATGCAGCGGTGGCCGGAGGTCTTTATTGATAAATAAAGTAACCGGGAGGGTATACTCCGGGAGAATTACAATGGTTAGGAGAGAAACTTGGTGTGTAGGGAGGTGTAGAGAGACAAAGCTCAAAGTGTAGTGTGGTGGGAGAGATGTTGTGAGATCTCAAGATGTTAAGATGTGTCTTCTCATGTGGAGAGGGCTTACAATTTATAGGTATGGTGAGGCGGTGAATGAGGCGGTGACGTGAGTGAGAGGGCACCACATCTTTGGTAAGTACAATTGAGGTAGGATTGATCTTCATGAATGCATATCCCGATAATCCTTCTCTCACGTGCCCTTATCTTCCCAGGTTCCTTGGATCTTGGACTGGATCAGATCAATAAAGTGGACCTGAGCTGCCTTTTAGCCGACTTGGGCTTAGTTGATTTATTAGGCCTGACCTAGTTAGATCTGGGCTCGTCAAAGCTGTAAAACCCTGTACTAGAATTAAATAAGAATAATATCATATTAATATTTCTCCTAGGATGAATAAAAGGATTGTAGAAACCTCAAATTATTATTAAAAGATTGATCATGAAGTTTGAGTTTTGGACGAATTGACTTTAGGGTCAAACTTAGTTTCGAAGGTGTGTAAGCTTGAGAAGGGTGATTAGGTAAGTTTCTAAATGATTTTAGGTCAAAATAATGGCTCCATTGAATCCGGAAGGTCGAGAAACCTTGGGATAGGTAATATGAGGTGTATTAGAAGTTAGAAAGTATTTGGGAGTTAAACCGCATTTTATGAAGAATTTGGGTAGGAAGGAATTTGATACTATCTTAGTATTTGAGCAATAAATTTTTAATCTGAACTCTGATTGAGCTGATTTTTGGAAAATAGAAACTAGACTTCAAGGGCTACAAAAGTGTATTTCACGAAAATTTCCTGAATCGACTTCTAGAAAACCGCTTTTGTAGTTAGGATAGAAAGTTACCACCGTCCGGATGCTCCAAGCACCGTCCGAACGGTACTCCTTACCCAAAAACTTTATTTTTCATAAAAAACAGTGACTTTGAACCGTTCGGACGCCCAAAGACCGTTTAGACGCTATGCTAAAAACGGCCCCGCTCAGTTTTAGGATTTTTCTTCATTTTTCACTCTATAAATACCATAAGGACGTCCCTTTAGCCATGTTTCATTAGTTTCAACCCTAGGAAACCATAGAGAGTGAGAGAGAAGGAGAAAACACAATATTTAAAAGGGATTCTCACATTGGAACGGATTAAACACGCTAGGTTTACACACAAACTACGGAATCAAGGTAGGGGATTCTTCTTAAGTTCTTTCATTGAGACTTAATGTATTATATATGTATGTTTTCAATCTTCTTGGTAGTCATATGATAAATAATCATGGATTCTTGATTTCTTTATCATTGAAACTTAGTTTTTAACAAAATACATGTTTGGGTTCAAGAATAATTATTCTTGAATTTCCAAAACCCTAGTTTTTCCAAAATACATGTTCTATTGGGAAATTCATATGGATTCTTGATTTCTAAATTTTTATTCTTAATTAAATCATGTTTTCATCTAATACTTGTTCTTGTTCCAAGAAATTATGATTTTCGACGAAACCCTAGAATTTTGATATTGAAAATTGTGAATGTTTTCTTGATATGATTTCTTATATATTTGAGTTCCTTTATTACTATAGCATATTGAGAATTGTGCAATTGTTATACTTGAGTTTTTATGGAAATTGTGATTGGTTAAGATTGTGGTTGTTGAGAAAATTGTGGTTCCATCTCTTGTATGGTTGGGGTGTGATGGACTTGAATTGTCTTCGAGAGTTGCCGTAGAGTTTTAGAGGTTAGTTTATCCCAGTGGGGGTGAGATGGTTGCCTAACACTTGTAGTAGATTGTTGTTTGTGAGAGCAACCACTATTGTTCACGTAGGTTCGAGGTTGAAGGATGATATACCTTTCCTTGGAAGGACTCGTCAATGCCGTGGGAGACGGTATACACCCTTCCTAAAGTGGTTTGTGATTTGGTCCTGCGGGAATGATTGAGATTGTGTGGTTGTGATGGGTGAATGATGTAGAATCGTTGTGTAGATTCCTGAGAAGCAACCAACATACATGAGAATGATGATGAACCAACATACATGAGAAAGGGGATGAACCAACATACATGAGAATATGAGATGATGCTACTAAGTTATTTATTGAATGCTTTACTTTCTTACATGTTTATTCCTTTCAGTGATTTATTCTATTTCCGTACAATTGAGATCATTATAACTGCCATTGTTTTACTTTCAAAGTTTATATATGCTATTTTCCAAAAGAGACTTGCCTTCTTTTTATTGTTTTAAAAACCTTGTTGAGATTTGAGAGGGATTTGCTACGGGCTTTTGCTCACCCCCTACAACCCACTTACAGATTTGGACACAGAAGAAGATGTCGATGTGGATGAGAAGGTTAATTATGAGTCGTTGGAGGATCAAGACGTGGACCTTATTTTAGAGGAATATAGTTGTTTTACTTTTGGTTTAGTGTTTGAGAGATTTTTGTGAAACAGTGTATTAGCTAGTTTAATTCTTCCGTTGCTAGATATTATTTGTTTTGAATTGTAAGTTGGAGAAGATACAATATTTTATTGACTTTAGTATTTATTCTTTATTAGATGGATGAATGATTTATTATTTAATAGTTGTTATTAGTTGCTCTCATGATTGGATGATTTCTAGATAGTAATGTCTTCCAGGGTAGATTTTGGGGCGTTACAAAAGCATGTCATTTTTTTTTCTATATTTGAAGCACAAAAAATCTCATCAATGCAAGATTACATATAATGCATCAAATTTGTAATAGTTTTTTTTTCTAATATCACATATATACATCCCAACAGTTACTAGAACCAACATGGTGTCATTAAATTATTTCTTTACGCATGATAATCAAACAATATGCAAAAGCATACAAACATTCACAACTTATTTTTTTTCAATGGGTCAAGATTTATGAAAACTCGAAATGACAATATATAACTTCCTCACCTCATGCTTTTCTAAAAAGTTAAAATTTCATGCTCCCAATTCACACATTTGAATAAGGGAAGTGATTGAATTCTAATTGAGTTAAACAGTTAAAGACTTTGCATTGTATGTGAGTAGGTGGCAAAAGTTGAAGTTACACAAAATAACAGACAAAAATTTAAATTTTTTTAGGGAAAAAATCCATGATTGTAGAGTATACAATTGTTGGCTATAATTTTAGCCTTTATATATTTGTAATAGAGAAAACAAAGACAATGCAATGTTAGTTTTTAGGGATAATTTTTTATACTTGTATTTCATAATATTTAGCATACATATAGATGGTAAGATACATCTTGACACTCACTTTCCTAGAACATTAATCACACAATAATTCTCAAGACTCAATCATTTATATTCCCAAGTCAACTAGATACATTTAACAACTAACCATTATCTTATATGCTATTTTTAACACTCCCTTTTAATGCTTTCAAGTCTTTCTCTTCTAAAAGATAGACTTTTAGATTGATTGGAACTTAACGATTCATAACTTTTGGAGTCAATATTAATCTTGGATTAAAAAACACTCTCAAGAGATTTTTCAGCATGTCTACTCAACATTTGCTAAAAAATGCTTTAATAGAACTCAATAAATCTTGAACACCCAAAAACGAAATATTTTTGGTTTCTTTAATGACGAAAAGAATAGAATCATATTTTCTAGTAAAATAATCAAAATTTTCTCAACAATTCTTGAGTCCAAAATTTGGTCTCCATAAGTTTTTCCTATGATTTACAACCTCCATAAGTTTAGAAAAGTAATCATTTAAGGATTCGTTCTCTTTCATTCTAATATTCTCAAAATTTTTTCTCAATGATCATAGTTTCACGGCTCTTACCTTTGTATTTCATAATTTTCAGTATACATATAGATGACAAGATACATTTTGACCACTCACTTTCTTAGAACATTAACCACACAACAGTTCTCAAGACTCAACCATTTGTCTTCCCAACTCAACTAGATACATTTAACAACTAAGCATTATTTTATATGTTATTTTTAACAATAATTCCTCCTAAAATTTGCTTCTTTGTTTGTTTTTCCAATGTTTGTTAGAGTAGAAGCATCAATAATAGTGTTATTGAAGTGTATATTTTTCTACAATCTACACTTTTGAGGAAAAGGTCACCCAATACCAAATCGCCAAAAAGGCAAACCACACCATTACATGTCAAGAGCAGAAATAAACTCATAAAACCCTTCAATAGCATCTAAAGAACCTCTTCCCCCCCCCCATATACAACTCATGCTAAAATCGAAGACCTCTTTTCTTTGCACCATATATAATAACGCTTGTGGCCTGTATCACCTATTCTAGAGTTTGAGAGGGAAGACCTACCCATAATTATATAGGCAGAGAGAAGGATGGAGGAGGAGGAGGAGGAGGAGGAGAGAGATAGGTGAAGTTTGGAGTTGAGAGTTCAGAAACGCGAGCAATTAAAATAGAGAGATGGGGAGACCAAAAAAAAGAAAAAAGAAAAAAGAAAAAAGAAAAAGAGAGGTGGGCATTCTCCACGTGTTGATCAATTAAAACCATAATAGCTGTACTTCTATGCTGCTAAGTTGGCAGTTAGGCAAACAACCTGATAAGGATTAAGTTAATTCAAATATAAAAACTAAATAAACATGATAACTATTAGTTATCTTGACGTGTCAATCTGCTTTGTTAAAAGGACTAACAGTTATAAGCAAGATAAACTTGAGGAATTTAGAAATATAGACAGAGAGAAGGCTAGAGGAGGATGAGGGGGAGGAGGAAAGATAGGTGAAGTTTGGAGTTGAGCAGTTAAAATATAGAGGTGGGGAGAACCAAAAAAAAAAAAAAGGGAGGTGGGCGTTCTCCACTTGCTAATCTGTTAAAACCGTAATAGTTATCCTTATATGTTGTTGTTTACACCAAACAATAGCAAAATTTGAGAGTGACATGTGGAAGGAACCCGATAGTCATAAATCTATGAGAGTCCACAATCGACAGGGCGGTTAGAGGAATAGGACTCTTGGAATCTCAAGAAATGAGGAAATGTGACATCATAAACCGCTAGTTGAAAATGGTTCAGCACATGTTCATGTATCTCAAGGGACATGGCCATAATCAAAGGTCATGGCCGGAAAAGATAGATCAATGTTTAAGAGTCATCTTTATAAATAGCAGAAGCTAGGCTACCGGAAAGATATCCTATGATCAAATCACAAATACTCTTACAGAGCCAGCCTATCTTTTACTCAATCTTTGCTTCCGAGCAATCTTTACTTTTCCTATAATACATCACTCTAGTGATTTTTTATTGCTTTCATTTAATGCTAAGTTAAGCGTTCGATTCGTCTTCCGAATTTGAATTTAATTTACTTGTTATTTTGAATTTCCACTATTTACTTTCAATAATGTTCACATGTTACCGACTGATGAAATTATTTAAAGTCCTTGAAGCTCCAAGGCATAGAAAAAAGCCTAGGGATAACCTTACGTATCGCTACAGTCGTTTGAACAGTCACAATTTTTAGAACCCTACATCAATTCGGGTAGGTAAGATCATACGTGTTTGGATTTTAAGTCAACTTAGACTTTGACACGTCCGCAAACTGAAAATACACCACACATATTTTTTGGTACGCCTGGTGGGACCATCGGAGTTGACAGCATGGCAACACTCAAGGTAAGGCTAAAATTGGCTCATTTGAAGTGCCTCCAGTGCATGAAATAGTGGAAGAAAGCAGGCCTGGTGTCCCCAAACTGTAGGAAAGATTGCCTCTACCTAGGGGGTAAGAGAACTACGAGTCCAACTTAGAGCCAGAGGCCTCCATCAAGGCTATTTCACAGGAAGTCTCGCGAAAATTCTTTGATTTTATTCAGGGCTTAGGGGACTTAATCAGAGAAGAATCCGGCCACACCAGACAAGAACTGGGTCAACTAGCAGATAGTCTGAACTATTTAGGGGGTGGGAGACAACCATTGTTTCCCCTTGGGAAGGCGACTCCAATCGAAGCACCATCCAGTGCTTCTGTCGTACGTGTCACCCTAGAGGGCACATCAGGTAGGAATGGCATCAAATACAATAATAATCCTATTTTCTGGGAGAAAATGGTCCTTAATCTCAAGGTTGGGGAGAAAAGGAGGCAACCGACGGTCGTTGTTCTAGCGGCACCCCAAGTGGTCATGAATAGAGACCAATTGGATGAAATCATTCAATAACACTTCGGCCTCGCAATGAGAAGGGTGAATAGGGCGACATACCACAAACCTTATCCCGAATAGGGAGCAAAATAATTTGAGTATCTGAATGGGTACAAAGTTCCAGTGTTTGCCACATTTTCGGGTGAAAACGGTCATTCGACCATGGAATATATTGGCCGCTTCACCGTTCAGTCAGTTGAGACTAGGGCTAATGAATTCCTGAAGCTAAGGCTATTTGCTAATTCCCTAATAGAATCGGCATTTAGGTGGTGATCTGACCTGATTTATGTCATACACCCAAACATAAGTGGTCAAACTATAGTATTTCTCGGTTTAAGTCCGATGTCGAATCTACAAGGAGCTAACTGTTAGGATTCAAAACAGAAATGGTGAAATTGTCATTGATACAATGTGCAATGGAATAGCTTGTGGTGTGAGCTTAGAACAATCAAATAAATACTTAACTAAAACTTTGAAAGACAATGATAAAAGGTACTCTTTAGTTCGGGGATCCAACATGTATTATATTGTTTGTGTGAAACCCCGGAAAATTTAAACTTTGACGAACAAGGGCAATAGGTGAATTGCCACTTCGGGACTAGTTGAAAAACTGAATTTTTCTAGATCTCGAATGACGAAACGGATTTCACCGTTGGATTCGTCTCGCGAAATCTAGTTACCACGTCAAATTTCGTTGAATTCCGAGATAGTCGGATTTTTCGCGTTTTACGAGACGAACGGGCCTCGGGTGACCCCGTACACGAAATTTTTATAAAATTTTAAAGTTTGGGGAAATATTAGAGGCAAGTTAAAATAAAAATATTTTGAACTCAAACCGGAGCGAAATTTAATCGTTTCGGGATTAAAACGGACCCGAAATTAAGTAGGACGTGTGGCCAATTGTGGGCCAAGTATTCTAAAATATAAATAGGGGCCTAAAGTCTGAAAAATCAGACTTCTCCTTCACCATTTCAGCCGGTTTCAGCCGAGAGAAAAGAAGAGAGGGAAAAGGAGAGAAAACTCAACTTCTCTCTACGATCTACGGCCGTGGAGTGCTCAAATCCACTCGGGCCAAGAACAAGAGTTGCTCTACGCGTCGAGGGCTACGCGTGGGTACCAAAAACGACGGTTTTCACCGAACGTTGGAGGGCCGAAAATTTGGAAGTGAAGGATTCAAGCTTGCTTTGAGTTCTAGGAGCTTCCCACGGCGATTCTACACGCTACAAGAGGTAGGGTTTTCTTCCTACTTAGGTTTATTTCCAACCTAGGAAGGTTATATGGAATGGGTAGGTGTATATATATATGTATCACTTGCCTATTGTGGTTAATTGGGTGAAATGGGTATTGAGAATGGTTGGTATGATTTAAATCACATTCTCTAGTTTAATGTACCACTAATGCATTTTATGTGTGGGAAATGGGTACCAAATGTGCTAAGCAAGGTTGGTATGAAATGGGTGTATATATTTACTTGTTGGGTAAATTTCATAAAGGAACTTGAAGTGTAGAAAATGGATATGGGAAAATTGGTGAAGTGAAATTCTAAATGGAATTGACATTTAGAGGTGGTTGCTTTATAATTCTCTTGGGGGATTATGATATGTGGATATTAGGAAATGGATAGAATAAATTCTATCTTGGTATAGTTATGTAGAAATCACTAGATATGATTTCTTGAGTTTGATGATGATAATTGATGTGTGTGGGCTATACTTTGTGGTTACATGACATTATGCTTATATGGCGTTGATGAAATGCCTAAAAGGATAAAAGTTGTTATTTGAATGTAAGTGGAATAACATGTTTGGGTGGTGTGATTCACAATTGGAATTGTATGTTTTTAAGGAAATGAAGAATTGATTATAGGAATAACTTAAGCTAAATTCTAGCTTACAATTGATATATGGGAGTTACTTGTATATCTTTGTGGAAGTGAATGAAATAGTGGACTGGTTTATAGCCTATTTCGGGGCTGCTATGTAGCTTAATTTGGGGACTGTTTTGTGGTTAATTAGTGGAATGTTTTGTGGCTAATTAGTGGATTGTTTTGTGGCTAATTAGTGGACTGTTTTTATGGTTGTTTGGGGACTGAAATTGTGGTTGCCTTGAGGCTGAAATTGCGGACTCTTTTGGGTTAAACTTATGGGCTGTTTTGGGCTTATTCCATGCTATGATGTTTATGTGAAAGGAGTTGATGTAGGAGACTTTGTATAAGACTCTTACCTATGGTTGGTGACTTGATTAAATGGGGCTTTTACCTGTTGTTGGTGACATGATTAGATGGATGTTGAAAGTGGATACAATATATTCTATCTTGAAATGGTGGTGTAGAAATTACTTAGAGTAATTTCTTGTGATACATGATGACGTGTAGGATTCTTCCTATTTGGGATTATTCCTCACCTTAGTTGCTTATATGAGATGTTGGTATGGAAAAGAAGGGTGTTAGAGCCTTAACACTTACAAAATAATTAGAGAAATGACTTAGATCACTTCCTTGATTAAATGCCTAGAATGATGTATTGATGAGTTTGCTATGTTAATTGCATGCTTATGTGATAACATGTTTGAAAATGGTTATTGGATGAAATGTTGATATAGGCATGCTTGCTATATATTGATAATGCGTTGAATTATGGTATTTATGTGCTTATGATATGAAGTACCATGAATATGTAGATTTATCTTGACATTGTTCATATGACACTCATACATATCGAACATGTGGTTAGAGTGCAATTGGTACATTACATTGCATTCACATGGGTACATCACATTCATGGTTATAAGACATGAGTATGTGTGGGTGAGTTGACATCGCATTCATGGGTCATAGGCATGAGTGTGGGTGTGTGCATGTGTTGCGGATCAAACACCAAATCTTGGTGGTTGGTATGTGAACTCGGGAAAGTCGGGATCGAAGATCCGACTGAGTTGCACGGTTGCATTGCATAAGGAAAACTTGTGTCGGGTAAAGCAAGTAGGGCTAGACACTCCCTCGGGTGAAAAACCCGGAACCACTGGTTCATACACTCCGACGGTGCAAGTCCAAAAAGTGTAGATAGGCCCACGGAGCCGGCGGTGCGATTCCAAAATCCGTTGCCCAGGAAGACACAAGATTTTGTTATATAAAAACACCCATTCAATGGGTATCCTCAAACAATGATTTGATTTTATAAAGATATAACTTTTAATTCAAACGATCATTGTGAGGGTTTTTCCGTCAATAGACGGGTTCATACACATTGGCTTTTGCATTGTGTTGTGTGAGTCGGGGAAGACTCGGGATAAGGTGCGTGAGTGAGTTCCATCTCATATCATGGCATGACATAGCATAGCATGGTAGCTTTCTAACATTGAAGTGTGTACTCTTGTTGGATTGGTTGATGCTTGTTGATCGTTGCATGTGCGCATTTCATATGCATTTAGGTTGGGGAGTAGCCTCTGTAGGAGGATATCCTACTGAGCGTGGCTCACCCTTCGTGGGACAACATTTTCAGGTGTGGGATATGCATGGGTGGAAGACCCTCATACGGGCTTCAAGGACGAAGAAAGCCGGATGTGGCTTTGTTTTGAATGTTTGTAAAAATTTTAAGGAAAATTGATATTGACATGTAAATATATGTATTGGGTTGTAATAGAACTTGTACAAACAATGTTTTATGTTAGAAACTTCATTGTATAAGTTTTGGATGATTTTGAAGCAAATTGAAACGGATTCGAATTGAAAAACTAAGGAAGGAAGAAATTCTGGGCAAAACCTTTCGGAAGGTCACTAACACCTTCCGGAAGGTTAAGGCAGAATTGTGGTCCAGAAGGTAAAACCTTCCGGAAGGTGGAGTACACCTTCCGGAAGGTCGACACGTCTCATTTTCAATCTATTTTCCAGAAGGCAAAACCTTCCGGAAGGTGAAGAAAAACCTTCCGGAAGAACCTTTCCAGTGAGCAAAACCTTCCGGAAGGTTTGAGTACACCTTCCGGAAGGCCGACACGTTTCATTTTTTTCAATCTATTTCCAGAAGGCAAAACCTTCCGGAAGGTTAAGAAAAACCTTTCGGAAGAACTTTTCCAGTGAGCAAACCTTCCGGAAGGTTGAGTCAAAACCTTCCGGAAGGTTTTCCAAAAATTTGAAATTTTCAAAATGCTTAGCCATGCTTTTGGGCTTGGTTTTCTTTGGTTCCTATGACATAAATGGACATAATTTGAGCTATAATTGATCTTGTGGATGGTAAATCCGGTTAAAAGCATGTGAATGACGTGGTGTCGGGTTATACGACTATCACGAGTATTTCCGCAGGTTGACGGATGGTCAACGGTTAATAAAGGACCCCTGGAAATTGGGGTGTCACAGTTTGTTTACGGAAATTCCACCTTACATCAATTAACTCCCATTGTACTGGAAAGTTAACCAGTAGGTTTGATGTATATTGAACCATAACACTACAACTGATTAGGTTAGCCAGAAGGTCTTTGTACCATGTATCAATCAAATAACCCTAGTAAACCAGAAGGAGAACCATTCAGAAGGTTTACTTAAGCTATTCAATCAGCAGGTTGATGATTCAATGGTGATGGAGTTCCGATTTATGCATTGAATCAAAAGCATTGGTTATGACAAGATTTAACCCCTCTATAGCCAATCTCCCGACTATTACATAAAGCCCAACTACGTACATCACTATATTATGCATGAAGTACGTAATAAGTATAGATAGTATGATATATAACATTAGACACCGCTCGGTGTTCATAAACATGAGCATGTTATAAATATAACAATTCATCAATTAAGGGAGGTATAAACATTAAAGCATAAGTAAAACATCGGCATTTTCATAACATAAACAATATTACACATGCATTCACCCTTTCACCGAAGAGTATAAATGGACTACTCATGCCTTATCGCTATAGACAAGCAAAAGGAGTGATATAATTCCATTACAACCGAAAACAAAATACAAAAAAAATCCTTCCCCGAGGAATAGCTGAAACACTGCCACCCTTATTACCAGCAAGGGCACAAAAGCGGGAGAGGTTCAACTCTCCAAGTAGAAAAGATAAACAAAAATGTAGAAGTAGAGAAAATTCTAGCTGGAAGTGATTCTGGCAGGGCCTTGCTTCTTGTTTTCTCTCTTTCTCTCCTTCCCTATTGTCTGGACTGAACTCTCCTGGAATCCCCCTGAAAAATGGCTGACGCAACCTATTTATAGGAACTGGAAGAATTCTTTAAGGCGACAAACCCTTAGTTGACCAATAGGATGAATTGTTGCATAATTGGACCAATGGGGTGAGGAGAGAGAAGTAAGGCGGTTGCAACACCGTTCGGACACCACCACCACCGTCCAGACGGTGGCTTTCCCCTAGTTTTTGCATGCCTACCTGCTCCTTTGTTTGATGTATTAATGTCGTAATTGCACTTGCCTCCACTGCCTTATTCAGCTTGCACACTTTATCCCTCCTGAATTTATGTATTTCCACACAAAACCCTACAAAATATTCAACTTACTCATTAACCCTAATTTCCTGTAACTTAGCTATTTTAACCTAATTTATGCACACAATTGACTTTAAAATCTAATTCATTAACGCATTATTTAGGGTTAATCACACCCCCCACCCAAACATTACTAGACCTTAGTAATAAAAATAAACAACAAAACAAAATCACTTTCGTAGATTTCACGATTGCATTTAGCATATGTAACAAGCCGTTAAACTCTTAGGTGATCCCTAGTGGACGAGTTTTGTCTCGTGAAGGTTTTATACCTACAAACTTCAAAGGTTAGGATTCCATAATCTATATTTTTCACAGATCAAATTAAATCCCCATTCATCTTTATTGCCAAGATACTTCCCTTCCTCGATCATTGTAAGATTAACACACATTAGTTGTAACACTATTCCATATATTTTCAGAAAAACTCATGTGTGCAATGATTCCTTTATTTCAAAAATCACTTAAGAAATATCACCACCCTTCACTTTGGTGTACAAGAATTAGCCTCGACGTCAACCATTTCCTGGAAATCACTCAGCAAAGAACACACTCAAGTTGTAGTAACTATTACTCAAAAATTACATGTGTTAAGAATATTGTTATCAAAGTAAAGTAATAGCACATGCAATATACCAAAAGAAAGGTTATTTGAATAAAACTGGAATTTGGCATAATCTCATGAAGGAATATTTAACACTGCATTAAACACATTATCAACACTCTCCCTTTCCTGAATAGGTGGAAATAATACATATGCATGACTTCTGAAATCAAAAAGAAGTTTATTAGGGTTATAACGTGGCCAAGGGTAATGGGTTTAAGAAACGACGTCAAAAGTATTCAAAAAGCCATCCTTTTTTAATTAGTGTGGCACACCTCTTCCCCATTTTTCCAAATCTTTCACACATGGTATTCCTCATTTCTCCATTTTCAATCCCATTTTTCACTTTCTTGGCTAATTTTTTTCTTTGCTTCTTTTCTTTTTCTTTTTGCTTTCTTTTTGTCTCTTCACATATTCTTTTTTTCCTTGTACTGTAGTCACAATTTTCTTCTTTTCTCCTTTTCCATATGATACTTACTTTAGGAGAAGGTGCAAGAAAATTAGATAGCAAGGGTTGGTCAAATATATTTTTCTGTGGCTCAGTTATTTTGTAGGGTTTAAGAAAAGAAATTATACTTTAGGCTCAATCACGGCTTATTAAGGATATAATTTTGTAAAAGAAATGACTAAGGCTCAAAATTAAATCACAAATGACCTAAGATCATTTTCCAGAAATCATACACCTGCATAATTTCCAAGTAAAAATTTAAGGAAAATGTTAATCATGTTATTCAATGAGTGCTAACCAAAACAAAGCTAATGAGATTATTCAAAGAAATTTCACCGCTGAATCGAAAACTCTTACTTGAGTAAATGTGAAACATCTCTCCAAGGAGGATTGGCTGAAAATTTGCATAAGGTTTACATCTCCACTATATATGCAAGCTTAATAAATGATTGTAGTATTTCAAAAGGTTTTCAAAATAAGGAATTTTTTTTGTGCTAAAAAAAATGAGTTTCTATGAAAATATTTAAGATAGTGCACAATCAACATACGAAAATCCCGCGCAATCAAGTTACAGTTATCCCTGTAAAAGCATAAGAATAATAACCTAATTTTCATCGTGAATCATATGAAATTAGCATCCTAACATGACAAAATTTAACACAATGATAAACTAACTATATTACTAACAAAAATAACTTAAAACCATCATTCAAAACATAAAACTGAAATAAAGTGCATAAGTAGAAAGTTCGGTAAAAGTAGCAAAAGCATGGAAATTCCAGAAACTCGGGTCACTAGGCTGACGGGCCTCCACCATATTTTCCTCAAAGTATCCTCAGGATTTCATTCTGGTTCTCATCATAGCTAGTCATTATCTGATCTAACTAGGTGATGCTGGTCTCCAACCCTAACAGAATCTGGCGATCGGACCTGTCAACAACTGGAATGTATGGCTGTTCTTCTTGTTGCTGAGGCTCTTCTGGTGGCTGGAAGTCTGCACCTTCTGGGAATGGATCTTCTTGTGGTGCCGGTGGTGCTTCCTACTACTCGGGCTGCCCTCCATGGCTCTTTCTCAATGAAGTTTTTTCTAACGGTGCCAAATTCTCCACCATTGGCCATGAGGGATCCGCAATAACTCCTTTCTCCCTGCATAACTCAGATACTAACATAGCAAATGAGAGTAAGGCTTCTTAACTTTCATAGTCAGCATCATTTGGTCCATTATCAGATCTGGCAAATCGATGGTGTGTCCCATTCCAAAGGCATACAGAAAATAAGCTCTCTTAGTGTATATTTGATTTTTCTGGGACTGAGGCAATAGATTATTCACAGTTATCAAATTCAAGATGCTATACTTGTCAGTTAAGTCCCCTTGCTTAATATACATATATATTTCAAATTCCCAGTCAACTCAATCTCAATAATAGTCATATCAGGCAATACAGTATAGGGATATTGTGGGTTTTGATATCTCGGGATCAGATTCAAAAAATTTGCGATGGTAGCCAATGTAACTTGGAACACCACCCCCTAACATAAACACGGAACTGTCTTGGCCCGATTTCTTTTGCATTACAATAAAATTCTTGGACCAAACATTCATAAGCAGGACCAACTAATTTTACACAATTAAGCCACCCTCGTGTAGCTAAATTTTGTCTTACCCCTATTTGTTCAAAATCCTCATAGATAACAAGCCGTTCAACAATAATAGTCTTGGAATAAAAATAACTGTCATACCAGACTTGCTTATCAATATTCTCGAACATCGCAGCGTCGAAGACATTCTGTCCCTGAGGTTGTTCTTGCTACTGTGGGGGTGTTTCGGGTGGTGAAGATGCTCCTCTCCTTACTCGGATTGATGAAGCTCTTGTTCTTGTTCTTGGATCCATGATTTCTTGGATTTCTTGCTTGATATGATCTTTCAAGGAATTTCGATTGGTAGAAACCTGTAAAAGGTTATGGGTAAGTATTTAATCGGAGTAGAATTCAAGAAAAGTGGATGGGTGAAGCAAATCTAAGGAGAGAAGGTGAAGAAGCTGCTGATTTTTTGTATTTTTGCTGCGAGGGAGATGCTGAAACTATTCAGTTCACGCCTGTCTACTTTTATACTGGGCAGTACCGTCCGGATGCTATCAACACCGTCCGGACGGTGCTGTTCCTCTGGATTTCTCTTGCTGCTGCAGGCTGCTGTCCCCTGATATTCTCCTAGTTTCCAGCTTCAGTTCTCTAGCTTGTAGTTACAGAATCAGTTTAAATTCAAATAATTACACATTCAACTACTTAAATCCTAACTTATTACACTAATTATCCTATAGTTATTTACATTTATTCAAATCCTAAAATTATTCATCTTTTGATCATAATCAGTTTCAATCAAAATCTTCTAAATCAAAGACTTCAGTGAACCGATTAATCTCCTATCTCACATATCTTGCAAGCCCGGGACTGGAATAAGATGGCGTCTCAGGGTAATCCTTACTCTACCCATACTTAATCCAGTCAAGACGATCTAACGCTCGACCTGAATTTGGTTCAACACACTGATTGTATTCTCTTATATGTATTAATCGAACACACTTTACATAACCACCGAGATGATTTGCTCGTCAGCATTTGGCAAACGAACTTTTTTCGCACAAAGGTTTTGCTAGACTATCCAAAATTTCTAATTTTGTAACAACCTTTGATTTTTCTATGATCAAAGAATGTATATATTTTGGAAAAGTACGCAGCATACCCAAACTAAACCAAAACAATTGCTCATCCATTTTTGAAAATTTTTTAAAATTGTGAAATTTTTTGAAAAAGACTCATTATCCAGTTCTTTAACTTCTGCAGGTCACAAAGACGAATATGAATTGTTCCCTTCCCCCAACCTAAATTTAGCATTGTCCTTAATGTACAATATTATGAGGTAAAATTACAGACAATTGCTAATAAGATCTATAGGCGAAACAAATCCATAGTGCAAAACCCTAATCTGTAAAACAAACAACAAACAATTAGTACTAATATTTACAATCAAACACTTATAAAGACTTTTCAAGGCACATATACTGGTTCCATTAACTGAATAGAATTTACATTTTAAACAAATCCATCATGATATGGCTTAAGACTTTAACCATGCACTTTGAAAACATTTCCAGTGAATGGGTTCTCAATTTCAATTGCCTCATGTTCAAAAACTTCCCTGCTCGTTTTGAAATCACCGTAACTCCTCAGCAATGGCGCCAAAAAGCTTGATCTGACTTGATTTATGTCATACACCCAAGTATAAGTGGTCAAATTACAGTATTTCTCGGTTTAAGTCTGAGTTCGAATCCATAGGGAGCTAACTGTCAGGATTCAAAACAGAAACGGTGAAATTGTCGTGGATACAACGTGTAATGGAATAGCTTATGGTGTGAGCTTAGAACAATCAAAGAAATAATTAACTAAAACTTTGAATGACAATGAAAAAAGATACTTTTCAGTTCGAGGATCCAACATGCATTATATTGTTTGTTTACAGAAATTCCACCTTACATCAATTAACTCTCATTTTATTGGAAAGTTAACTAGTAGGTTTGATGTATATTGAACCATAACACTGCAACTGATTAGGTTAGCTGAAAGGTCTTTGTACCATGCATCAAACAAATAACCCTAGTAAACCAGAAGGAGAACCATTCAGAATGTTTACTTAAGCTATTCAATCAGCAGGTTGATGATTCAATGGTGACGGAGTTCCGGTTTATGCATTGAATCAAAAACATTGGTTATGACAAGATTTAACCCCTCTATAACCAATCTCCTGACTATTACATAAAGCCCAACTACGTACATCACTGTATTATACATGAAGTACGTAATAATTATAGATAGTATGGTATATAGCATTAGACACTGCTCGGTGTTTATAACCATGAGCATATTATAAATATAATTATCCATAAATTAAGGGAGATATAAATATTAACACATAAGTGAAACATCAGAATTTCCATAACATAAACAATATTACACATGCATTCACCCTTTCACCGAAGAGTATAAACGGACTACTCATGTGACACCCCAAAATCCGGGGGTCCGTTGATCACCCATCAACCCGCGGAATACTCATGGATACAGTGTAACTCAATATCACACGTCATGCCCCATTCATCGGGATCCATGATTTAGCAAAAGTCGGGCAGAGCCTCCTTTGTATGGGGAGCTCTACCCAAACACACCCTGTGCACCAAGCAAACACATAACCTATCCAAGGTCTCTTATAAAATCTTTGGCCACACCGGGTCCATTTATAAGAAAACATTGACCACACCGGGTCCATTTATAAGAAAACATTGACCACACCGGGTCCATTTATCCATACTCTAATATCACAAGTTTATGCATTAAACGTATATAACACAAGTTCAGAACTTTAAATCTTCTACATACATTACATGCCAAAATGTAGTTTTAACATAAGTTTACAAAATAGTCTTGGTTAGAGGCCACATGTCGGCCCCCTTTCACCCTTAAGGCCCCGCTTCTGGTTCACGACTACCTGTTGACTACCGGTAGTCAAAGGCAGATTTTGTCCATTTCAATAATTTTTCATTTCCAATTCATTTCAAACCTTTCCAAGGTCACCCAAACATATATATTCATGTTTTCTACATTATAAAAAGTCCATGGAAGTCCATTTAATACAATTCCATATATTTACACATTAAAATGGAATTTATACGAAAACTTTACAAGTTAAACCATAAAAGCCACAAGTCGGCTTTTCTTCATTCTTGGGGTCCCGTATGAGGGTCTCCCACCGGCGTATAGTCCGCACCTGAAATGTTTCCCGTATAGGGTGAGCCAACGCCCAGTAGAGAAAATCCTACAAAGGCTACTCTCCCCCTAGATGCTCATGCTCATGTAATAATCACATAAAACATATAATCTAGCATTTCATGCTAATATGCATTCTATGTTGGAATGCAACAATGCCATGCCATGGAATGAGGTGACACTCACTCATGCATTTCAACCCGAGTCCTCACCGACTCACACAACACAATGTAATGCCAAAGTGTAATGATCCGCCTTCGACGGAGAAAAACATCCAATGGTCGTTTTGAATAGGAAATCATTCGTTTTATAAAATAATCCGATCATCTTTGGATTCAACCCATTGAATGGGTGTTTTTATAACAAAAATCCCTTGTGTTTTCTTTGGGCAACGGATTTTGGTATCACAACCGCCGGCTCCGTGGGCCATGTCACTTTTCTGGAATTTCACCTCCGGAAAGTGACTGAACCAAGTGGTTTAGGGTTTCTCACCCAAGGAAGTCGCCATGCCCCTTCTTGCTTTACCCAACACAAGTTTTCCTTATGCAATGCAACCGTGCAACTCAAAGAGGATAGTCGATCCACTTTTTCCCGAGTCCACATATCAACCACCAATATTTGGTGTTTGATCCACGACACATGCACACACCCACACTCATGTCCATGACCCATGAATGCGATGCCAATTCACACACACACACACCCATGTCTTATAACCATGAATGTGATGTACCCATGAGAATGCAATGTAATGTACCAATTGCACCCTAACCACATGTTCGATATGTATGAGTGTCATATGAACAATGTCAGGATAAATCGACATATCCAATTTACTTCATATCATAAGCATATAAATATCATAATTTAACACCTTGCCAACACATAACAAGCATGCATATATCAACATTTCATCCAATAACCATTTTCAAGCATGTTATCACATAAGCATGCAATTAACATACTAAACCCATCAATACATATTTCATTTTCACCAAGGCATATAACCAACACCTTCAAAGCACGCAAAACATGTAATCACATAATGTACTCAATTTCATCATCAAGCTCAAGAAATCATATCTAGTGATTTCTACACCATTATACCAAGATAGAATTTATTCTATCCATTCCTTAATATCCACATATCATAATCTCCCAATAGAATTATAAAGCAACCACCTCTAAATGTCAATTCCATTTAGACATTCACTTTACCAATTTTCCCATATCCATTTTTTTACACTTCAAGTTCCTTTATGAAATTTACCCAATGAGTAATTTCTATACCCATTTTGTACAAGCTTTGCTTAGCACATTTGGTACCCATTTCCCCACACATGATCTACGCTAGTGGTTTAATGCCCAATTCTCATCCTATGGATCAAGAATCACATTAGGTATTTCTCTACATACCCAATCCAAGGTAAAGTTTACTCTACCCATTTTCAATACCCATTTCACCCAACAATAACAATAGGCAAGTGATGCATATATATATACACCTACCCATTCCATATCACCCTTTTTGATAAGCAACTAAGGTGAGGAATAATCCCAAATAGGAAGAATCCTATACGTCATCGTGTAACACAAGAAATTACTCTAAGTAATTTCTACACCACCATTTCAAGATAGAATATATTGTATCCACTTTCAACATCCATTTAATCATGTCACCAACAATAGGTAAAAGCCCCATTTAATCAAGTCACCAACCATGGGTAAGAGTCCTATACAAAGTCTCCTACATCAACCCCTTCCACATAAACATTATAGCATGAAATAAGCTCAAAACAGCCCATAAGTTTAACTCAAAACAGTCCGCAATTTCAGCCTCAAGGCAACCACAATTTCAGTCCCCAAACAACCATAAAAACAGTCCACTAATTAGCCACAAAACAGTCCACTAATTAGCCACAAAACATTCCACTAATTAACCACAAAACAGTCCATTAATTATCCACAAAACAGTCCCCAAATTAAGCTATATAGCAGCCCCGAAATAGGCTATAAACCAGTCCACTATTTCATTCACTTCCACAAAGGAATACAAGTAACTTCCATGTATCAATTGTAAGCTAAAATTTAGCTTAAGTTATTCTTATAATCAATTCTTCATTTCCTTAAAAACATACAATTTTAATTGTGAGTCACACCACCCAAATATGTTATTCCACTTTCACCCAAATAACAACTTTAATCCTTTAAGGCATTTCATCAAACGCCATATAAGCATAATGTCATGTAATCACAAGGTATAGCCCTCACACATCAATTATCATCATTCTAGGCAGTTAATCAAATACCTTCAAGGCACCATATAACATATAGCATGCCTCCACCATCTCAAGTTCCAAGTGATCACACAAGAACTTCCATTTCTACAACCCTAGACATACATGTATATCACAATAATCACATACATTCACACAAGCATTTTGTCAAATACCTTGTAGGCACAAGTTATAAATCACCCAACATGCCTCAAATTTTCCCAAGTTACAACCTAATCACATGTAACTTATAGACACCAAATTCAAGCTAGAATTCATTAAGAGGCATCATTAATCACACTTCCTTATTTCAACCCTTTGAACCATGCATATATACACATATGTTTATATACATATACACATATACATACATCAAGGACTAGAATATGCCAAGGGAGGAGAACCCCTACCTCTTGTAGCGTGAGGAATCCCCGTAGGAAACTCCAAGAAGCCAACCCAAGCCCATTCCAAGCTTCTCCAAAATTTCGGTTTTCATACCTTCGGTGAAAACCGTCGTTCTTGGTGTCCACGCGTAGCCCTAGTCACGTAGATCAACTCTCCCTTCTAGCGCGACGGAATCCGAGCGACGAAAGTCGAAGAATCGGCGGAAGAAAGTCTTGAGAAACCCTTGTTTTCTCTCTTTCTCTCTCTCTCTTTTCTAACGTGTGAGACCAGCTGAGAGTTGGGTGAAAAAATCTGATTTTCCAGCCATTTAACCCCTATTTATAATTTTAGAATACTTGGCCCACAATTGGCCACACGTCTCTTTTAGTTCCGGGTCCGTTTTAATCCCGAAACGACTAAATTTCGACCCGATTCAAGTTCAAAATATTTTATATGAAATTTATTTAAATTATTTTCAAATTCTCCATATTTTAACAAAATTTTCGTTTTTGGGGTCACCCGAGACTCGACCGCCTCGTAAAACGCGAAAAATCCGACTGTCTCGGAATTCGATGAAATTTTATAGGGTAACTAGATTTCGCGAGACGAATCCAACGGTGAAATCCGTTTCGTCATCCGAGATCTAGAAAAATTCAGTTTTTCAACTAGTACCGAAGTGGCAATTCACCTATTGCCCTTGTTCGTCAAAGTTTAAATTTTCCGGGGTTTCACAACTCACGCCTCATCACTATAGACGAGCAAAATGAGTGATATAATCCCATTACAACCGAAAGTAAAATACAAAAAAAATCCTTCCCCGAGGAAAAGCTAAAACACTGCCACACTTATTACCAGCTAGGGCACAAAAGTGGGAGAGATTCAACCCTCCAAGTAGAAAGGATAAACAGAAATGTAGAAGTAGAGAAAATTCTGGCTGGAAGTGATTCTGGCAGGGCCTCGCTCCTCTTTTTCTCTCTTTCTCTCCTTCCTTATTGTCTAGACTGAACTCTCCTGGAATTCCCCTAAAAAATGGATGAAGCAGCCTATTTATAGGCACTGGAAGAAGTCTTTAAGGCGGCAGACCCTTAGCTGACCAATAGGAAGAATTTTTGCATAATTGGACCAATGGAGTTAGAAGAGAGAAGTAAGGCAGTTTCAGCACCGTCCAGACGCCACCACCACCGTCCGGACGGTGGCTTTCCTCTGGTTTTTGCATGCCTAGCTGCTCCTTTGTTTGATGTATTAATGTGGTAATTGCATTTGCCTCCCCTGCTTTATTCAGCTTGCACACTTTATCCCTCCTGAATTTCTGTATTTCAAGACAAAACCCTGCAAAACATCCAACTTACGCATTAACCCTAATTTCCTGTAACTTAGTTATTTTAACCTAATTTATGCACACAATTGACTTTAAAATCTAATTCATTAACACATTATTTAGGGTTAATCAGGTGGTACATTGACTTGTCGCCTAATTCTGTTTGGGGCTGGCAATAGCTCGAAGACAAGTTTCACGCTCAATTTTATTGCACCAAGTTGGAAGTCCCCATGGCCGATTTGGCCAAGTTGTACCAGATGACTAGGGAAATAGTAGAGCAGTACATTGCGAGGTTCAAATAGGCTAGGGAATGGTGCATGTTGGTGTTGACCGAGATGGAGAATGTACGGATTGTGCAGAATGGTTTAGGGTTTGAGCTCCGGAAGAAGTTTGAAGGGATGGAGTTCAACGACATTTTCGAGTTGGCCATGTGGGCCACCCGATACAATCATATCTTGCACAAATAGTTGGAACGAAGAAACACGTCCAAAGGAACGTACTATAGAGATCATAACACTGAGATCTTTATGGTCGAGTCAGATAAGGAGTTAGAAGTGAACATGAATGAAATCGTGGCAAGGCGGCCACACATGCGTAGAGGTTTAATCAAGCCCCCAGAGAATCAAGCACAGGCCACACTGAGTGTTGATAAAGTCACTAGCGAGGGAAGCGGCTGGAAGTTTAACTTCGATATTTCAAAGGCTAACCAAATTTTTGATCATCTGCTTACTGACGACATCATCAAATTGTCGTTTGGTCACAAGATCCCATCGGCCTCAAAGCTGAAGAACAAGACATTTTGTAAATGGCACCCTTTTTAGAGCCATTCTACGACCAACTATGTGGTGTTCAGGAATACCATCCAGGAGAATTTGACCAAGGGCCACCTGATCTTCGAAGATAAGGAAAAACTGGAGATGGGGGTCGATATGAACCTTTTTTAGAAGACAACCACCATTAACATGGTGGAGGTAGGACAATAAAAAACCCCCAGGAAAAAGGTTAACTTGGGTAAAGATAGGTCAATGGATGATTAGAAGCCAAGGGGGAAAAGGAAAATCCATCCTTGGAGGAGTCATCAAAGAAGGACTCTGAAGTAGAGCCGCATATATCGGTAAGATTCCAGGAGCAGCACGTTATGGTGAAAAATGGTCTATATCCCCAGTATAAAGCTTTTTATGGGATCGTTTTAGAACATGAAGTTATCAAGAAGGAATGAGCTGAGTCATAAAAAAGGCCACAAAAGAAATGTTACTGTAAGGGAACCCATTGGGAACAGCTTGGTGAGTGGCTGCTGCCTAAGCCAGGCCAGTTTACGAAGTCGATGTACAAAGGGCATAGCAAAGACATAATAGAGTCTTTGAAGGGTCGGTCAGGACCAAAGTATGAGGAGTACGCTACAAGGTTGACACATGGTAAGCCTATCAGAGCTAAAGGTTATTGGGATCGTCCAAGGATGGTGAAATCAACTGAGCTACTAGAGGGACGTTGGTACGTAGCCCAGCACCCAAATTTTCCATAGTACCATCAGCCTCAATCGCCGTCAAGATGACAAAAGCTCAAAAACCAACGTATATAGGTAGAGTTGCATAGGTGGGAAGAAGAAGAGAAAATTTAGGCTCGACAGTCCCGAGAAACATTCTAGCAACAAGAGCCTGAGATCGGGGAGATTCGATTCCGATACGGGGTGTCCCTGCCTCCGCAACGTTCAGTGGCCTCAAAGAGGGCCACAACTGAGGACAAATGGAAAAAGAAGATAAAAACTAAGCCCTTACCCGAGGAGAGCTTCGAGGAACGAATGGTAAAAAGGGTGGTGGAGTGAATGAGGATCCGACTTAACATTCCTCTAGAAACTTGTAAAGGAGGAAATAAACAAGATACTATAGACCCCACCAATGGAGACTGTGATGCCCCTAAAATCGAGGGTCCTTTATCAATCATTTGATCACCCATCAACTCGCAAAATTACCCGTGAATGCCGCATAACTCGACACCACGTCATAACATCCCCTTCACCGGGATCATAAACAAAACAGAGTTTGGGCAAAGTCTCCCTTATACCGGGCACTCCCAAACACATAACCTGTATACATTTCAATCACTTGACCATTCTAAGGTCTACTATACATCAATTTGTGCTTAATATTACTCCATTTATATCCTTTGAATAAAAAGACTCAAGGACCGAAGGTTTGACAAAGTTATTTTAAATTTTTGAAAATTTTGGAGGAGCTACTGGTAGCTCGCGTACGTGCTAGCGGTAGCTGAGCCCTCTGCCAACAAGCTAACAATGCAAATTTTTGGAGGAGCCACCAGTAGCTCATGTATGTGCTACCGGTAGCTAAGTCCTCTGGAATTCTGCTAACGGTAGCTCAAGACTTGCTACCGGCAGATGAGCTTAGTTTTTCCCCAATTCAATCATTTTTCAATTTTAACTCATCCAATCTCAAACAAAATTCACCCAAACTCATATAACATCAAATTATACTCAAAATATAGTCCATAAAGGTTCATTACACAACCCTTTAAACAATATTACATGTCCAAAAACTCATTACACAATTGTTTCACAAAAACGTAATCTAAAGCCACAACTTGGCTTTCTTCATAACGAGGGCCCAAGTGAGAGCTGTCCACCAGCACTTGTCCCGCACCTGAAATGTTGTCCCCATGAAGGGTAAGCCACGCTTAGTAGGGTATCTCATAAAGAGACTACTCCCCAACCTAGATGCATATGAAATGCTCACATGCAATTCAACAATCAAACAAGCATTCATGCAAGAACATACAACTTTAAGAATGAATGTCATTATGCCATACCATGTTATGAGGTGAGACTCAGACATGCAACGCTACTCGAGCCTTCATCGGCTCCCATAACACATGCAATGCCAAGCGTATGAATTCGGGCATTCCAAGCCCCCACCATTGATGTTACACATCCAATGA
Source organism: Ilex aquifolium (assembly GCA_951799425.1). Classification (NCBI taxonomy): domain Eukaryota; kingdom Viridiplantae; phylum Streptophyta; class Magnoliopsida; order Aquifoliales; family Aquifoliaceae; genus Ilex; species Ilex aquifolium. The sequence continues at coordinate 29,875,608 of OX637398.1, read as the reverse complement.
CCATTTATAAATCTCAGGTCTTTCTTAGGGTGGATATTTATGGACTTCCACCAATGGGCACCCTACCGACACGACATTTATGGACTTCCACCAACGGCTTCGCATACGTCGACACACTTTATGGGCTCAATACCAACAGAGTGCATATCCAAATCACCGGGTCTTACACCCGAGGGACTATTTATCCTTTCTTGCTCACCCCATCCCTATTCTCAATGCAAACCCGTGCGACTTAGTCGAACCTTGGCCCAAGTTTCCCGAACCCACGTATCAACCCACCAAGAATGGTGTTTGACCAAAACCATGCACACACCCACACCCACACCCATGTCACATGCCCACAAATGTGATGCTTCCCGTGCATATACAACATAATGTACAATTGCATTTTATATCATTATGCAACCAATATTTCAATTGCAATTACAATACCATATTCAACATGTTATGAGCACAATATGAACATTACTCCATCTCAACCAACATTCCCAATTGTCAATTATATCAAAAGAATATAATTACAATCCATATTCTCACCAAACATGTTATAACATTTTCAATGAAACAAACATGCTAAATTAACATAGACATTTTATCAAACACCCTAAAGGCAAAAATCATGTAACTCACAATCATGCCCAATTTATCACATTTCTTATGAATTTACCACACAAGCAAATTGCATAAACCCAATTCATGCAAGATTGGTTTAGCACATTTCTATACCCATTTCCTATACTCTAGTTACACTAGAAGTATATCAAACAAAAGAATTCATCTCTAAATCAAACTACCCATTTCATACGCAACCCTAGGTTGAAAATAAACCTAGCTAGGAGAAGAACCCTATCTCTCGAAGCGTAATACGAATGGTAGAAGCTCTAAGAAAACCCAACTCAAGCTTTAGAATTTGATTTCCAAAAATCCCGTTCTTGAGACTTTGTCAAAATCCGCACTTTTTGGTACGTAGACGTAGCTTTCGTTGCGTACATAACCTTTAATTCTTGGCCCAAGTCGATTCGACGAAACGGTTGGCCCTAGATCGTAGAGAGAAGCTTGAAGAACCCTCCTCTCTTTCTCTTCTTTCTCTCTCCCGAAAGCAGCTGGGTATTGGGGAGAAAATCTGATTTTTCTCCCCTATTTACACCCCTTAGATACTTGGCCCACAACACGCCACATGTCCCGTCTTTTTCTGATCCGATTTTGTTCCGAATCAATTAAATCTCATTCTGTGTTATGTTCAATATATTTTATTTGAACTAATTTTAAATTATTTTTGATGTTTCACAATTAATTCTCGGTCGTGTTTATTTTGTCACGCGACACCCGATCCCTTCATAAAACACAAAAAATTCAACCATCTCAAAATTCAACGTAAATTGACTCGATAACTAGATTTCGCGAGACGAATCTAACGGTGATGTCTGTTTCATCATTCGAATTCTAAACAAATTTGGGTTGTCAACACGTACCGTAACAGCTAATTACCATTTTACCCTTTTCCAGAAAATTTAAATTTTTCTGGGTTTTACATTCTTCCCCCCTTAAAGAAATTTCATCCCCAAAATTTACACACACATGCACACATAACCACATGCATATGTAACGATTCATATAACACTTATGACCACAAGAATGTACCTCCATTCTCGAACAAGAACGAATAACTTGCACGTATAATGTCCTCACGCTCCCATGTCGCCTCCTCCACACCACAGTGCTGCCACAACACCTTTACCAGCCTCACAGTCTTGCCTCTTAAAACCTGCTCTCGGCCATCCATGATACACTCTGGTCCTTCCTCGAAGGTCCCATTTGCATCAACAATCAGCTTACCCCAATCCACCACATGCGTAGGATCTGGAGTGTACTTTCGGAGCATGGAGACATGGAACACTGTGTGAACACCCGATAAATTTGGCAGTAATGTCAACCGGTAAGCAACTACACCAACCCTCTCGAGTACCTCGAAGGGCCCGATATACCTCGGCATCAGTTTTTCCCACTTTCTAAACCTGACCACTCCCCTCTTAGGTATCACCGTCAAGAAGACCTGATCTCTAACCTCGAACTCCAAAGTTCGCCGTCGTCTATTGGCGTAGCTCTTCTATCTGCTTTGTGCCATAAGAAGACGCTTCCTTATCAAGTCCACCTTTTCTGAGGTGTCTCTAATCAAATTCGGACCAGTAGAGGGTCTCTCTCCAACCTCCGTCCAACAAACTGGAGAATGACACGGCCTCCCATAAAGTGCCTCGTAGGGTGCCATCTGTATGCTCGCCTGTAACTGTTATTGTAGGCGAACTCCACTAAGGGTAAGTGCTCTTTCTACCTACCCTTGAGATCAAGGACGCATGTATGTAGCATGTCCTCTAAAGTCTGGATGGTCCCCTCTAACTGAACGTCTTTCTGGGGATGAAAAGTTACGCTCATCATCAACTATGTCTCCATGGCCTGCTGGAAACTTTCCCAAAAATGGGCCGTGAACCTAGCATCCCGATCCGATACTATAGATATGGGTACCCCATGTAATTGGATTATCTCCCGTATATACAATCTGCAAAATTCCTCCAATGTGAAAGGCCATTTCGTACTGCCAAGAAGTGTGTCGACTTCGTAAGCCGGTCCACTATCATCCATACCGCGTCGTGCCCACGCAATGTCTGTGGAAAATGGGTCACAAAATCCATAGTGATGTGCTCCCATCATGGTACATCTTCGTGCCACCTGGATGCACAGTAAAACGACAACAATGAAACTCTCTAAAGATCTCCTCTCTCAGATCCGTAGACTGGGGAACCACAACCGTTCCCCTAAATCGAAGATTAAAATTCGCATGAATGGCCCAGCCCTCATCACCTGTACCCAACTGTACTTGGTCCCTGATGGATAATATCTTCGTGTCCTGCCCTTGAGACTCGATCACCCTACTCAGTAGGGAAGACATAGCCACCAAACTCCCCAAAATACCCTGAGTCTGACCCCTGTAGTGTAGCCCGAACTGCCCCACAGTCTCGAGCATTTACAACTCCCAGGAAGCTATACTAGCCAAGACTCCCCGTGATTTCCGGCTGAGTGCATCAGCCACCACGTTTGTCTTACTGGGATGGTAATACAAAGTGAAGTCATAATCCTCCAGGTACTCCATTCACCTGCGTTGCCTCATGTTGAGGTCCCGCTGTGTAAATATGTACTTCAGACTTTTGTTGTCCGAAAATACCTCAAACTGCTCACTATATTGATAGTGGTACCAAGCTTTCAAGGCAAAGACAACGGCTGCAAACTCCATGTTATGCGTAGGGTAGTTCTGCTTGTGCTTCTTCAACTATCGTGAACCATAAGCCACAACCCTCTTGGACTACATCAAAAGACATCCAAGTTTGTCCTTAGAGGCATCACAATATACTGTGTACATCTGTCCCCTCTCCGAAACTACTAGAAAAAGAGCTGAAGTAAGGGTCCTTTTCAACTCCTGGAATGCCCTTTCACACGAGTCATCCCACCGAAACTTGACCTCTTTCCTGGACAATCTAGGTGTAGCTAGTCAAGAGAAGTCCTCAATGAACCTCCTGTAATATCCTGTCAATCCCAAGAAACTACGTATCTCAAAGACTGACTTCGGCCTCTTCCAACTCATAACTGCCTCAACTTTCTCTCAGTCATCAAAGCCAACGCCACGTATCCCTGAAATTTCACCTTCGTGAGCCAAAATTCACAATTGCTGAACTTGGCGTACAAATGATGGTCTCTCAAGGTTTGGAGAACAATCCTTAAGTGACCCTCATACTCCTTCTCAGATTTGGAGTAGATCACGATGTCATCAACAAAGACCACCACAAACTGATCTAGGTAGGGTTGGAACACCCTATGCATGAGATCCATGAATGTCGCCGGGGCATCCGTCAATCTAAATGGCATCACTGTGAACTTGAAATGCCCATATCGCTTCCTAAATGCCGTCTTAGGGATATCTGCCTCCCTAATCCTCAACTAATGGTAACCCGTGCACAGATCTATCTTGGAGTAGACCCATGCCCTCTCAGTTGATCAAACAAGTCATCAATCTGTGGCAAAGAGTACCTATTCTTAATGGTAACCCAATTCAACTATCGACAATCTATATATAGCTGAAGGTTCTTATCCTTCTTCTTGGCAAACAATACCAGAGCATCCCAAGGTGAGGTACTTGTTCTAATGAAACCATTGTCTAACAATTATTGCAAGTGGACCTTGAGTTCTTGTAACTCTGCAGGTGCCATTATATGCAGAGTCATAGAAATAGGAGATGCACCAGGTTGTAACTCAATCGTGAAGTTTACATCCCGATATGGAGGAAATCTCGGTAACTCGTCTGAAAAAACATCTGCATATTCATAAACCACCCGAGGTAGACCTAACTCCTGTCTCGCTTCGTCCTCCAAGGTAAGACTAGCTAGCCAACCCATCAATTGCCCATGCCAACGGGAATCATATACTACTTGGGACAAAATATCATGCTTTCCCCGCTAAAACTTGAAACAAACACCATCTGGTGTACATGCAGTGACCCTCTTCTGATCACAATCGATGACGACTCGGTGTGCCGTCAACCAATCCATCCCAAGGATGGTGTCAAACTCTGACATGTCCATGACCCTAAGGTCCACGGTGAGTAGAGTCCCTGAGATCTCTAGCTCACAACCTTGACATATCTGATTAATGCATACCCTAGCTCCTAGGGGAGAAATCACATGCAATGGCTCTTCTAAGATCTCAACATCTAAGCCCAAACCCTTTACACATGATGCAAAAATAAATGAATGCGATGCACCAGAGTGAAATAATACCTTTACCCATAAGCGAGAGAGTAAGAATGTACCCTATATGACCGACTGATCCACTGGCTTAGTCTAAGTAATGATGGCGTAGACTCGCCCTTGGGTCCCCAAAGTCCCGGCCTGTAAGCCTTGTCCTCGGCCTCGGCCCATGCCCTAGCCCATCTGGCCTGATTGCGGAGTCCTTGCTCGAGAAGTGGTAGAGGACTGTGTAGCACCCTGGAACTAAAACTGGTTTCCCTAGGCCATAGTGGGGGTAGGGAGGAATGAAATAAATATGTGGATGCCCCACCGATGACTGAGACTGAGATACCCCACCGATGACTGAGACTGAGATGCCCCATAACTCTAGGACCCTACCTTTGCGGATAATCCCGCTTCATATGACCCGTCTTTTCCTGATCCGATTTTATTCCAAATCAATTAAATCTCGTTTCGTGTTATGTTCAATATATTTTATTTGAAATAAATTTAAATTATTTTTTATGTTTCACAATTAATTCCCGGTCGCATTTATTTTAGTCATGTGACACCCGATCGCTTAGTAAAATGTAAAAAAAAGTGACTGTCTCAAAATTCAACGATAATTAATTGGGTAACTAGATTTTGCGAGACGAATCTAATGGTGAGGTTTGTTTCGTCATCCGAGTTCTAAAAAAATTTGGATTTTCAACTCGTACTCTAGTAGCTAATTACCGTTTTGCCCTTTTTCCTAAAAAAATTAAATCCATCCAATTGAGCACTCTAGGGTAGCGCTGTCTATCAGTGTTCTTGGTTTGTTGCCATTGTCGTCATTTAGGAGCCAGAGACCTCAAGACGAATCCTTGGAAGGAGATATTGAAGACACAGGGACATCAGGGTCAACTTTTTTGGACAAAGACGAAAATATTTGGGAGCCAGGAAGAGCGTTCCCCCCATAAAGGTCAGAGCCACGAAGAAGGGGCATACAGAGTGTCGTTTCTCTGCAGCATGAAAGGTTGGTCATTTAGCAGGCCTACGCGACCCATGATGCAATATTTAAAGCCACTATACGTCCAAGCACACTTAGAAGTAAAACCTTTTAACAGGGTCTTGGTGGATAATGGCGCGGCCGTCAACATTCTTCCCATAGCGACTATGAAGAAGCTTAGGAGAAAAGAAGAAGACCTCATCCACACTAATTTAACAGTGAGTGGGTTCACAAGGGGGGAGTTAACAATACTGTGGGAGTCCTATGCATTGAATTGGTTGTTGGCAAAAAAACCAACATTATGCCGTTCTTTATGGTTAACACATCGACATCCTACAACGCTCTCTTGGGACGGGACTGGATCCACTTGAGCGAGTGCATTCCATCAAATTTTCACCAGCAGCTGGTTCTATGGAATTTAGGATATTTTGAGGTGGTAGAAGCAGATCAAGCAAATTTTGTGGGAGAGGTTCACATAGCAGATGCTTGGCTTTACGAAGAAGTTGTAGGGCCGATAAAGTTTCAAGGCTTGGATAAGTACGGGAAGCCAAGAGAAGTCGTATTTCAAACCAACTTGAGGTCCAGTGAGATCAGTCAGATGGAAGATGAGGTCCGCCGGCCCACTAATGTGTAGAGGCCGAACCACAGGGAAAAACCTGAAAGACCAGTTGATGATGGAGCACGACAGTAGTAAATAGAGGAGGTAGGCCGCGTTGCCAGGATAAGAGCCTACTTGGCTGAAAAAAGGGCCGCCACATTACACACGACTGACAGGCAGCAAAGTGTCAAAGGGCAGGCCTTCCATGTCGGGAGTAGAGTATTTATGAGCAATAAATCTCTCATGACCTAACCCCAAAGAGTTGCCAAGATTCAAACTCAGGACGTCTGGGTTTACAGCTCGTCCCTGTTACCACTTGAGCAATCCCTTGGGTTGGTGCCATGGGCTTTCACCGTAAAGGTTAAGGCAAATGGTAGTTTGCACTCTGATAAATTATAAAATTTTTAATTTACACTATTAAAGATTAATTATTTTAAATTATACCCTCAATAAAATTAATTGATAGCAATGTAGCCCAAGATATATGGTCCATTGCGATTTTTGTCAGATTGACAGGCACGTGAGGCGTAAGTGAAAAAGGAGAAGTTTACTATAATCAAACAAAAGTTATTATGTGTATCTCACATGGCTGTTAATGTGACAGAGAATTGCAATGGACATTATGGTAGGGGTCACATTGCTACCAATTAATTTTTCACATGCATCTCACGTGTTTGTCAATTTGATAAAAATCTCAACGGACGTTACGGCTGGTGTCACATTGCTACAAATTAATTTTATTGAGGGTGCAAATTGAGAATTTTTTATAATCTTTGAGAGTGCAAATTACTATTTACCCTAAAGGTTTCAACTTTACGTTCTCTCTAAAATTTTGGAAAAACCCTGTTAGCTAAAATTACGAGGGTTCTATTAAAATTTATTGGCATTACAAAGTAGTGTTATCAGAACCGGATCGATCATCAAACCAACAAGGGGACCGGGTCAATGGTTTACTGGTTCAACTGTTGGGTCAACTAATCGGATCGGTCATATAATAAAAAATTATAAAATATAGGATAAATTGCACCAATAGTCATTAAGGTTTGTCACTCATTGCAATTTGGTCATTGAGAGATATTTTTGGTATTGTATAATAATTCATCTAACCAAATATAAATCTTCTCCTTTTTTTTTGCTTTTTCCTTCTCTCTCCAATTCATATGTCCAGAGCCCATACGTCTCTCTATTTCTAACCCAATACATCTTTCTCTTTCTCTATCTAACCCAAAACATCCATCCCTTTCTCATACCCTTGCACACATGCTTATATACTGTCTCTGTAAAGATCATAGAAAAAATCATCTGTGGAGAGAGAGAGAGAGAGAGAGAGAGAGAGAGAGAGAGAGAGAGACTAGTGGACCAGAGGAGAGGAGATTGTCTGAGCCGTCGCCACTTGCCTAAATCATCGTTAGGAGATCACCTGTTCGTTGCCAAGGAGAATTGCCGCTTGGAGGATTGACTAGAATTGAATTAGATTAGGGTAAAATTGCCCTAAAAAAGAGGGATTTTTTCAATAATATATTTTTTGCATCAAACCGTCGGTTTGCATTAAACCTCCGGTTCACCGATTTTCATAAAAACTAGTTGGATTAACGGTTTGAAGATGGTTTCCATGCCTAAGCGGTCCAACTCAAGAACTGGACCGATTTAGGCTCCGATTCACAGTCTGGCTGGTCTGACCGACCAGTTCAATTCGGTTCTGATAACACTGTTACAAAGCCATCCCATATTTCAAAATAACCTTGGAAAAAATAAAACTTATAATTTGGCCCCATGTTTGAGTCTGGTTTTGGGGCTATTCAAAAATATTTATCTTGATAATTGCTCGAGGCATGTGGGACAAGGAGCCTTTGAGTACCAAAGAATTGAGTACCAAAGCCTTTGAGTGCTTTAAAAGGACTCTATATCTCCTATTTAGTAAAGGCAATGCATGTAGTATTTGTATTGGATTTCCAAGTTAGCCTACAAATTAGAAGACTGGTTTTCAAAGTATCCTATAAGTTAGAAGGTTGATGTGATATGAGGATGCTTAGAATATGAATTCAGATTATCTCTAGTATATTTTCTTTCAATTTCTTGAATGAAGTGGGTTCCACTTAAATTCACGAGAATTAATTTTGTATTAAATGATATTACGAGAAAGTGTATTAAAGCAATTCCAAATCTTTAGAGAGTAACCTTCTTGGAGATCAAACTATGTTCAGCTGAGGCTTCTTGTTCATGACAAACTATCACTCTATTAGTAATTGGGAGTCCACTTTTCGTAGTCATGAAAGTGGGCCAATTTTTTGTCGTCTTCAACATGGGCATCCACGAGCATAAAATTGGGATGGCCGTGCAATGTACCTGTGTTGTTTGGTGAACCGAATCCAAGTGATTTTTGCAGGGAATGCCTCCAATGGACCCATGGTAAGGCCCAAGATGCTTCTACAGTTTACTTTTGGACCTCATGCAATTGTGCCGATAGAAAACGAAAGAAAAATACGGGCTTAGAGTTTGAGCAGTTCGTCTGTTTTTATGTGCGCCAGGCCCTTTGAATGGATTGGACTTTGGTCCAACTCCAATTAATATTTTTTGAAAATTAGTGTTTAGTCCTCCTAAAGAACTTATAATGAGTTTAGTCTGTCAAGCTTATTTGGGGGTAAATCCATTTTTAATCTTACTAATAAGTAGTTAAGTCCACTATTTTTTTAAAACTCCAAAATTCCCTTCTAATGACTCAAAAAACAATCTTCAACGTTAAATTAGTTTCCTAAACAGTCATCTTTGATTCACATTTAATGGAAGATTTATGTCTATAAAATCTAAAATTCAAATTTAAATTTGAAATCACTTCTTTTTCTCTCTCTCTCTCTCTCTCTCTCTCTCTCTCTCTCTCTCTCTTTTGTTGAGAAAACTATGGTTAATTTAATGTTGAATGTTACTTTGCATGTTACTATTTTTTTTTTTGTGTGCATGTTACTATTTTTTTGAAATATCAATATTCAATGGTACTTTTTTGTTGTTGAGCATGTTACTACTATTATTTTTTTTAAATATTAATATTTAATGTTCTTATTTTTTATTTTTTATTGTTACTATTTTTTTTTGTGTTTAGGCGATACTATTTTTTGGGTTTTAATGTTACTATTTTTTATTTTTAATGTTACTATATATATATATATATACTAGTCATTACCTGTGTCTAAAGACACTATAACACACACAAAATTCGCAAGTAATTGCCTTAGATTGAAAAAAAAAATGGTCTAAAAACATTCATATCAATTCTTTTAAAATGACATGAAATATATTATCGACTATATCATTCATATTAATAGAACTATCATAAAAATGTACAAAAAAATCCCAAAAACAACAACACATATACAAATACTTCGGAAAAAAAAACTAACGGAACCTAATAAAATTTATAATTTTTAAGCAATAAATAAAATTTTACTCATTTATAAGACGTATGAATTTATCACCATTGTCACCATTCAACCCAATAACACAATATAATTATAAACTCAATCACTAAATTTGCAATCCACCTCATGCAATAAATACCTCAAGCAAAAATAAACAAATACTAACAAAATTCCACTGGCTTCCAAAAGAATGTATACATCCTATAAAAAAGAAAATTATATTTAGATGTTTTCTCATTCTCTAAAAATATACAAATATTTTTTTTAATTCATTCACATTCAAATAATAAAGAGACATATGGGATAATATGTGTTTTAAAATAAAAATCTAATTTAAAACGTCTAAGAGATAGGAGAGAAAGAGATAAAAAGTTGTAAATGAGAGATATATAGAGTGTGTGTTTAAAAGAGATATAAGATAGAGAGAGGGGAGATGAGAGAGGGAGGGGAGATGAGAGAGTGTGTATTTAAAACGTCTAAGAGTTAGGAGAGAGAAAGAGAGAGAGAGAGAGAATTATATGAGAGATAAGAGTGCTAGAGTTAAGTCCAATTTAAAATAGATAGGAGAGAGAGAGAGAGAATTATATGAGAGATATATAGTGTGTGTGTTTAGAATAGATATGAGATATATAGAGAGAGAAAATGAGATAATGTGTATTTAAAACGTCTAAGAGTTAGGAGAGAGAAAGAGAGAGAGAGAGAATTATATGAGATAAGAGTGCTAGAGTTAAGTCCAATTTAAAATAGATAGGAGAGAGAGAGAGAGAATTATGAGAGATATATAGTGTGTGTGTGTTTAGAAGAGATATGAGCTATATAGAGAGAGAAAATGAGATAATGTGTATTTAAAATGTCTAAGAGATAGGAGAGGGAGAACTAGTATTAGAATAAAGTCCAATTAGGATCGTTGGATCAAAAGTCTTGAAATGATCTGAGCCGTGAAAAACTAAAAATAAAGAAATCTAGCTATTTTATTATATAGATATGTATGTATGTATAAAGGAGAGAAAAATAAATAGTCCTACTCTATATATGAATATTGTTGTCCAAATTTGGTATTGACAATTTACGTGCAAGTATACACGATCAACAAGTAATAAAGTGATAAGTAGAGTATTGTTCCCACGGAGAATTATTGCTAATAACTTCTAAGTACTGACTTTATATCAATTCGATTTTATTTAAGCAATTGAAATTGAACTATGGAATTACTAATTTAAGACTAAATCTAAAATTACTAAACAATAAGTGATTTTACCGGATAAAAGAATTTAAGATTACAATTTCCCCTCATGCTTCGTATAAATCTTTCCACTCTATTTCCAGTTAATTGATCAAAATAAGTTGTTAACTAAGACTTCAAAATTATTTATCAAACCTCTTCCGATAGTAAGATAAACATATCTCTCCCAATTAAATTACTATATTCCTATGCAAAATAAGTTGGAAAAGATTCATTAAGTTCAAACTCTCATAAGAGTTACACACGGCATATAGGTATATTCCTATCCCATACACAAACCCAAATATTCAATCCGAAGAAGAATCAACTAGACGCATGTCATCATATTTAGATCTAAACCTAGAATTCATCTCCCAATTTCATCTAGGTTATCAAATTAATTGTTGGCCAAACAATCATATATTAAACACAAAATATGACAAAGAACTCATGTATGATCAATAGAACTAGAATTGAGAGTATATCAATTTAACTAGACATTAGGTTCCGTTGAAATCTTAATAAAAATTTAGTTCATAATGTAATTGAAAAACATCATTCTCAAATTAAACAACATATCAGAAAATCAAGAAGTAAAAGTAAGAGAAAAGAATGAAAACTTAGTTGCAAGCTTCAACTCCTCTCTAGCCTTCAAGTCCGATTTTCTTCGTGTCGGTTCCTTCGATTCTTGCCTTCAATTTTTTATCTATCCTTAGTCATCTTCTTCCTTTTCAGCCCCCAAAATCAGTATATTTATATTCCCACTCAAACCCTAGTACATATGAGGCATTAGAGTCCAATTTCGGGTAAAAAACAACTCGGAATTCGCGTCCAAAGCCAACACACGCGCAGCTGCGCCAAAAATCAGCGCAGGGGCGCTGAGTTACTGGTTTTCCAGTGCAGGGGCACTGGTTTTGGCGCAGGGGCGCGGGTCCCTATTTAGGCCTAGAGCTCCCCTCTTGCTTAGTCTTCAAAAATCCAACACTTAGGCTCCAAATTGACCTTGTTTCCTTCTAAATGATCATCCCTACAAAATAACATCAAAACACACAAAACAAATAAAAAGGAATATAAAATATTTGAAAACTTGCAATTTCATTAAACCGAAAGTACTCAATTCGTAGGTATAAAACCCACTCATCAAATACCCCCAAACTTAAATCTTTGCTTGTCCTCAAGCAAAATACTAAGAACAAGAACAATAAAAATTAATCCTAACAACCAACTACTCAAACAATGGATCAATATGAATTTGAATAATGGCCCCAAAAGTTATTACAAATAATAATTCACGGGAAACTTCAAAACGGTGCAAAGTCTAACAATTCAACATACTCCTTAATTTTACCTCCGCTCATGACCCTTTAAATACATGTGCATATTCGAACTGTTTAAACTAGCCATCACCCAAATAAATCTATGTACTCAAGGGCTCCATAGGAGATACTCAATATCAACTCTATGAACTTACGTTTCACATCAACCTCTGCTAATAAAGGCAAAACATATAATTAGAAGGTACAAATAATTTTTTTTCCTCTATCTCTCTCTCTCTCTCTCTCTCTCTTCTTCTTTTTCATTCATTTGGCGAGTGCATTTTATGCTCCATCTCACCTCCTATTGAGCGAGTGCGTTTTACGCTCCATCTCGCCTTTTCTTGAACGCGTGCGTTTTACACTCCATCTCGTTCTCAACATGTGTTTATGAGTGAGTGCGTTTTACGCTCCATCTCTACTCACCACATGCCCCTTTCTTGTTTTTTGTCTTCCTATTTTTTTTTTCTAACTCAAGAATGATCAAATCAAAATAATTTTTCAAAAACTCTTTTTTTTTTTAATACTAACCCAATATTTCCCCCAAACTTATATGAATGCCTAAACTTGCTTTGAATGATGCTTAAATAAGTTTTCTAGAGTTTCACTGATATCTCCCACAAACATTTAGCCAAATAAATTCTCTAGATGATAACTAAACAAACAGATGGATATGTGCCCATGCATGAAAAGATCATAACTAGTGTAAAACCAACTAGTATGTTAAACTACAAACTCAACATGTTCATCAATTTCCCTTGAATTAACAATTAATCACATTCATCATTGGCCATTATCAAATTCAATCAACCCATTGCTTAAGTTGTACTCAAACATGCAATCTAAATGCATACCTAATAATGCAAATGCAAACAAGAAAACACCCCCAAAATTAAACTACACATTGTCCTCAATGTATAAAGTAGAAAAAATTAAGACAGAGGACTTCCCTGAGACTTTGCTAGTTCGCATCATCGTCAGCTTCCTCATCGTCTGCTGAGTCGGGAGTGTATTCGGGAAACATAGGTGGACTAGGAAACTGTACTGGAGATGTGCCCGAGTTGAAACCACAGTTGGTAAACATCTGGACTAGTGAGGAATTGAAGTTCGTTGAGTACTCCATGAATGAGTCCAAACGATGTGTCTAGACTCGCGTCGAGATTCCCTATGTAACTCTTGTGTCTCTCTGTGTAATTCCTGTGTTTCTCGACGCAATCCACGCATCTCATCAATTAGACTCTCCATAGGTGACTGGGATGAAGCAGTAGCAGGCTGAGGAGGCTCCGATGGGTCCCCAGACTCCTGAGGCATATTCACCATAACAAACCCGACACCCCTACGATTAGAGAAACAACCCTTCCATACTTTAAAGCGGCTAATGATTTGATGATCAATTGGCACATGCGGTTGTTGAACTACTTCATCAGCACTCCATGTAACTTTTGCTTTCTTACATAGTCCGCAAATTAATGATGGGTGAGGCAACCCAGTATTTGAACCGCTCTTAATAGCCTTGGTGATTGAATCTGCAATAACTTGTCCCACATTAATGGTTTTTCCTGTAACTATGCAATAGAGCAATACCGCCTTGTCACGGAGTAATTCAGTAAAGTGTGTGGTAGGCATCAGTTTAGCACATAGAAAGTAGTACCATGCCTTCCCAAACCGGCTCAGCTCGCTATGTGAAAAGTGAACCTTCTCTGACCCCTTTAATGTCCACTTAGCACCCGGCTTACATAGACACTTGATCACTTCATCCAAGTCAAGTTCTTCAGTTCTATATTTTGTATACTCATCATCATCTGATATATTTTCTACGTTGTAATAAGCATTGATGCTTTCCTTGTCAAACGATACTGCTTTACCCCAGACTTGAACCACATGGTTGTCGGCCTCCTTGGCATTGGCATAAAATTCTTCGACAATGGGGATTACGGCGGCCTCCGACTGTTCTGTGAAATCAAACCAACCTCGCTCTATAATCATGTCATGTACACACCCATCATACGTCTCATCTAGGTGAAGACCGCGTTCGGGAATCAATACCTTTTTCACCAACCATGTATGAAATCTCTCCGATGCCGCTTCGCTAACAAATCTCTTTTTGTTGTACGACTTGGAAGATTTGGAGCTTTCCCCTCTTTGGCGTTTTGAAGACATGTTGAATATGCAATGATAAACCCTCACAACAACTAAAATTAGGTCACAAAGTAGCTAACAAATCTTTGTTCCCTCTTGGGTAATTTAACAAACACCTTGTGTGCAATGCTCAATTCGTCAATAATAAGCCATCCCAAATATTATGAGCACCACCAAAGAAGACACCCAACAATCTCTCACAAGTATTTAAATAGACTTAAACACTACCCATGGAGAATAAACGAGAATTGTACCTTAAATTGCCAAGTTTGTTCTTTACCCATGGAGAATGGAATAACCCTTGTTGCTAGTTGATGCTCATGGATGCCACTTGAGAGGTGAGAATGTTGTGTAAAGGAGTTTGAGATATTCAAGATGATGGAGTGAAATTTTGGATGAATAAGAGTTGGTGTGTATGTATTTTTAGAGGTTTGAAATTTTGTGGTTGTGGTAGTGGTAGTAGTTGATTTGGGTTGATGTATGTAGAGCTGATGGGTATTTGATATTGCTTAAAATCTAAGTTGGGTGCTGGTTTTTTTGATGTTTAGAATGCTGAAAATCTAAGCTGGGATCGGTTTTTGATGTGTAGAATGCTGAAAATTTGAGCTGGGATCGATTTTTGGGTCAGCAGGAAGGCTGCCTGGGCGCGCTTGGGCGCTGGTTGGGCGTGCGGGGGCGCAAGTTCTGGCGCCTAGGCGCTGCCTCACTAGATTGGGGACAGTATGGGCGCGCTGGGGCGTTGGTTCTGGCGCCTAGGCGCTGCCTCACTGGTTTGGGGACAAAATTCCAGCGCTGGGGCGCTGTTTTTGGCGCCTAGGCACTGACTTTCTGGTCATTTATCCTCCTTTTTCTTGTTCAAAAACTCCTTTTTTTTTTTTCTTTCACTCTTTTATTTTATTTGATGTTTCTTTTCGATCCTCGCTACCTACAAGCAATTAACACACTAATTAACTTGTACTAATAATCTAAAAAATTAAATTGACATAAACAAAAAAATAAAAATAAAAAACTAGATTTTTGGGTTGCCTCCCAAATAGCGCTTATTTTATAGTCATCAATCTGACTACTCCCTGTTTTTATTCCGGATTGGCGAGAGTAATTGAAGTCTTTTGGCGATCAATGTCGCCACCCCAATAGTGCTTCAGTCTTTGCCCGTTCACTTTAAAATTTCTCTTGCAGTGGGAATCTTCGACTTCAACTGCTCCATGCGGGAACACTTTAGTAACAATAAATGGCCCTGACCACCTTGATTTGAGTTTACCTGGGAAGAGTTTTAACCGCGAATTGAAGAGGAGTACAGCTTGTCCCGGCTCAAACTTTCTCTCAATGATCTTCTTATCATGCCACCTTTTATCTTCTCTTTATAAAACTTGGCGTTTTCGTATGCTTGGAGATGGAACTCATCCATCTCATTCAACTGCAAGAGACGCTTCTCACTCGCTGCATGCAAGTCAAAGTTAAGTTTCCAAATAGCCCAATATGCACTATGCTCCAATTCCACCGGTAGATGACAAGCTTTTCCATACATGAGCCGATATGGAGACATTCCAATTAGCGTTTTGTACGTTGTTCGATAGGCCCACAAGGCATCATCTAGCTTCTTCGACCAGTCCTTTCGGGTTGGATTAACAATTTTCTCCAGAATCCGTTTCACTTCTCTATTCGAAACTTCAGCTTGACCACTAGTCTGGGGGTGATAAGCTGTGAAAATCTTATGGGTGACTCCATATTTAGCGAGAAGGGCTGCAAAATGTTTATTACAGAAATGTGTACCTTCATCGCTAATGATCGCTCTCGGTGTACCAAACCTCGTGGAGATGTTTTTCCGAAGGAAATTCAACACCACCTTTGCATCATTAGTGGGCAAAGCAGTTGCTTCAACCCACTTCGAGACGTAATCCACTGCAACCAATATGTAGAGATTATTGTAAGATGATGGAAACGGGCCCATAAAGTCTATACCCCAGACGTCAAAGATCTCAACCTCCAAAATACTGTTTAAGGGCATTTCATGTCGCTTTGAAATATTCCCAGTCTGTTGACATTTGTCGCACTTTAATGCGAAAAAATGGGCATCCTTAAAGAGAGTTGGCCAATAAAAACTTGATTGAAGGACTTTTGCCGTTGTTCTCTCTCCCCCATAATGTCCTCCATAATCTGATGAGTGACAATGCTGCAAGATTCCTTCGATCTCTTCCCTGGGTACAGATCTTCTTAACATTTGATCCGCACATTGTTTGAATAGGAATGGCTCATCCCAGATGTAATGCTTCACCTCGAGCAAGAACTTATTCCTTTGTTGGTTGCTCAATTCAGGAGGAAACACATGACTCACAATATAATTCACATAATCTGCATACCATGGTGATTCCCCTGCAACACAAAAGAGTTGCTCATTCGGAAAGGATTCATTGATCATTACTCCCCCACCCTTTTGTTGTACGATATTCTCAAGTATGGAGAGATGATCCGCCACTTGGTTCTCTATCCCCTTTCTGTCCCGAATCTCTAGATCAAACTCTTGAAGCAAAAGGACCCATCGAATCAAGCGTGGCTTGGCGTCCTTTTTTGAAATTAAATACTTAATGGCAGAATGATCTGTGAACACTATCATCTTTATACCAATGAGATAAGATCGGAATTTGTCGAAAGCAAAAAAAAATGCTAATAATTCTTTCTCAGTGGTTGTGTAGTTGAGCTGTGCGTCCGATAATGTCTTGCTAGCATAATAGATAGCATGAAACATCTTTTCTTTCCGTTGAACTAAAACTGCGCCAACTGCAAAGTCGCTAGCATCACACATCAGCTCAAACGGCAAATCCCAATTTGGTGCAACTATCACGGGGGCAGTTATGAACTTATTTTTCAACACCTCGAAGGCCTCTAGGCAAGCCTTATCAAACTTAAAGGGCATATCTTTCTCTAAAAGGTTACACAGAGGCTTTGTGATCTTGGAAAAGTCATTTATGAATCGCCTATAAAATCCTGCATGGCCCAAGAAACTCCGAATTCCCTTGACTGATGTTGGTGGTGGTAGTTTCTCAATAGTCTCTATTTTTGCCCTATCCACCTCTATGCCATTAGCAGAAACTTTGTGCCCCAAAATAATACCTTCTTGAACCATGAAGTGACATTTTTCCTAGTTTAACACCAAGTTTGTTTCCACACATCTTTTCAGCACAAGGCTTAAGTTCTTTAAACATAGGTCAAAGCTATCTCCAAATACCAAAAAATCATCCATAAATACCTCAAGATTTTGCTCGACCATGTCGGAGAATATTGCCATCATGCATCATTGAAATGTTGCAGGTGCGTTGCATAATCCAAAAGGCATCCTCCGGAATGCAAAGGTTCCATAGGGGCAGGTAAACACAGTCTTCTCCTGATCCTTGGGTGCTATTGCTATCTGATTATAGCCGGAATAACCATCCAATAGACAATAGAATACATGCTCAGCCAATCTATCAAGCATCTGACCAATGAATGGTAGAGGGAAGTGATCTTTTCGAGTTGCCTTATTGAGTTTGCGATAATCCATACATACTCTCCACCCAGTCACTGTTCGTGTTGGGATTAACTCGTTGTTCTCATTGGAAACTACCATCATGCCTCCTTTCTTCGGAACACATTGAACTGGACTAACCCATGAACTGTCTGAGATAGGATATACGATTCCGGCATCCAACCATTTGATGATTTCTTTCTTGACTACCTCTTTCATGATAGGATTTAATTGGCGTTGTTGCTCAATCACGGGCTTAGCATCATCTTCAAGCAGAATTTTGTGCATACAAATTGAGGGACTAATGCCCTTAATATCTACAATAGACCATCCTAAAGCCGTCTTGTACTCACGAAGGACTCGCAACAGCTTACTCTCCTGAAATTCATCAAGTGAAGCAGAAACAATAACAGGTAAAGTAAAAGAGACACCCAAATACGCATACCGTAGATGATTTGGAAGAGGTTTAAGCTCCAATATAGGTGGTTCTTCCAAAGATGACTTTGCACGAGTAGAGCTTCCTGAGTGATCCAAAGTCTCAAACTGTTGCCTAAACTTGACAACCCGTGGGGAAGCATTCAACCACTGTACATACTCTAGAGGAGCCGGGTAGTCCGAAGCAGTGGGACTAACCAGTGATGTCTCAAGGGGATCTGAAATACAGCTTCCTACGAATATCTCATTTACTACATCTTCCATCAAATCAACCCGAAAACATTCTTCTGCTTACTTAGGAAATTTCATAGCTGAAAATACATTAAATGTCACCTCTTGATCTTGGACTCGCATAGTTAGCTCACCTTTCTGTACATCTATAAGTGTTCTCCCCGTCGCTAAGAATGGTCGCCCAAGAATTATAGGTACTTCCCTATCTTCCTCACAATCCAAAACTATGAAATCAGCTGGAAAATTGAACTTATCCACTTTAACTAGAACATCTTCAACTATGCCCCTTGGATAAGTGAGTGATCTGTCCGCTAATTGCGATGAAACATTGGTAGGCTTTGCTTCATTCAAACCCAATTGCTGATAAATTGAGAGCGGCATTAAGTTAATACTAGCTCCCAAGTCACACAATGCTTTCCCGAAAAACTGGCTGTCTATTGTGCATGGAATTGTAAAGCTACCCGGATCTTTGAGCTTTGGTGGTAGCTTCTTTTGAAGGATAGCACTGCACTCCTCAGTGAGTGCCACTGTCTCAAAATCACCTAGTTTTCTCTTCCTTGACAAAATTTTCTTCATAAATTTCACATAGCTAGGCATCTGCTCCAATGCATCTACGAAAGGGATATTAATTTGCAGCTTCTTGAATACTTCCAAAAATTTTGAGAACTGCTTATCTAACTTCTTTTTCTGCAAACGTTGTGGAAACGGCACGGGAGGCACAATAAGACTCTGCTTGCCTTCATCAGAATTTACCACTGACTCTTCTTCCTTCTTTGCATGTTCCACATCCTTGCTATCTCTATATTCATCCTTACTATCATCTCCAAGTGATTGTTTTGGAATTCCATCAACAACTTCAGATAGCTCTTTTCCGCTTCGTAATGTAATAGCCTTGCAGTGCTCCTTTCCTTCTCTCTTAGGATTGATCTCCGTATCACTAGATTAAGTTCCTTGAGGTCGGTTGTTAATGGCATTAGCAAGCTGACCCATTTGATTTTCCAGGTTTTGAATTGATACTTCCTGACTGTTCATCCTGGTCTCATTTTGTGCTATATACCTAGAAAGCAACTCCTCCAAATTCGACTTCTTTTCCTGTTGTGGTGGAGCTTGATTTTGAAAGCCTGGTGGGTATGATTGTCTTGGAGCAGAGGGTTGGGCTTGATTATTGTTCCAAGAAAAGCCCGGATGATTCCTCCAACCAGGGTTATAATTGTTGGAATTGTTTCTATATTGCTGCCTGTTGTGGTTACCAATGTATTGTACCGACTCTAGATTAATTGCACATTGATCACTCGGATAGTTCCCTGCACACAATTCACAGACAACTGCCACACTCTGAATAGGTTGCACTCCTAGAACATCAATCTTATTTGACAACTTAGCAACTTGTGCATCCAATGCAGTAACCGCATCAACTTCATAAATCTCTGCTACCTTTGGCTGATTGATCCTTGCAGAAGGCCACTGATAATTGTTTGCAGCCATCGTCTCTAATAACTCGTATGCTTCATCGAAATTTTTTCCCATTAATGCACCACCTATAGCTGCATCGATACTGGTTCGGGTAGCACTAAACAACCCATTGTAGAACGTTTGAACTTGCAACCAATTAGGAATACCATGGTGAGGGCATTTTCGGAGTAAGTCATTGAATCGCTCCCAAGCTTCATAGAGAGTCTCAGAATCATGCTGTGTGAATGAAGTGATGTCGTTCCTCATCCTTGCAGTTTTAGATGGTGGGAAGAATTTAGCTAAGAATTTTTGAGCTAAATCTGACCATGTAGTAATAGAATTCAGCGACAAAGAATGCAATCAACACTTCGCCTTATCACGAAGTGAGAAAGGAAAAAGTCGGAGTCTAATTGCATCTTCAGAAACCCCATTGTATCTGAATGTGTCGCATATCTCCAGAAAACTCATCAAATGATCGTTTGGGTCATCGTTAGGAAAACCCCCAAACTGCACTGAATTCTGAATCATTTGAATGGTACCCGGCTTGATCTTGAAATTGTTTGCTTGAATTGCGGGCCTTCGAATGCTCGATTGTATTTCCGTCACAAGCGGCATAGCATAATCCCTTAATGATTTCTGTTCATCTTCAGCCATAGCTTCTTGGTTGTTTTCTTCTTGACACTGTTTTCGCAAGTTTCGGAGCCTTCTTTCGATTTCGTCTTCGTACGGCAGTAGCTCCTGACCTGTAGATAGTGTTTGCATACAAAATTCAAGAATGCTTGCGAAAAAAATTAAAATAGAAAATTAAATAAGTTTAAACTAAGATCAAATTGATTGAAATTAATATTGAAATAATTACTAGAATAATTCCCCGGCAACGACGCCAAAAACTTGTTGTCCAAATTTGGTATTGACAATTTACGTACAAGTATACACGATCAACGAGTAATAAAGTGATAAGTAGAGTATCGTTTTCACGAAGAATTATTGCTAATAACTACCAAGTACTAACTTTATATCAATTCGATTTTATTTAAACAATTGAAATTGAACTATGGAATTACTAATTTAAGACTAAATCTAAAATTACTAAACAATAAGTGATTTTACCGGATAAAAGAATTTAAGATTACAACTTCCCCTAATGCTTCGTATAAATCTTTCCAGTCTCTTTTCAGTTGATTGATCAAAATAAGTTGTTAACTAAGACTTCAAAATTATTTATCAAACCTCTTCCGATAGTAAGATAAACATATATCTCCCAATTAAATTACTATATTCCTATGCAAAATAAGTTGGAAAAGATTCATTAAGTTCAAACTCTCATAAGAGTTACACACGGCATATAGGTATATTCCTATCCTATACACAAACCCAACTATTCAATCCGAAGAAGAATCAACTAGACGCATGTCATTATATTTAGATCTAAACCTAGAATTCATCTCCCAATTTCATCTAGGTTATCAAATTAATTGTTGGCCAAACAATCATATATTAAACACAAAATATGACAAACAACTCATGTATGATCAATAGAACTAGAATCGAGAGTATATCAATTTAACTAGACATTAGGTTCCGTTGCACTCTTAATAAAAATTTAGTTCATAATGTAATTGAAAAACATCATTCTCAGATTAAACAACATCTCAGAAAATCAAGAAGTAAAAGTAAGAGAAAAGAATGAAAACTTAGTTGCAATCTTCAACTCCTCTCTAGCCTTCAAGTCCGATTTTTTTCGTGTCGGTTCCTTCGATTCTTGCCTTCAATTTTTTATCTATCCTTAGTCATTTTCTTCCTTTTCAGCCGCCAAAATCAGTATATTTGTATCCCCACTCAAACCCTAGCACATATGAGGCATTAGAGTCCAATTTCGGGTCAAAAATAACTCGGAATTCGCGTCTAGAGCCAACATACGCGCAGCTGCGCCAAAAATCAGCGCAGGGGTGTTGAGTTACTGGTTTTCCAGCGCAGGGGTGCTGGTTTTGGCACGGGGGTGCGGGTCCCTTTTTAGGCCTAGAGCTCCCCTCTTGCTTAGCCTTCAAAAATCCAACACTTAGGCTCCAAATTGACCTTGTTTCCTTCCAAATGTTCATGTTTCCTCCCAAATGATCATCCCTACAAAGTAACATCAAAACACACAAAAAAAATAAAAAGGAACATAAAATATTTGAAAACTTGCAATTTCATTAAACCGAAAGTACTCAATTCGTAGGTATAAAACTCACTCATCAGATATAGATAGATATGAGAGAGAGAATTTTAATGTTTGTCAAACTCCTAAAATTTAGGAGTAGTTACTTTTCAATTTTGTTGTAATTAAATATAACTAATGATGGTATTTTGGACAATAGAGATCAAAATGGACTTAATATTAAACAAGTTTCCTTGATGGACTTATCACCAAATAAATCCACCAAGGGAGACCAGCTTCCAAATTTCCCTAATATTTTTGAATGTTACTTTGAGTTTGAATCCAAATTCTATGCAGTCTTTAATGTATTCGAAATTGGATATATCTAATTTTAATTCAATTTGATTTACTTTTTTTTGAATAGAAAATGATAATTCATTAATATATCAAGAAAGGATTACAATTGCTTGGAGGGACAGTAATATAAACTCAGAAGCCTCCGACCCCCATGCAACACGATTATTTCAATTTACAGCAAACTCAACTAAATAAATAATGTGCTACTGTATTCCTCTCCTTAAGGGCCTGACTAGTTGAAAAACTAAAACAACCATCAAGAAAAAAATGGATTTGATAAATAAAAAGACCAATAAAGAATCACCCTCCATGACAATCTTCTTGTAAACCCAACTCCATTTTCCAATTTAATAGCTACATAGGCTGCCCAACACCCAGTCTGCTCTGGAGAGGTAATACATTGAATAAGATAGCTTGAGCCTGCTATAAAACAACCATCCCAGTCTCTAATAATCACACTAAGACCAACAGAAGCCTTCAAATTGAAAAACCCTCATCAAAATTCACTTTGAACACACTAGAGGATGGAGGCGACCAGTTGGAAACTGTATTACAGTTTGATTCCGCTGGCGTTGGAAACAACATATCTTGAGCATCATTAAATTGACATAAATAAGAAACGTGCACCATGTGTTTGATGGCTCTATTGTTTATCTTTCTATTCATTAAAAATGGTTTTGGTGATTGTGGCTTTGGTTGAGATTGAAAGAGTTGTGGATTTGTCGGTTGTTGATTGCATATTAATTCATCCATTGACACTCATTGATGGTGTAGATGAGTGTGATTGAGCAGAAGGTCCGATTTTTCGGGTAGGCTTAGGATCTGAGCTACTAGGCTATCAAATATTTAAATGAAAGCTCTCTAGGAAACTGATAATACGCACAACGAAAGTATAGTGGTTCACCAGCTCGAGAGCTCGGCTAATCTACTCTTTAATGGAGTCTCTTGCTCCTTTCTCTTTATTAATGGTGGATGGAGCAAACAGAGAATTTCTAACATAACTCGGGTCTCTGCCTTCAATGGAGGCACTGTACAATATTTATAGTTCAATTCCTATTTCTAAGGGATCTGCTCTGAGATCCTTGCCTTCCATTCGTGAGATCTCCCTTAAACTTAGGGAGAGAATCTTGGTCAATTAAGAGTCGTGTGCCTTGATTATATCCTGGCTGTTGCTTTGGGGGTGCTTTCTGGTACCCAGTTGTTCCCTTCTTACGTCTTCCGCCGCCTCATCTGATGGGAGCTCGAGGTCTGTACCGCTGAGATCTGGGGATCGTGTCTAACCTCCGTACCTGGCCTCATTCCCCGAGCTCATACTTAGTTGAGACTTCTTCAGGTATCATCACTCATAATAGATTGTTCTTGTTGAAACGAGGTTCCCACACTTGATTGCTTAATTAACTTGAGAAAATTTAATTGTGGTGAGGTAGGTTTAAAATTGTTGTTTGTTCAATCGTTAAATTAAATCAACCTATTCATCCACTTCTAGGCGGTGTTTTACACGTATAATTTTTGGGAAGAAACAAAACATGATATTAGATTGGGTCTCCCTGTAGGATTGCATTAGGAACTTATAGGCATTCATTTTGTTTTGCTTACTTAACTTCGTTTTTGTTTGCTTTGAGATTTTTTATAACTACAAGTTGATTATTAATGGATTCTTAGAGAGGAGAAGGATTGGTCACACAACCTCCGCTCTTTGATGGGTCTAATTAGGCTTATTGTAAGGCAGAATGAGAGTTTTCCTAAAGTCGTTAGATGAGCGAGTATGGTTATTAGTGTTGGAAGGTTGAACCCCTCACACGGTAACGACTACTGAGGGGACCGACACAATGATCGGGCCAAACTCCCTAAGCACTTGGATGAATAATGAATATGAATGTTCCAGATGATCTCCAATTGTGAGACTTCTGATTAGCCATGAATTGTGCATGTTATTATTGAGTTATTTGGCTAATTATATAGGGTAAGGTAATTAATTATGTATAATTATTTAGTTTCTGGATTTTACATCCCATTTGTAGTGTTTGCCCATTTTATAGGTAAATTGGTTAATTTTAAGATTTGAGAGGGCAAATGCATGAAGGGGAGAAGGTGAAGTTACATTCTACAACTGTCTTTAAAAATTCTAAATCTTACCAAGCTTCAAGCTTATATCTGGTGAAACCAAAATATGGGGAAACAGTGTAAGGTAGAGAATTATTGGTTTTCCTGAAAGTACAACTACTACACCAGATTCGAATCAGAGCATTATGGATCAAAAGGTGGATAGAGCATCAAAAAGTAATCTAGGTTTGTTAGGAGATGAGTGGTGTTGAGGAATCAGTAGGAGCAATTAGTTTTTGCTACCTCTTTTTTCTTTCCGTTGTGTTCAAATATAGAGGCAGAGATCAGAGCTTTGTTAAATGCTTTCCTATTAATTAAGAGATGGACTACATGAGTATAGAGTGATTTTGGAATCTGACTCCCAGACTTTGGTGAATTGGTTGCAGCATAAACATTATTTTTCTTGGAAATATCTACACTTATTACCTCATATTTTTTCATCATTAAGGCAACTAGATATTGAAATTGTACATAAATATAGGGAAGCAAACTTAGTTGCTGACTTTTTGGCAAATAAAGGTATTTTGGATAGACAAAATTGTGAGGTTAGAATGGCTTCTTTCCTCCTAGCTCAGGCCCGTTAGCTACTGAAGCAAGACCAAAGGCAAATTAGAGCTCCGAGGTAGAAGAGGGTTGTTTCCAGATTGATTCTGTGATGGGTTCCTTTATTAGTAGTGGTTATGTTTATCTCTTATGGGGTAAGGTTTATGTCCCCTGTTTTAGTTGTAATCTTTTGATTAGTTCTTAATAAAATTTCCCTCGCATTAAAAAAAAGAAAGAGGGAGAAGATTTGGAGGAATTTGAAGAAAGAAATGGGATTGAAGCCTTACGTCCGAACGGTTGAGAAAGCGCGTCTAGACAAAATCTCCAGTAACTGCAAGAAAAAGAAGTGAATTCGGACGGTTAGAAACGCACATCCGGACATAATCAGCAAAAAGACCAAGATGAAGAAGTGCGTTTGGATGGTCCAAAACATGAGTCTGGGCGCAATGGACAGATTAGCCAAGAACGAGTCTTTGACTTTTTTAGTCTTCTTAGTTTCCTAATCTCTATATAAACACTTGTAAACCCTAATTGGGGGATTATTCTACCTTCAGCCTCTCTTTTGTAGCTTTTGCTTTGTTTTTCTTATGGATTGCTAAATCCCCAACTTGTTTACAATGGACCAAAAATAAGTGCTGCTAAATCCCCAACACTTGTTTTTGATCCATTGTTCTTTAATGTATGATTTTCCTTATTAAGTAAGTTTTTGTTCTGTAAAATCTCTTGATTCGTTGTGACATGTACATCGAATGTTTTAGATTTCTTGCAAGTCAAATAACTGATTTTGCACGACTAAATTAATTAATTGGAATTTTCATAAAAATAATTGATTTCTTGTTTGTAATAAAAAAGAGATTTTAATTGTTGGAAAACTTGATTCATTGTTGACTCCTGGCACAGTGATTGCTTGTGATTTATGATTAAATACTAATTTCTATTCAAATAATTTCTCTCTTATATCTTTGGATATGTTTTCATCATTAGCACAACTATATATACCGATTAAGATCACTTTTCAGCTGATTCTTGATTGAGTTCGAAAATCAAATCATAAATAATTACTGTGTGGAGTTGGAAAGGGATCCCCAATGCTTTAGTTTTCCAAATTACTGTTTTAAACCCAACATTTACTATTCCTTGACCAACCAATTCTCTCAACTATTACCAAAGTAATTTTATTTTAATTTTTCTTTGTTTTTTGGGTGATTCATCAATTTCTTATGGTACGATCTCGGACTTCAAAGTTTTATTACTTCGTGACAACCTACATTTGAGTGATACCTTATTAAAGTTGTAGTAAGTTTTTGGCGCCGTTTGCAGGGATTTGTTCGAAGACAAAGAAAACACCGCCATCTATGGAAGTTTGCTAAATTTTAGATTTGCCAATGATTTGGTAACCTCGTTCAACATTTTTTACTGTAATGTTATTTAATTTTATGTACTCTACTTCTACTCCTTTCTATTGATTTTTTTAATGAACTCTTGGCATCGTGAGCCAAATGGACGTTTGATTAGAGAGGATTTAGAACTTCTATTTGGTGATTTATTTAATTCTCCTATACAATCTCATACACACACCACAATGACTAATGATGAGAGGAGCAATCATGATGAGAACGAGGTTAATAATGAGAATGGGAATCCTCTAGGTAGGACTTTGTGCAAATATTTGCAGCTTGCACGTCACATTGCACCATCATGCATTATCTTTCCTTATGTAGGCCACTAATTTTGTCTTTAAACTTGGGATGATTGCATTGCTTCCTAAATTCCATGATCTAGATTATGAAAATCCCTATCTCCACCTAAAAGATTTTGAGGAAGTATGTGCCACATTCCATGACCAGACCATAACTGAGAATACAATCATGTTGAAGCTTTTTCCTTTCTCATTTGAGGATAAAGCCAAAATGTGTCTGTATTCATTGAGACCTAGGTCCACAGGCACTTGGCAAGAGATGCAAACACAATTTCAAAAAAAAAATAATTTCCCATACATCACACAAATTCTTTGAGAAGAAAAATTATGAATTTTTCACAAAAAGAAAATGAGATTTTTTTACCAATATTGGGAATGTTTTAAAGACTTGCAACTTGCCCACATCATGGTTATGAGAGCTGACACATTATTAATTTTTTTTATGAGGGTTAATAAAATGATGTGTAACAAAGAGTTAATGGCTAAGGAACCCGACAAAGCTTTAGAATATTTTGATCATCTAGTCAAAAGTGCCCAATCATGGGATACTGCATCCCCTAAAAGTTCTCTAAAATTTAAACTTAAGGTGTTTTGTCGGGTGGAGTGAAATACCAACTGTGATAGGAGGATGACATAGGAGCTAGAATTAACACCTTAACAAGAAAAATAGAGGCCATGTAACTTAGGAAGGTCAATGAGGTTCAGACAATAACTCAAGAGGAAGTTTGTAGTATATGTGAGGTCTAGAGTCATTCCATAAAGGAGTTCCCTACAATTCCTGCTTTCAAGTAAGTTTGACATGACCAAGAAAATGCTATGAATAATTTCAATAAGCCTTTACCCATCCCTCTATTCAGGAGCATAATATCCGAGATGGAAAAATCATCCCAATTTTAGCTGGAGAAATGATAATGCTGCACAACAACACCTCCTCAAGGCCCTTCTAATTATTTGCCATAAACTCCACCCCAAAGAAGAACCTTGAAGGTGCCATCTTATCACTGCAGCAATTTATGCAAAATCAAAACACCATTAATAATCAGACATCTCAAGCTTAGAATGTGTCACGCCCAGACTTCGTGACAAACTTGTCCCAAAAAGATAACTGAGCATGATTAAGTAATAAACCATCTATACAGCATAACCTTCCTTAAAAAGATTCATTAGAATATATATTCTGGATAAGGTTACATTTCTAAATATAACATAAAAGGAAATAGCAGAAATAGCTTCTATCTACAGTCTCCTCGGCTTATTTCCCCGAATTTCTCCCAGCTTCTGGAATATATTGTTGAATAGGAATGAGTTCACTAGCTTAGTATGATAATTTTTATCAATGACTATCAAGGTTTTAAAACAACATATAAATATAACAATTAAGTGCAATAATAGCTCAAATTAAAATCACATGTATAGAGCACATATTAATAATCAAAATTCGTCAATTTTCTGGTCCACAGATGAACCGTCTTCGGAGAAAATTTTTGGTCTTGCTTTTTTGGGAACACTAATATCGGAAATTCTGTGATGCCACACAAGCCACTCATGGAAATAAATATTACTAACCAATGAACCCAAGTACTAGTAGGAATTATGTGGATCCTCACAAGAACCACGCGTCTACTAACCCTCTGCCCTCAATTATGTGCATCCAATGTAAATTCATCAAATTCTTAAATCAAAGTCATATCATGTTCAGATCCAACATCAAGTAGGAAGTTTAAACATTAAATAAATATGAAAAAATAAATCCAAAAAATTTTATATACCAATTGGTTCCAAAATATAATTATGGTTTCAGTTCAAAAATATCATATGTGCAGGAACCACAATATATTGATAAAACCCAAAACCAATCCCATGGATAATGCAAACCAATTATTATATAATCAATATAAGTTTGATGTGGAACCTCTAAATATGCATGAGATGCATCAATGATAGTAAAAGATAAAAGAAACCCTACCTTTGACATTGCTTCGATTTGATATTGTGTATTGTGATAAACCAAATAGAGTAATATTTTTGAATAAAACTAAGTAATAATAATTTAGAAAATTAAAGATAATTTTTGGAATGAATAATGAAAGGTAATGACACTTGAATTTGATTCGAAAAATATTTAACGAGGATCAAATTCAAGTGATTTGAACCTATAAAATTACTAAATCATAACCCAATAATTTTACCTAAACTTTTGATCTCAAGACTGAACTTTTAGATTGACAAAACTTTGACCTTTTCCTTCCCTTCTTCTTTCCTTTTCCTCCTTCCTTCCTCTCTTTTTTCTTCCCCTACGTTTTGAACAACAGAGGACTAGGCTATTTATAGCCAAAGTTTGCAAGCCCTTACTTGCATGGCCAACCATCTACCGCCTCCTCTTTTTTTCCTTTTTTTTCTTCTTCTTTGTTACACTTGTTACCTTTGCTTTTAGCCACGCCACTACCCCTCCATGCAAATACTTGTCACTAACCTAGCCATGCCTCTCCAAGATTTGACAAATCATATACATGCATGTTTATATATATGTATCACATATATTGCACATTTATCATTTCGTTTGGATACCATGGCATTTTTCATTTCTACATAAAATATAACTTATATTATAGTTATTTGACTTGTTTTCACATCAGGAATCCATATTTGGAGTCTATTTATTTATTTGAAATTCTTAAAAATAACTTTTGAATTATATAGAAACATAATTAACCACCTAACTTATGCGTTAGCAATTAATTTCTTATAAACATAATTAATGACCTAACTTACATGTTAGCGATTGATTTCTTATATGGGTCATCACAGTCTACCTTCCTTAAAAAAAAATTGGTCCTCGAAATTCGATACTAACCTTGGGTGTCAAAAAGATATGGATCTCTAGTGCGCATATCCGCTTCCAATTCCCACGCGACTCCTTTAATACTGTGATTTTTCCATTGCACCTTTACGAGTGGTATGACCTTGTTATGTAATACTTGTTCCTTTGTATCCAAAATTTGCACAGGTTGCTCTTCATAAGTTCCATTCTCCTGAATTTGAACATCCTTCAAGTCAATGATGTGTGAAACATCTGTTCCACATTTCCTTGACATAGACACATGGAATACGTCATGTACTCCTAATAGTTGAGGTGGCAAGCCAAGTTGATAGGCTACACTTCCAACATGTTGCACCACCTAGGGGTGCAACTCAGGTAGGTTGGGCAGGTTGAGGAGAAGATCTGATGTCTAAGAGAGGTGAGATCGTCGATCATCAATAAGGATTGATGGTCGTTGGTCAATGTCCTATAGTGACTGAGTGAGCGACTTGCGTGATAGAGCTGAGTTTAGAGTCTGGGTGAAAGAGTGAGGGAGGCGCATGAGTTAGAAGTTAGCAGTGAACCCTTGTTGAATACTTATGTTATGATTTTATATATATAGTTTTAAATATATTCAGGTTGGCCTGATTTATATATTTGGGTTGAACTTGATTTATATATTCAGGTTGAACCTGGTAACTCGAGACCTCTACCTGTGTAACACCCCAAATACCACCCTGGACGACATTACATTCTAAAACATTCACATCATGAGAGCACTAAATATATATCCATCAAATAAGAAACATTCTTAATTTTAACAAAATTTGGGCAGAGTCTCCTTTGTACAGGAAGCTCCACCCAAGAATCACAACCTGTGCAATTCTATTAACTTGACCACACAGGGTCCATTTAACCATCCAATAACAATAAAATTTCTATTTACCATCTATACTATCCTTAACATTTTCCCAAAAGAATAGGCCAGATATGGCAATTACATTCCCCAAAAGAATTACATGAAAATATCGCAGCGGAGTTTCAAAAGAATCTAGACTTTACATTGTTCAGAAATAAATCCCCTAGTCTAGAGCAAAATAAGCTATATCTCTAGATGTCCCATTCGGGATCTAGGTACCCCTCCAAGGAAGCTTCCCCAAGGCCCGGCTCATTCACACCGAGCTCTTCATCTAAAGCCAAATCTGAAAAATATTAATTGCAGGGGATGAGCACGAAGCTCTGTAGCAAAATCTTCCCAAACTCAAACAAGGTTTATAAAAACATATAAAATGGCCGGTCTCATTTTACAAATAGCATACATAATCTTTGAAGTAAAACAGAGACATTTTAAAATGGATCTCAAGTTTAAGTAGCAACAGTAATTTACATAAACCGTAAAAGAAACCAAGATCCAATACATATCCATTTTCCAAAATATAATCCATTTTCCCACAAGACCTTGTGGAATCCCATACTCCCACAAGTTCTTGTAGGAAACCATTGTCCACAATAATACAACAATCCATCAATATGTATATGTATCTCAAACATGATGTAAGGCACACCCCATGAATCGACACATTGAGTAATATCTAACCCACACACACCCACACAAATCTTATCAAAGATATCCATCCTTTAGGAAAGGCGTATGCCACACCAATGGCAGTGACGTATCCAACCCAGGCATTAGTATACTAACCCTCTTACACGGCACCCGTGAGCAATAGTGGTTTAGTCTTAACAAAGCACTAACCCCACTACGAGTGGTAGGAGAAATGCCAACCCCCACGGAGCAAGCAACACGTCTACCCACTCTACGATATCTCGTCAAAGGCCACCCATGGTCATCCCACACTCATAAGAGATACAATACCAAACCCAATTTCACAATTTACAAGAATATCTTAAAAATCCCCAATTTAAGCATGTGACATTTTCAATAACCAACAAAGAAAATACAAGAGATCACAACAATATCCTTTTATTACTCAACACAAAACACTATGATTTTGAAATCAAGAATAAAGGAAGAGTTCAAGAGGAAAACCCATCACTCTTGAAAACTAGGGTTTTTTAAACAAAAGAGGGATTTCATGGGTATACAACCCTAACTTTGTGTAAAACATGTTAACAATTGAAAAAGAACCAAGAAACAATGGAGCCATAGCAAATACATATCATTAAGAATCAAAACATACATATTTATTAACCCTAACATCAATGTAAGAGAAAGAGAAGAAATCCCCTACCTTATGCTCTTGAAGAAACCTAGGGTTTGAGTCTTGGATCACTTGTGAACCATTTGTCTTTCCTTTTGATCTTGAGTTTTATCTTTCTCTCTAAGGGTTTCTAGGAGGGTTAGGGTAAGAGTGGAGATGAAGAATAGGGCAAATGAGATGTGGGATGGGTTTTATAACACAAAAATCCTGACTTTTAACTGTTTAGCGGCGTCAGACAGATGGTACCAGTACCCAGTACCGGTACTGTATGGTACCGGTACTCAGTACCGGTACCCCAAACCTTCTGGAGTCGAAGTACCGGTACATAGTACCGGTACGGTTCAGTACCGGTATGGTTCAGTACCGGTACCCAGTACCGGTACCATTTACCCAGTTTTGCCTATTTCTTTTGTTTTCCATTTCCAATCCATTCCAAAACTAACCAAATCCATCACAAACCTCTCCAACACATATTTATACACCAAACCTATCTAATACAAGTTATAGGACCTAACATTTTATATTTTCACTCACTAAAACTAAATTTCAACTATGATTTTCATTAACATTTTAAATCTTTACTTTTCAAATTTACAAAGTTCAAACACACTTCAATACCCCTATCCACATCTTTACAACCATTATTTGCTATATCTATATATCTATATGCATATATAAAAGAAAATGCGGGGTGTTACAATCCACCCCCCTTAAAGAAAGTTTCGTCCTCGAAACTTACCTCAAGTAGTGAACAAAAAGGGATACTTCTCCCGCATTTCTTGCTCCGGTTCCCATGTAGCTTCCTCCACTCCATGGTGTTGCCACACTACCTGTAACACCCAGAATTTTTCTTTTATATATATTGATAGAGATATATATATATAGTAAATAATATTTGTAAAGATGTAGATATATGTAGTGACATAAGAATAAACCGTAGGAATAAATGCTAGGGAGACAATTTGATTGGGAAGTTACGTGTCAAAGATGTTTAAACTTGGAAAGGGTGATTAGACAAGTTTCTAAAATTTTGTAGGTCAAAATAATGATTCCATTGAATCCGGAAGGTCGAAAAACATTGGGAGTGGTAATATGGATGTATTGGAAGTAAGGAAGTGTCCTGGAGTTAAAATACACTTTAGCGAGAATTTGGGGAAAAATGGGTATTGAATACTTCTTAGTACTTTGGACATAACTTTTTATTCTTAATTCCAAATGACCTGAAATTTTGATAGTAGATAGTAGACATCTAGAGCTACAACAGTGTATCTAATGAAAATTTTCCAATTCGACCTCTAAATGGGTCAAAAATGCATTGGAAGTGGAAGTAGAAAAATCTGGATAGTGACTACCGGTAGCCAAATTCAGCTACCGGTAGCCAATGGTCCAGTAAAAATCAGCTACCGGTAGCCAACCGGTAGGTGAGGGTCCCGTGTGTCCGAGCTACCGGTAGCTAAAATCAGCTACCGGTAGCCACTGTAAAAAAATCCGAATTTTCTGTTCGCGAACCCTCAATTTTTCCTCCACTATAAATACATTTTGTCACCTCCTTAGCCTTCCTTACACCACTCCAAACCCTAGAAAACATAAGAGAGGAAGAGAGAAACACAAGATCAAGATAAAACAAGGGATTGAAGGGTTGATTCAAGATCAAAACCCTAATTTTTTCAAGAACGCCAAGGTAGGGGTTTCCTCTCACTCTCTTACATTGAGGCTAGGGTATTTATGTATGTATGTTTTGGCTATCAATGGTAGATATATGCTAGGAAATCATCTTCTCTTGGGCTTTTTGACAAAGATTTTTTGTTTACACAAAGTTAGGGTTGTATACCCATGAAATTCCTCTCTTGTTTGAAAAACCCTAGTTTTCAAGAGTGATGGGTTTTCCTTTTTGAACTCTTCCTTTATTCTTGATTTAAAAACTTTAGTGTTTCATATTGAACAACAAAATGGTATTTATGATGATCTCTTGTATTTTCCTTCATTGTTCTATGGAAATTGCCTCATGTTGGATGTGTGGAATTTTATGAAAACTTGCTTGAGAAATTGGGGATTTATGGTATTGTTGGTAATGTGAGATGTTTGTTGATATGTTATCTCTTGCGTAATTGTACGATACTAACATGGTTTACTATTGACCGGGTGTCATGTAGTGGGTAGACGGCTTTGTATGCCACGCGGGTATGAACTTTTCCTACCACATGGTGTGGGTAGACGTCTTTGTACACCGTGTGGGTACGAACATTTCCTAGCACTAATGATAACGGTGTAGTAACGTGGGTTGTGTCGGACATACGGTGTGGGTTATCGTGCATTGTACCAAAAATGGTTTCGACAAGAGTTTCGGGAAGTATGGGATTCCGCGAGAACTTGTTGGAAACGGTTTATGGTAGAATGGATTATCAATGGTATATTTCGTTTATTTATTCATTTCAATTACTGTTGCTATCTAAACTTGAGATCTGTTAAATGTCCTCATTTTACTTCAAATGTTATATATGTTATTTGTGAAATGAGACCGACCGTTTTATATACTTTTCTAAACCTTGTTTGGGTTTGGGAGGATTTTTCTACAGAGCTTCGTGTTCACCCCCTACCGTTGAATATTTTTTTTAGATTCTGTGCCAGAGGATGAGCTCGGTGCTTATGAGCCGGGCCATGGAGATGCTTCACTAGAGGGATACTTGGATCCCGAGTGGGACATCTAGAGATGTCGCTTACTTTTGCTCTAGACTAGGATATTCATTGTAAACCTTGTAAAGTCTAGTTTTCTTTTGTTATTTCCGCTGTGCTACATTAGTTGATTTTTGAAATGTAAAGGCCAAAATGGGTCTATTCTTTTGGGATAATGATGTAAATTTTATGGATGATGAATGGAGAATTTTCTTATTGATGAAATTATATTAGTGCTCTCATGTTGTGAATGGTCTTAGAATGTAATGCCGTCCAGGGTGTATTTTGGGGCGTTACAGATTTGGTATCATAGCTTAGGCTTTAGGTCTTACATGAGAGCTGTAGGTTATGGATTACCACTAGAGACTTAGGTTTAGGGTGAAGGAAATTGTTATGTTAAATATTGTGTATGCCTTGTGCTTAAATCAAGACATCCGACATATCACTTTAGTTTATGTCTTGTACATCAATGAAACTAAATTGTGAATTGATGTGCAGGATGGACGGTACACGGGGACGCGGACGTGGGCGTGGCCGTGGAGGTCAAGCAAATCCACCACCACCACCACCTCCCGATGCCATGCAAGACATATATCAATGTTTGAGGGAGCTCACCACTGTGGTGCAAAACCAGAATGGACACAACAACAACCACAACCACAACGGGGGAGCTCATCCATTAGCCCAAGTACCGGGCAATGGGGATGATAACCGGAGGATGATAGCTCTTCGGGAATTCCTACGACAACGACCACCCAACTTCCAAGGGAGCTCCAATCCTTTGGAGGCGGATAAATGGATCCGTCGGGTAAAGAAGATTTGTGACGGCATGGGGGTTGCCGAAGACTTGAGGGTTGGCTTGGCTACCTATTTGCTAGAGGGGGAGGCCGACCATTGGTGGGACTCCGTGAAAAGAAGGAGGAACACCGAGGCACTTACTTAGGAGGAATTCGACCAAGTCTTCCAAGACAAGTACTTCCCTGAATCAGTCAGGGACAAGATGAA
The DNA here is from genome assembly GCA_951799425.1 of Ilex aquifolium. Classification (NCBI taxonomy): domain Eukaryota; kingdom Viridiplantae; phylum Streptophyta; class Magnoliopsida; order Aquifoliales; family Aquifoliaceae; genus Ilex; species Ilex aquifolium. The sequence goes on along the minus strand of OX637398.1, from coordinate 29,840,004 downwards.
GGCCGATTTCCTTGCTCTACGACAGGGTAGCCTGACAGTGGCCGAGTACGAGAGGAGGTTTGATGAGCTATCCCGTTATGCTACGGGGTTTATATCTACTGAGGCTGACAGGGCCAAGCGCTTCGAGCAGGGACTGAGGCCGGTCATCAGGGAGAAGTTGGTGGCTCTCAAGATCAGGGAGTATGGGGATCTGGTTGATAGAGCCGCACTGGTGGAGAGAGACATGGAGGATACTCAGCGGCGACAGAGCCTTATGAGGGGAGGTCCGATCAGAACGGGTGCTAGCGGCAGTGGAGCACAGAGGCCGACACCCTACCGTCGCCCAGACCAGGCAGGGGGACTTAGACCGCCAGTAGCTCGAGGAGCAGGAGGTGTACCGGGGAGGACGACCACAGACCCCCGTCAATGCTTTGCATGTGGAGGGTTTGGGCACTACAAAAGTCAATGCCCATCGCTTCCACCGAGGGACAACCAAGCGACAAGACAAGTGGCTGCAAACAAGCCACTACAGCAGCAGAGGCCGTTGGGAGCTCTAGCCCCAGGCGGCGCCACTTAGGGGAGGGTATTTGCTTTGACCCAACAGGAGGAAGATGCCTCCATCGTCCTTCTTTACAATTCTTGGGCCCGAATCTTATTTGATCCCGGTGCTACTCATTCTTTTATACGTACTGCATATGCTATGAATTTGGGATTGAATTTCGAGAAGCTAGAACATGCATTGAATGTTGACTTGCCTACGGGAGAACGATTGGATACAACTAGGGTATGTAGAGAATGTGTGCTTCGCATTGGGGAGCAAGAGTTGATTGTAGATTTGATTGTGTTAGACATGAAAGGGTACGAAGTTATATTTGGGATGAATTTGTTGTCCGCTTTCCGTGCGGTGATGGATTGTTTTCGCAAGCGGATCTCATTCCAATTACCGGGAGGGGTAGTCTTTACTTTCACGAATGATCGTAATTCTTCCCATCCCTTTCCTACTACGGGTAGTAGATTCTTGAAAGCGAAGGCGGGGAGCCAGTTGAGTTTCTTAGCCAGCTTAATGGGAGATGATCGGGATAAATCCCATGCGGACGTGGTGTTGATAGTATCGGATTTTTCGGATGTCTTCCCTGACAAATTACCTGGGTTACCTCCACAAAGGGAGATTGAGTTCAAGATTGATCTCTATCCAGGAACTGAACCCATATCCATTGCCCCTTATCGAATGGCACCTTTGGAGTTGAAGGAGCTAAGGAAGCAGTTGGATCATCTATTGGCCATTGGGTTTATACGTTTGAGCACCTCACCTTGGGGAGCCCCGGTCCTCTTTGTGAAGAAGACAGATGAGACACTGCGGTTGTGTACGGATTACCGAAGGTTGAATCGGGTTACCGTGAAGAATAAGTATCCGTTGCCGAGAATTGACGACTTATTTGATCAGTTGAGGGGTTCGAAGTATTACTCCAAGATTGATCTTCGCACGGGGTATCATCAGCTGCGAATTAAGGAGGAGGATATTCCTAAGACTGCTTTCCGTACCCGGTATGGTCATTTCGAGTATACGGTGATGCCGTTCGGATTGACTAATGCCCCCGCAGCCTTCATGGATTTGATGCACAGAGTCTTCCGGCCTTACCTCGATCAATTTGTCATTGTGTTTATTGATGACATATTGATTTACTCACAGACTCAGGAGGAACATGCTCGTCATCTCTCCATTGTACTACAAACATTGAGAGAACATAAGTTATATGCGAAGATGAGCAAGTGTGAGTTTTGGATGAAGGAGGTGAAGTTCCTTGGCCATGTTGTGTCCGAGCAAGGAGTAGCGGTTGATCCCGCAAAGATTGAGGCCGTGATGAAATGGGAACCACCGAAGAATGTGACCGAGATACATAGCTTCTTGGGTTTAGCAGGTTACTATCGGATGTTCGTAGAAGGGTTCTCAAGGCTTGCGATGCCGATGACTCGCCTTACAAAGAAGGGAGAAAAATTTGTGTGGACTCAAGCGTGTGAGCTAGCCTTTCGCACCTTGAAGGAGAAGTTGACAACGGCTCCTATCCTCATTATTCCGAGCAGTGGGGAAGGCTATGATGTATACACCGATGCTTCACTACGAGGCATGGGATGCGTTTTAATGCAAGGAGGGAAGGTAGTAGCTTATGGCTCGAGGCAACTCAAGGTACATGAGCAGAATTATCCCACCCACGACTTAGAGCTTGCCGCGGTGGTCTTTGCTCTTAAGTTGTGGAGGTGTTATTTGTACGGGGAGAAATTTCAAGTGTTCTCTGATCATAAGAGCCTCAAGTATATCTTCACACAAAAAGACTTGAATCTCCGGCAAAGAAGGTGGATTGAGTACCTAGAAGACTACGATTTCACACTCAACTACCATCCGGGGAAGGCGAATGTAGTTGCCGACGCACTTAGCAGGAAGTCTTGGGGTGAACTCAACGTTTCCATAGGTGAATGGAAGTTGAAAGATGCCTTTGGAGATTTTGATCTATGGGTTGGAGAAGATGGATCCCGACCATGTTTGTTCAATCTTGTGGCTCAACCTACTCTCCAACGTAGGGTTGTGGAATTGCAAGGCTTGGATCCTGAATTAACGTCGATGCGAGCTAAATTGGAGAATGGAGAAACTATGGAGGGTTGGTCTTTGAGAAATGGAGAATTGAGATATGGGGAGAAGCTATGCGTTCCCGACGATTCGTCTCTAAAAGAGGAGATACTTGGAGAGTGTCATCGCTCTAAGTTTGCTATCCACCCCGGTAGCACAAAAATGTATAGAGACATGAAGCGCCAATATTGGTGGAAGGGAATGAAGAAGGATGTGGCCAAGTATGTGCCAAAATGTGTGGTGTGCCAGCAAGTGAAGATTGAGCACCAACGACCTGGAGGATTATTACAGTCTCTGCCTATCCCGGAGTGGAAGTGGGATCACATCACCATGGACTTCGTATCTGGCTTTCCACGGACTTCTCGAGGGCATAATGCCGCATGGTTCATTGTTGATAGACTCACCAAGTCCGCTCACTTCTTGAGTATGAAGACCACCGACACGTTAGAGACCCTGAGCAAGCTTTATATTCGCGAGATAGTGAGATTGCATGGAGTTCCGCTATCCATTGTGTCGGATCGTGATTCTCGTTTCGTAGCGCAATTTTGGCAAAGTCTTCAAAGGGCTATGGGGACAGAGTTACACTTCAGCACCGCCTTTCATCCCCAAACGGATGGCCAATCCGAGAGGGTAATCAAGATTCTAGAAGACATGTTGCGTGCTTGTGTGTTGGACTTCAAGGGAGGTTGGAGCGACCATTTGCCGTTGGTGGAATTTGCATACAACAACAGCTATCAGGAGAGTATTGGGATGGCACCGTACGAAGCATTGTATGGAAGACCATGCCGATCACCGACGTGTTGGTTAGAAGCCGGCAAGAGTAGTTTGTTTGGACCGGACATTGTTTGAGAAACTACGGAGAAGATTCAACTCATCCGAGAGAGGTTACGGACGGCGCAAAGTAGACAGAAGAGCTATGCGGACCACCGACGAAGACCCTTAGAATTTAAGGTGGGAGACTATGTATTTCTCAAAGTGTCGCCCAAGAAAGGAGTGTTTAGATTCGGCAAAAAGGGGAAGTTAGCGCCAAGATATACCGGACCGTTTGAGGTGATAAAAGTTCTGGGCAAAGCGGCGTATCAGTTGCGGTTACCATCTCAGTTGTCGGGGGTGCATGACGTATTTCACGTGTCCATGCTGAGGAAGTGTCAGTCGGATACAACACCTGTCGTGGACTTGGAAGATATTGAAGTTGAAGACGGAGCAACCTATGAAGAGCAACCGGTGAGAATTCTCGACACAAAGGAGAAAGAGCTTCGCAACAAAGTCATCCGGCTGGTGAAAGTTTTATGGCAACATCACGGAGTAGAGGAAGCTACTTGGGAACCGGAGTTGGAAATGCAAGAGAAGTACCCGCACTTATTCGCTACTTGAGGTAAGTTTCGAGGACGAAACTTTCTTTAAGGGGGGTGGATTGTAACACCCCGAATTTTTCTTTTATATATATTGATAGAGATATATATATATAGTAAATAATATTTGTAAAGATGTAGATATATGTAGTGACATAAGAATAAACCGTAGGAATAAATGCTAGGGAGACAATTTGATTGGGAAGTTACGTGTCAAAGATGTTTAAACTTGGAAAGGGTGATTAGACAAGTTTCTAAAATTTTGTAGGTCAAAATAATGATTCCATTGAATCCGGAAAGTCGAAAAACATTGGGAGTGGTAATATGGATGTATTGGAAGTTAGGAAGTGTCCTGGAGTTAAAATACACTTTAGCGAGAATTTGGGGAAAAATGGGTATTGAATACTTCTTAGTACTTTGGACATAACTTTTTATTCTTAATTCCAAATGACCGGAAATTTTGACAGTAGATAGTAGACATCTAGAGCTACAAAAGTGTATCTAATGAAAATTTTCCAATTCGACCTCTAAATGGGTCAAAAATGCATTGGAAGTGGAAGTAGAAAAATCTGGGTAGTGACTACCGGTAGCCAAAATCAGCTACCGGTAGCCAATGGTCCAGTAAAAATCAGCTACCGGTAGCCAACCGGTAGCCGATGGTCCAGTAAAAATCAGCTACCGGTAGCCAACCGGTAGGCGAGGGTCCCGTGTGTCCGAGATACCGGTAGCCAAAATCAGCTACCGGTAGCCACTGTAAAAAAATCCGAATTTTCTGTTCGCGAACCCTCGATTTTTCCTCCACTATAAATACATTTTGTCACCTCCTTAGCCTTCCTTACACCACTCCAAACCCTAGAAAACATAAGAGAGGAAGAGAGAAAGAGAGAAACACAAGATCAAGAGAAAACAAGGGATTGAAGGGTTGATTCAAGATCAAAGCCCTAATTTTTTCAAGAACGCCAAGGTAGGGGTTTCCTCTCACTCTCTTACATTGAGGCTAGGGTATTTATGTATGTATGTTTTGGCTATCAATGGTAGATATATGCTAGGAAATCATCTTCTCTTGGGCTTTTTGACAAAGATTTTATGTTTACACAAAGTTAGGGTTGTATACCCATGAAATTCCTCTCTTGTTTGAAAAACCCTAGTTTTCAAGAGTGATGGGTTTTCCTTTTTGAACTCTTCCTTTATTCTTGATTTAAAAACTTTAGTGTTTCATATTGAACAACAAAATGGTATTTATGATGATCTCTTGTATTTTCCTTCATTGTTCTATGGAAATTGCCTCATGTTGGATGTGTGGAATTTTATGAAAACTTGCTTGAGAAATTGGGGATTTATGGTATTGTTGGTAATGTGAGATGTTTGTTGATATGTTATCTCTTGCGTAGTTGTACGATACTAACATGGTTTTCTATTGACCGGGTGTCATGTAGTGGGTAGACGGCTTTGTATGCCACGCGGGTATGAACTTTTCCTACCACATGGTGTGGGTAGACGTCTTTGTACGCCGTGTGGGTACGAACATTTCCTAGCACTAATGATAACGGTGTAGTAACGTGGGTTGTGTCGGACATACGGTGTGGGTTATCGTGCATTGTACCAAAAATGGTTTCGACAAGAGTTTCGGGAAGTATGGGATTCCGTGAGAACTTGTTGGAAACGGTTTATGGTAGAATGAATTATCAATGGTATATTTCGTTTATTTATTCATTTCAATTACTGTTGCTATCTAAACTTGAGATCTGTTAAATGTCCTCATTTTACTTCAAATGTTATATATGTTATTTGTGAAATGAGACCGACCGTTTTATATACTTTTCTAAACCTTGTTTGGGTTTGGGAGGATTTTTCTATAGAGCTTCGTGCTCACCCCCTACCGTTGAATATTTTTTTTAGATTCTGTGCCAGAGGATGAGCTCGGTGCTTATGAGCCGGGCCATGGAGATGCTTCACTAGAGGGATACTTGGATCCCGAGTGGGACATCTAGAGATGTCGCTTACTTTTGCTCTAGACTAGGATATTCATTGTAAACCTTGTAAAGTCTAGTTTTCTTTTGTTATTTCCGCTGTGCTACATTAGTTGATTTTTGAAATGTAAAGGCCAAAATGGGTCTATTATTTTGGGATAATGATGTAAATTTTATGGATGATGAATGGAGAATTTTCTTATTGATGAAATTATATTAGTGCTCTCATGTTGTGAATGGTCTTAGAATGTAATGCCGTCCAGGGTGTATTTTGGGGCGTTACACTACCTTCATTAGTCGGATGACTTTGTTGCGGAGCACCTTCTCTTTGGTATCAAAAATCTTCATATGTTTTTCTTCATACGTTGCTCCTTCTTGAATTTCAATATCTTCTAAATTTATGACGTGCATAGTATCCGACTGACACTTCCTCAACATCGACACATGAATTACCTCGTGCACCCCTGCAAATTTAGCCGGTAACCGAAGTTGATACGCCGCTTTGCCCACTGCTTTGTTCACTTCAAAGGGTCGGATGTACCTTGGAGCTAGTTTTCCTTTCTTGCCGAATCTAAGCACTCCCTTCTTAGGCGACACTTTGAGGAACACGTAGTCTCCCCAAATTTCACATCCAAATCCGCATACATTTTTCCAACGAAATTATTTTAAGAAAAAAAATAACATAATATCATCGGAAATACCCTTTTTATTGGTCAATACAAATCACTAGAGTGTTGAATTCAATGAAAAAGTAAATAATCAAGCTTTGGAATCAAGAATGAATGGCTATTAAGTTTGGAAATCAAAAACAATGGAACAAGCAAGGTTTGAAATCAATGACAAATGAATAATTAAGCTTTGTAATCAGGGATTAAAGAGTATCAAGTTTTGAACTCAAGAACAAAGAGAAATCAAGTATTGAAATCAAGAGTAATTGAATGTCAAGTCTTGAAATCAAGAACCAATGAATGTCAAGTATTAAATATCAAGAATACATGAATCGCAAGGGTTAGGATCAATCAAATGAATATCAAATTTGGCCATCAAGAACAAATGAATATTAAGCTTGGAAATCAAGAATAAATAAATAAGCAAGGTTTGAAATTAATAACAAATGAATATTAAGCTCAGGAATCAAGAATAAATGGTTATCAAGCTTAGATCTCAAGAACAATTGAATATTAAGGTTAGAATTCAATAACAAATGAATAACAAGTTTTGATCTCAAGGACAATTGAATGTCAAGGTTAGAATTCAATGACAAATGAATATCAAGTTTAGATCTCAAGAACAAGGAAGGAATCAAGAGAAAACCCACTTTTCCTTGAAACTTAAGGTTTCGAAGGCATACAACGAGAATTAGTGGTTACCCAAGCATAACATAGTTAAAACAAGATAAGATTTAAGGTTTGGAATCAAGAACAAATGAGAAATCAAGAGAAAAACACATCTCCTATGTAAACTAGGGTTGTGAAGGCATAAGATAAGATTTAGAGTTTACCCAACCATAATATATTTTAGAACAAGGTAATATTAACAAGAATGACAAGACATGATGATTTCCTAGCAAGTAGATATAATTTAGAGTCAAAGATTACATATATATAATAACCCTACTGGTATCCCCTTGTTCTCCCGTAGGCAAATTAACATATACCGTAAGTTCTATTTCCTCGAAACCCAATCCAAATTTCACAGCATATGCAGTACGTACAAAAGAATGAGTCGCATAGGAATCCAATAAAATTTGGGCCCAAGAATGATAGAAAAGAACAATACCTTCCACAACGGCGTTGGAGGCATCTTCGTCCGGTTGAGTCAAAGCAAAAACCCTTCCTTGATTGGTGCCGCCGGGGGCATGAGCTTGTAACGGTCTCTGTGGTGGTAGTGGCTGTCGTAGCGGTGGCCTGTTTGCATTCACTCGCCCAGTTACTTGACGTCCATCCTACACATCAATCCACAATTTAGTTTCTTTGATGTGCAAGATATAAACTAAAGTGATATGTATGATGTTTTGATTTAGGCACAAGGCATATACAAAATCTAACTTACAATTTCCTTCACCCTAAACCTACATCTCTAGTGGTAATCCATAACCTACAGCTCCCATGTAAGACCTAAAGCCTAAGCTCTGATACCAACTTTGTAACACCCCAAATACCACCCTGGACGGCATTACATTCTAAAACATTCACATCATGAGAGCACTAAATATATATCCATCAAATAAGAAACATTCTTAATTTTAACAAAATTTGGGCAGAGTCTACTTTGTACAGGAAGCTCCACCCAAGAATCACAACCTGTGCAATTCTATTAACTTGACCACACAGGGTCCATTTAACCATCCAATAACAATAAAATTTCTATTTACCATCTATACTATCCTTAACATTGTCCCAAAAGAATAGGCCAGATATGGCAATTACATTCCCCAAAAGAATTACATGAAAATATCGCAGCGGAGTTTCAAAAGAATCTAGACTTTACATTGTTCAGAAATAAATCCCCTAGTCTAGAGAAAAATAAGCTATATCTCTAGATGTCCCATTCGGGATCTAGGTACCCCTCCAAGGAAGCTTCCCCAAGGCCCGGCTCATTCACACCGAGCTCTTCATCTAAAGCCAAATCTGAAAAATATTAATTGTAGGGGATGAGCACGAAGCTCTGTAGCAAAATCTTCCCAAACTCAAACAAGGTTTATAAAAACATATAAAATGGCCGGTCTCATTTTACAAATAGCATACATAATATTTGAAGTAAAACAGGGACATTTTAAAATGGATCTCAAGTTTAAGTAGCAACAGTAATTTACATAAACCGTAAAAGAAACCAAGATCCAATACATATCCATTTTCCAAAATATAAACCATTTTCCCACAAGACCTTGTGGAATCCCATACTCCCACAAGTCCTTGTAGGAAACCATTGTCCACAATAATACAATAATCCATCAATATGTATATGTATCTCAAACATGATGTAAGGCACACCCCATGAATCGACACATTGAGTAATATCTAACCCACACACACCCACACAAATCTTATCAAAGATATCCATCCTTTAGGAAAGACGTATGCCACACCAATGGCAGTGACGTATCCAACCCAGACATTAGTATACTAACCCTCTTACACGGCACCCGTGAGCAATAGCGGTTTAGTCTTAACAAAGCACTAACCCCACTACGAGTGGTAGGAGAAATGCCAACCCCCACGGAGCAAGTAACACGTCTACCCACTCTACGATATCTCGTCAAAGGCCACCCATGGTCATCCCACACTCATAAGAGATACAATACCAAACCCAATTTCACAATTTACAAGAATATCTTAAAAATCCCCAATTTAAGCATGTGACATTTTCAATAACCAACAAAGAAAATGCAAGAGATCACAACAATATCCTTTTATTACTCAACACAAAACACTATGATTTTGAAATCAAGAATAAAGGAAGAGTTCAAGAGGAAAACCCATCACTCTTGAAAACTAGGGTTTTTCAAACAAAAGAGGGATTTGATGGGTATACAACCCTAACTTTGTGTAAAACATGTTAACAATTGAAAAAGAACCAAGAAACAATGGAGCCATAGCAAATACATATCATTAAGAATCAAAACATACATATTTATTAACCCTAACATCAATGTAAGAGAAAGAGAAGAAATCCCCTACCTTATGCTCTTGAAGAAACCTAGGGTTTGAGTCTTGGATCACTTGTGAACCCTTTGTCTTTCCTTTTGATCTTGAGTTTTATCTTTCTCTCTTTCTCTCTAAGGTTTTCTAGGAGGGTTAGGGTAAGAATGGAGATGAAGAATAGGGCAAATGAGATGTGGGATGGGTTTTATAACACAAAAATCCTGACTTTTAACTGTTTAGCGGCGTCAGACAGATGGTACCGGTACCCAGTACCGGTACTCAGTACCGGTACCCCAAACCTTCTGGAGTCGAAGTACCGGTACACAGTACCGGTACGGTTCAGTACCGGTACCCAGTACCGGTACCATTTACCCAGTTTTGCCTATTTCTTTTGTTTTCCATTTCCAATCCATTCCAAAACTAACCAAATCCATCACAAACCTCTCCAACACATATTTATACACCAAACCTATCTAATACAAGTTATAGGACCTAACATTTTATATTTTCACTCACTAAAACTAAATTTCAACTATGATTTTCATTAACATTTTAAATCTTTACTTTTCAAATTTACAAAGTTCAAACACACTTCAATACCCCTATCCACATCGTTACAACCATTATTTGCTATATCTATATATCTATATGCATATATAAAAGAAAATGCGGGGTGTTACAACCTGAGTTTAGTGTTTTTCGACGCAGACCCAACTCAAGTATTAAAAACCTCAACCCAAGCCGGGTTGAATTTGGGTTGGCCCGCCCAAGTTGCACCCTTAACACCACCTCAAAGGGTCCAATATATATGGGAGCCAACTTACCCTTTTGCCAAACCTAGATATTCCTATCCTAGGGGATACCTTTAAGAATACACAATCACCCATTTGAAGTTCCAATGGTCTCCTCCTTTGATATGCATAGCTCTTTTGTCGACTTTGAACTGTGCATAATCGATCCTAAATTACTTGAATCTTTTTGTGGTTTCTATCACATTCTCTGGACCAAACAAACTAGTTTCTCCGGCCTCGGCCCAATATAGAGGTGATCTACATGATTGTCCGTATAATGCCTCATATGGAGCCATACCAATGCTGGCTTGGTAGCTATTATTGTAAGCAAATTCCACAAATAGAAGATGTTCACTCCAACTGCCTTTAAAATCCATAACACAAGCTCATAACATATCTTCCATTATCTGAATCACCCTTTCAGATTGTCCATCTGTTTGACGATGATAGACGGTACTAAAGTGCAATTATGTTCCCATTGCTTTTTGTATAATTTGCCAAAATTGAGCTACAAAGCGAGAATCACGATCGATAATGGTACTCCATGTAATCTTACAATCTCCCAAATATAAAGTTGAATCAGAGTTGCTAGAGTATTAGTATTCTTCATGGCTAAGAAGTGAGCTGATTTAGTGAGTCGATCCACTACAATCCATACTGCATTGTACCCTTTGGAAGTCCTAGGCAATCCGATCAAAAAATTCATAGTGATATGATCTCATTTCCACTCTGGGATGGGTAAGGATTGTAATAATCCACCAGGTTTCTGATGCTCTACTTTCACTAGTTGACATATAGTGTATTAACTAATAAATTTTTTCACATCCTTCTTCATTCCTATCCACCAATTTTGGTGCATCATATCTTGATACATTTTAGTGCCACCGAGATGAATAACAAACTTAGAGTGGTGACATTCTTCAAGTATTTCCTCTTTTAGTTGAACGTTATCGAGTACACACAATCGACCCCGGTATAACAACTCGTAATTACGTAAACACCAGTCCTCAAGTACGGTTCTATCCTCCAATTGAGTTTGAATGGATTCTAGGTGAGAGTCTAAACATTGTAATTGAACAACCTTTTGTCAAAGAATAGGTTGAGCAATGAGATTAAACAGACGTGGTTGACCTTTGTTTTCCCCAATCCAAAGGTCATAATCCCTTAATGGCCCTACTAGTTTCCACTTACCAATCATCATGTTACCCATTGTACGTTGAGATTTTCTACTCAATGCATTTGCTACTGCATTAACTTTTACTGGTTTGTATTGAAGTGTGAAATCATAGTCTTCAAGATATTCTATCCAGCGTCGCTATCGGAGATTTAGATCTCTCTGAGTGAAAATATACTTAAGACTTTTGTGATCTGAGTAAATCTGAAATTTTTCCCGTATAGATAACAACGCCATAATTTCAAAGCAAACACAATAGCTGCTAATTCCAAGTCATGTGTGGGATAATTTCATTCATGCACTTTTAGTTGTCTTGAACCATACGTAACAACCTTGTTATTTTGCATCAACACACACCTGAGACCTTGTAATGAAGCAACTAGTCCTCAAGTACATTTCCATCCTCCATTTGAGTTTGAATGGATTCTAGATGAGAGTCTAAAGGTTGTCATTCAACAACTTTTTGCTGAAGAATAGGTTGAGCAATGAGATTAAACAGACGTGGTTGACCATTTTTTTTTGCCAATCCAGCTGTCATAATCCCTTAATGGCTCTACTAGTTTCCACTTACCAATCATAATGTTACCCATTGTACCTTGAGATTTTCTACTCAATGCATTTGCTACTACATTAGCTTTTCCTGGTTTGTATTGAAGCGTGAGCTCATAGTCTTCAAGATATTCTATCCAGCGTCGCTGTTAGAGATTCAGATCTTTCTGAGTGAAAAATATACTTAAGGTTTTTGTGATCAGAGTAAATTTGAAAATTTTCTCCATATAGATAACAACGACATAATTTCAAAGTAAAGAGAATAGTTGCTAATTCCATGTCATGTGTGGGATAATTTCGTTCATGTACCTTTAGTTGTCTTGAACCATATGTAACCACCTTGTTATTTTGCATCAACACACGTCCGAGACTTGCAATGATGCATTCGTATAGACATCATACACAATACCACTTTCGAGTATAGTAAGAACAAGAGTCGTGGTCAACTTCTCTCTTAAGATGTAAAAACTCATTTTCTACCTAGAGAGCGTCCACCACAACCCTAGATCCCTAAGACCCAAGGCTACTTTCTAGAGATTCTATCCAACCTTACCACTTGGAGTGAAGATCTTAAATGGTGTAAACCAAATCCATTGGTGTGCGCATGATTGCTTGAGACCTAGAGAATCCTTTGTGGAGGTCAATTGCTTGACCTAAAAAATGGGTAGATAATAAAATAGGTTCCCAAGCGCAGGGATGTATCGTTTAGTAACTCGGTCAATTACTGAGGTCGTCTCCTCATGGAAAATGAAGGACAAATCCAAATGGTGATATAATAAAAATGAAAATAAATTTTTTTAATTTTTTGGAAAAGTGAATAATTGATTTAAAAACTAAGAAACAATATAACAAAGGAACATGAACATGATACTCAAAAATAGAATAAACTCACAAAAACTACATAGAATGACTATAAATATCAAGTTGTTTAAGATGTGCATCTCTTTTAATAAATCACAAAAATTATATAATCATGATGTACATAAAAAATTGAGTTTCAAATGAGAACATGAACATGATACTTAAATATAGAATAAACTCCTATAGAGTACTAATATACAAATAACTCAAGATTCAAGTTGAATAATCAAAAATCTCATCCTAATTAAGAGAGAATAATACAGTTTAAATTAGATCTTTTTTTCAAATTATTTTAAAAAAAAAAAAAATAGCACATGATGGTTGCACATAGTGGTGTTACACTTACCCCCCAACTTAAGGCATGCATTGTCCTTAATGTAAAATATAGTAATGCAATGAAAAAATGAAAAAAAAAAATAATGGAAGGAAAACACCTGACATTAAGTTCTAACAATAAAACCACCTTCTATAAAAAAGAAAAAAAAAATACACAAAAAGAAATAAGCATAACAACTACTTATATTATATAAAAAATAAACACAAAAGAAAAATAAAATACTCAAAAATATGTGCACACCCCCAACTTAGACCCAACACTATGCTCAATGAAAGATATTAACATGAAACTCTAAAATCGACTTCCATCTTATCCATCTCATTGCTACATCTTGATAATGAAGGGTCTTTAGGCTCTTGAGCCTGTTGACTGATAGGAAAATAGTATTCTCAACATTATCAGTAGTAGGAATGGATGAATAATGCTCAAACCACATTTCATAAAAGGAATTTTCTCAATGTATTGACCATATGTATTGTCTTCTACAGTTAGATTAGAAGTTAGGTTAGATGTTAGATTAGCAGGGGTTAGATCCATTAGGAGTAGATCTACGACCATGATCAATTCATTGAGACTATCCTTAAGATCTTGCAGATGTTGATTAATCTAAGCATTAATAGCCATTTGGGTTTGGATTAATTCATTAAGAATGCTCTCAAGATGATGATCTGATGAATAATAAAATGGTTCATACAGTAATGTAGGATTGTCTGGTGTATAATATTCGTCACCCCAAACATAATTATGATAACAGGGTTCATAATCATGGTTGGAGTAAGGCTGTTGGAAATCAAGTATAGCATTAAATTGATCCAACAAACATTGTCGACCAATTGGAATTCTTGGACAATCTTCAATGATATGTCCATACTTAGAACAAATCCAACAAATATACTCTATAAGAGAGTATTTAACACCTTATTCAATAAAATAGAAAAATCATTAAAAAATTCTATAAAAAAAATGTAAAACAAAAGAAATTATTCACAATGGAAAAATGTACCCAGGCTTGTGATGAAAATCACAAGACTCACTTGTCATTAATCCGAATCTCCTTTCAAATTTGTAGCTTGTTTTTCCTGACAAAATTTTTGACCTCAAAAGTGGATAGATAATAATATAGGTTCCCAAGCGCTAGAATGTATCATTTAGTAACTCGGTCGATTACCGATGTCGTCTGCTCAAGAAAAACGAATGAAAAATCTGAATAGTGATATAATAAAAATGAAAATAAAAATATTTTTAGTTTTTGAAAAGTGAATAATTGATTTAAAAACTAAGAAACAATATTAAAAAGGAACCGGGTAATCATCAAAGTTCATCTCACAGTGAATAAGAATTTTGTCTTAATTTATAACTCATTCAAGATTGTAATCAAATGCCCTTGAACAAAAAGTATTCAACTTAAAATCAAGAAAATATCTAATGTGTATTTAAACTAATTGAATTAATTTTGAACGAATTACATTTGTGTTGATTGCAGTGATTCCAAGAATCACCCGTGCCAAGTCTAAGTTGCCTACGGATAAGTAAGAAGATATACATATCACTTGTGTTTTCGACCCTAATTATTCAGTCAACGAAATAACTTAATCTTTTTAAAAGAATCACTCATTCAATTACACCGGAATTAAACTACTCAAACATAATGAAAGGAAAATTAAAAGCAATAAAAGAAGACATGGTAATTCAAAGTAAAAAAAAATAAAACTTGTATTCAAATTGGAATTTAAAAGAAACTACAAGAAAAGAAATAAAATATTTTAATCGTTCAATGGAATTGTAACACCCCGCATTTTCTTTTATATATATGTATATAGATATATAGTAAATAATGGTTGTAAAAAAATGTGGATATGTGTAAGGATGTAAGGATAAATTATATAGATTGTAATAGTAGGAGAAATGCTAGAGATAAATATGGATTGGGAAGTTGGAGTTTCCAAGACGTTTAAACTTGGAAAGGGTGACTAGACGAATTTCTAAATATTTTTAGGTCAAAATAAGGTGTCCATTGAATCCGGAAGGTCGAACAACCTTGGGAGAGGTAATATGAGGTGTATTGGAAGTTAGGAAGTATTTCGGAGTGAAAACACACTTAGAGAAAATTTGGGTAAAAAGGAGTTGGGACACCTTCTAGTATTTTGGTCATAACTTTTTATCCTTATGTCCAATTGATCTGAAATTTGAAAAGTAGATATTAGACATCTAGGGATACAAAAGTGTATCTCATGAAAATTTTCCAATTCGACCTCTAAATGGGTCAAAACTTCCCTGGAAGTCGAAGTAGCCGAAGTGTACCGGTACCGCGTACCGGTACCATACCGTACCGGTACCGTGTACCGGTACGACTACTCCAGTAGCTTAACCGTACCGGTACCGCGTACCGGTACCATATCGTACCGGTACTGCGTACCGGTACGATTTATCTGACGCCCGCCGAACAGTAAAAATCGGGATTTTGGTGTTTTAAAACACCATTTTTAGCCTCATTTGCCCCATTCTTCATCTCCACTCTCACACTAAACACTTAGAACCCTAGGAGAGAAAGAAAGGAAGAGAGAAACTCAAGATCAAAAGGGGAAAAACACAAGGTTAAAGGGTGATTCAAGGATCAAACCCTAGAGTTTTCAAGAACATCAAGGTAGGGGTTTCTCCCACTCACTTACATTGAGGCTAGGGTATTTATATATGTATATTTTTGCTATCAATGGTATATATATGCTATGGAATCATCATCTCTTAGGTTTTTTGCAAAGATTACATGTTGTTAGGGTTTATGTAACGCCCCAAAACACACCCTGGACGGCATTACATTCTAAAACATTAATATCATAAGAGCACTAAAATAATCCATCAATAAATAAGACTTCATAAAGTCATCCATAAAATTTACAGCATTATCCCAAAATAATAGACCCATTTTGGCCTTTACATCCCAAAAATCCAATAATGTAGCGCAGCGGAATTACAAAAGAAAACTAGACTTTACAAGGTTCAAAATGAATATCCTAGTCTAGTACAAAAAGGAAAGGAGGTCGCTCTACGCGTCCACCTCGGGATCCACACTCCCGTCAAGTGGAGTCTCCCAAGTAGCGGGCTCCTCGACCCTTAAGTCCTCCTCAAGCGGGTAATCTGAAAAATGTTAGCAGTAGGGGGTGAGCACGAAACTCTGTAGAAAAATTCTCTCAAACCCATACAAGGTTTAGAAAAGCATTTAAAACGGCCGGTCTCATTTCACAAATAGCATACATAATCTTTGCAGTAAAACAATGACATTTTACAACTGATCTCAAGTTTAAGTAGCCATAGTACTAGAAATGAACAATAATAACCAATTCTAATAAACATTCATTTTCAAAATATAAACCATTTCCCACACATTATATAATATTGTCCTCTTTTGGCATGAGCATCCTTATAAGGAACCTCTCACCCTCAAGGCTTGGTTACTCAAGCATCCTTATAAGGAACCTCTCGAGGGAAATCACATACTATCCTCTTTTGGCATGAGCATCCTTATAAGGAACCTCTCACCCTCAAAGCATCACAAACTCAAGCATCCTTATAAGGAACCTCTTGAGGGAAATCACATACTATCCTCTTTTGGCATGAGCATCCTTATAAGGAACCTCTCACCCTCAAGGCATCACAAACTCAAGCATCCTTATAAGGAACCTCTTGAGGGAAATCACATACTCTCCTCTCTTGGCATGAGCATCCTTATAAGGAACCTCTCACCCTCAAGACATCACAAACTCAAGCATCCTTATAAGGAACCTCTTGAGGGAAATCACATACTCTCCTCTCTTGGCATGAGCATCCTTATAAGGAACCTCTCACCCTCAAGGCATCACAAACAACCCAACCAAGCATACCATTCCAATATTTATATCATTTTACAAGCATCTCTCCAAAATCCCCAAGATATATATTATGTAACAATTCCCCAACCAACAAAGAAAATACATGAGATCACAATAACATCATTTTTCTACCCAACACAAACAACTACGGTTTTTGAAGGTCATAATAAAGAAGCATTTAAGAAGAAATACATCACTCTCCCAACAACTAGGGTTTTAAAACTAGAAAAGAGATTTCATGGGTATTAAACCCTAACTTTGTTCAAAACATGTAATCTTTACCAAAAAGCCTAAGAGAGGATGATTTCATAGCATATATATACCATTGATAGCCAAAACATACATATATAAATACCCTAACCTCAATGTAAGAGAGTGAGAGAAAACCCCAACCTTAATGTTCTTGGAAATCTAGGGCTTGGATCTTGAATCACCCTTAAATTCCTTGTTTTTCACCTTTGATCTTGTGTTTTTCTCTTCCCCTCTTTCTCTTTAATGTTTTCTAGGGTTTTAAGGTGTGTAATGAAGGCTAAGGGGATGGCAAGAAGTATTTATAGTGGGGGAAAAACCGGCTGTTCGCGAACTAAAATTGTCTGATTTTTACAGCGACTACCGGTAGCTGATTTTGACTACCGGTAGCTCGGGTACATTGGCACTCGACTACCTGTTGACTACCGGTAGCTCGGGTACACTGGACACTCGACTACCTGTTGACTACCGGTAGCTCGGGTACACTGGACACTTGACTACCGGTAGTTGATCCCAGATTTGCCTACTTCCTTTATTTTTCATTTCCAATCCATTCCTAAGCCTTTCCAAAACCATCCCAAACCTCTCCAACATATATTTCTACCTCAAACCTATTTAGTACAAGTTCTAGGACATAAAATTTCATATTTTCACATACTAAAACTAAATTTCAAATATTATTTCCTCGAGTTATACAATATCAACATTTTTAAAACAATTATTTACTAGATATCTATATACATATATAAAAGAAAAATGCGGGGTGTTACAGTTTAATAACCATGAAATCTCTTTTCTCGTTTTAAAACCCTAGTCTTTGGGAGAGTGATGTATTTCCTTCCTAAATGTCTTCTTTCTTATTGATTTCGAAACTTTAGTGCTTTGTGTTGGGGAGTAAAATAATGTTATTGCGATCTCATGTATTTTTCTTGGTTGGGTTGTTTGAGATACACATGTAATGATTTGTGAGAGGTTCCTTATAAGGATGCTCACCCCTTCCCAAGAGGTTCCTTATAAGGATGCTTGGGAAGCCATGTAATGCTTTGTGAGAGGTTCCTTATAAGGATGCTCACCCCTTCCCAAGAGGTTCCTTATAAGGATGCTTGGGAAGCCATGTAATGAATTGTGAGAGGTTCCTTATAAGGATGCTCACCCCTTCCCAAGAGGTTCCTTATAAGGATGCTTGGGAAGCCATGTAATGATTTGTGAGAGGTTCCTCGTAAGGATGCTCACCCATTCTCAAGAGGTTCCTTGTAAGGATGCTTGAGAATCAAAGACGATTTAAACGGAGGTGGAGGTTACCCTAAAGTATGCCACCTACCGAAAGAATTGTTGGAAACTGTGTATGGTGGACTGGATTATATTTGGAAATGGTTTGCTAACTGTATAGTGGTTTCACTTATTCATTCAATTACTGTTGTTCCTTAAACTTGAGATCTACTAAAATGTCCCTGTTTTACTTCAAAGATTATATATGCTATTTGTGAAATGAGACCGACCATTTTATATGCTTTGATAAACCTTGTTCGAGTTTGGGAGGAATGTTGCTACAGAGCTTCGTGCTCACCCCCTAAAAACAACATATTTCAGGTCTTTGTCTAAAGGAGGAGCTAGGAACTGACGAGCCGGGACAATGGGAAGCTACCGTAGAAGGGAACGTGGACCCCGAGGTGGACGCATAGAGCGACCTCCTTTCCTTTTTGTACTAGACTAGGATATTCATTTTGAACCTTGTAAAGTCTAGTTTTCTTTTGTTATTTCTGCTGCGCTACATTATGTTATTTTTGGAATGTAAAGGCCAAAATGGGTCTATTCTTTTGGGATAATGCTGTAAATTTTATGGATGACTTTATGAAGTCTTATTTATTGATGGATTAATCTAGTGCTCTCATGATGTGAATGTTTTAGAATGTAATGCCGTCCAGGGTGTGTTTTGGGGTGTTACAAATTTGGTATCAGAGCCTAGGCTTTAGGTCTTACATGGGAGCTGTAGGTTATGGATTACCACTAGAGATGTAGGTTTAGGGTGGAGGAAATTGTTAAGTTAAATTTTGTATATGCCTTGTGCTTAAATCAAGACATCCTACATATCACTGTAGTTTATATCTGGCACATCAAGGGAACTAAATTATGGATTGATGTGCAGGATGGACGGGACACAGGGACGCGGACGTGGGCGTGGCCGTGGAGGTCAAGTGAATCCACCACCACCTCCGGATGCCATGCAAGGCATTTACCAATGCTTGAGGGAGCTCACCACTTTGGTACAAAACCAAAATGGTAACAACAACCACAATGGTGGAGCTCATCCTCTCGCTCAAGTACCGGGCAATGAGAACGGAGACCGAAGGATGATAGCTCTTCGGGAATTCTTACGACAACGACCACCCAACTTCCAAGGGAGCTCCAATCCTTTGGAGGCGGATAGATGGATTCGCCGAGTGAAGAAGATCTGTGATGGCATGGGAGTTGCCGAGGAGTTGAGAGTGGATTTGGCGACCTACCTGTTTGAGGGGGAGGCCGACTATTGGTGGGATGCCATAAAGAGGGGAAGGGACACCGACATACTCACTTGGGAAGAATTCGATCAACTTTTCCAAGATAAATATTTTTGTGAATCAGTCAGAGACCGAATGAAGGCGGATTTTCTTGCATTACGACAAGGTGGTATGACCGTGGCTGAGTATGAGAGGCGGTTCGACGAGCTCTCCCATTATGCTATGGGATTTATATCTACTGAGGCCGATAGGGCCAAGCGCTTCGAGCAGGGTCTGAGGCCGGCTATTAGGGAGAAGTTGGTGGCTCTCAAGATCCGTGAATTTGGGGACTTGGTGGACAGAGCTGCACTGGTAGAGAGAGACATAGAGGATAGCCAGCGACGACAGGGCTTCTCGAGAGGAGATCCGATACGGACGGGTGCTAGCACTAGTGGGGCACAGAGACCGAAATCATACCGTCGCCCAGATCAGACAGGGGGACAGCGAATTTTGACAGCCCGAGGAGAGGGAGACACTCAGACTAGAGCCGGTTTTATCCCACGATCCTGCTTTGCATGCGGAGGTGTGGGACATCTTCGGATGCATTGCCCAGTCTATCCACCTCAGGGGCCGATCCAGACCGCCAGACAGGTACCAGCAGCCCAACCACCACCACCGAGGCATGCACCGCAGCGACCGATACAAGCTCACGCCCCCGGCGGGGCCAACCAAGGGCGAGTATTTGCTTTGACTCAGCCGGAGGAGGACATTGCCAACGCCGTTGTGGAAGGTATCGTCCTTATTTATAATTCTTGGGCCCGCATATTATTTGACCCCGGTGCAACACACTCATTTGTACGCACGACATACGCACTTGATTTGGTATTGAGTTTCGCGAAGTTAGAGCATGTTATGAATATTAGCTTGCCCACGGGAGAACGGTTAGACTCTAGCCGAGTCTGCAAGGATTGCGTGCTTCGCATTGGGGAGCACGAATTGATTGTGGATTTGATTGCTTTAGAGGTAAAGGGGTATGATGTGATTTTCGGGATGAACTTGTTGTCTGCTTTCCGGACGGTAATGGATTGTTTCCGCAAGTGGATTACATTTCAGTTACCGGGAGGAGTCGTTTTTAGTTTTGTGAATAACCGAGATTCTTTCCATCCATTTCCTACTACGGGTAGTAGATTCTTAAAAGCGAAAGCGGGAAGTCAATTGAGTTTCTTAGCTAGCTTGATGGGAGATAACAAGGATAAACTCCACACGGATGTGGTCTTAATTGTATCGGAGTTTTCAGATGTTTTTCCCGAGGAATTACCCGGATTACCGCCACATAGGGAAATTGAATTCAAGATCGATCTCTATCCGGGAACCGAACCCATATCTATTGCTCCCTACCGGATGACACCTTTGGAGTTGAAGGAGCTAAGAAAGCAGTTGGATCATTTGTTGGCGATTGGGTTTATCCGTCTAAGCACTTCACCCTGGGGAGCCCCGGTCCTCTTTGTGAAGAAAACGGATGAGACTCTACGGTTGTGCACGGATTACCGGAGGTTGAATCGGGTTACCGTGGAGAATAAGTATCCGTTGCCGAGAATTGATGACTTATTTGATCAGTTGAAGGGTTCAAAGTATTACTCCAAGATTGATCTTCGCACGGGGTATCATCAGCTGCGGATTAAGGAGGAGGATATTCCTAAGACTGCTTTCCGTACCCGGTATGGTCATTTTGAGTATACGGTGATGCCGTTCGGATTGACTAATGCCCCCGCAGCCTTCATGGATTTGATGCACAGAGTCTTCCGGCCTTACCTCGATCAATTTGTCATTGTGTTTATTGATGACATATTGGTTCACTCACAGACTCAAGAGGAACATGCTCGTCATCTCTCTATGGTGCTACAAACATTGAGAGAACATAAGTTATATGCAAAGATGAGCAAGTGTGAGTTTTGGATGAAGGAAGTGAAGTTCCTTGGCCATGTTGTGTCCGAGCAAGGAGTAGCGGTTGATCCCGCAAAGATTGAGGTCGTGATGAAATGGGAACCACCGAAGAATGTGACAGAAGTACGGAGTTTCTTGGGGTTAGCCGGCTATTATCGTAGGTTTGTGGAAGGATTCTCCAAGCTTGCGATGCCGATGACTCGCCTTACAAAGAAGGGGGAGAAATTTTCGTGGACTCAAGCGTGTGAACTAGCTTTCCGCACCTTGAAGGAGAAGTTGACGACGGCACCTATCCTCATCATTCCGAGTAGTGGGGAAGGCTACGATGTCTACACCGATGCTTCACTAAGAGGCTTGGGATGCGTTCTAATGCAAGGAGGGAAGGTAGTGGCTTATGGCTCGAGGCAACTCAAGGTGCATGAGCAGAATTATCCCACACACGACTTGGAGCTAGCTGCGGTGGTGTTTGCTCTTAAGTTGTAGAGATGTTATTTATACGGGGAGAAATTTCAAGTGTTCTCAGACCATAAAAGCCTCAAGTATATCTTCACACAGAAAGACTTGAATCTCCGGCAGAGAAGGTGGATTGAGTACTTGGAAGATTATGAGTTCACGCTCAATTACCATCTGGGGAAGGCCAATGTAGTTGCCGACGCTCTTAGCAGGAAGTCTCGGGGTGAAATCAATTCTCTTGCGGTAAATAGGTGGAAAATGATTGATGCATTGGAGGAGTACGATCTATAGGTGGATGGACCGGAGTATCAACCCTATATATTCAACCTTATAGCTCAACCGACGCTTCTGCAACGAGTGGTGGAGTTGCAATGCCTGGATTCGGAACTCGATTTGATTAGAGGCCGATTGGAGAATGGAGAAGTGATGGAAGGATGGTCTTGGAAAATGGGAGAGTTGAGATATGGGGATAAGCTATGTGTTCCCAATGATTCGTCCCTAAAGGAGGAAATACTTGGAGAGTGTCATCGCTCCAAGTTTGCTATCCACCCCGGTAGCACAAAGGTGTATAGGGACATGAAGCGTCAATACTGGTGGAGGGGAATGAAGCGAGATGTGGCCAAGTATGTGGCAAAATGTGCGGTGTGCCAGCAAGTGAAGATTGAGCATCAAAGGCCAGGAGGAGTCCTACAGTCTTTTGCCTATTCCAGAGTGGAAGTGGGATCACATCACCATGGACTTCGTGTCGGGTTTACCACGGACGTCGCGTGGGCATAATGCAGTGTGGGTCATTGTGGATAGACTCACCAAGTCCGCTCACTTTTTAGGTATGAAGACCACGGATACATTCGAGACCTTGAGCCAGCTGTATATCCGTGAGATAGTGAGATTACACGGCGTTCCGCTCTCGATCGTGTCGGATCGTGACTCTAGGTTTGTGGCGAGATTCTGGCAGAGTCTACAACAAGCGATGGGGACGGAGTTACATTTCAGTACGGCTTTTCATCCCCAAACGGATGGCCAATCCGAGAGGGTGATCCAGATTGTGGAGGATATGTTACGCACTTGCGCGTTGGACTTCAAGGGGAGTTGGAGCGACCACTTACCGTTGGTGGAGTTTGCTTACAACAACAGCTATCAGGAAAGTATTGGGATGGCACCATATGAAGCATTGTATGGAAGACCATGCCGATCACCGACGTGTTGGTTAGAAGCCGGTGAGAGTAGTTTGTTGGGACCGGACATTGTTCGAGAAACTACGGAGAAGATTCAACTCATCCGAGAGAGGCTACGGACGGCGCAAAGTAGACAGAAGAGCTATGCGGACCACAGACGAAGACCCTTAGAATTCAAGGTGGGAGACTACGTATTTCTCAAGGTGTCACCCAAGAAGGGCGTGTTTCGATTCGGCAAGAAGGGGAAGCTAGCGCCAAGATATACCGGACCGTTTGAGATAATCAAAGCGATAGGCAAGGTGGCATACCCTTCTTCATCATATGTCAATTAACACCGAACGTTTTATGGTGAAGCATTCGGTCCGAAAAAAAAAAACCCTTATTCCCTAGAGTTCTTCCAAATCTACCCATGCCATTCCATATGGAGTCATAGAAATAGGCAATGTACCGGCGTGTAATTCAACACTAAAGTCCGCTTCCAACCATGGAGGTGAACGTCGCAAACTCATAACCAACTGAGGTAGACCCAAAATCCTGTCTCACCTCATCCCCTAGGGTAAAGCTTGCTAGCTACCCCATTAACTGCCCGTACCAACGAAATTTATACAACACTTGGGGTAAAACATCTTGGTTTTCCCCCTTAAAGCTCAAAAAAACCACCATCCGGTGTGTAGACAATGACCTGTTTACGATCACAATGAATAAGGCACGATGTGCCCAACCAATCCATCCCGAGGATGAATCGAACCCTAACATGTCCGTGGAGTAGAATCCCCGAGATTCTTAACTCACGTTCCCGACATATCCATTTAGTACTCACCCTAGCTCCTAGGGGAGAACTCACACACAATGGTTTTTCCAAGGTTTTAACCTCTAAGCCCAATTCCTTTATGCAATTTAAATTGTTATGAAACAATAACTTAGTATCCCAATGTAGGGACCAAGTTCAAAACATTGAGAATTCTCTCATCGTGTCCCTGGTAGAGCGAGTGTCTCACACTAGTAGACATTTAACCCATGAACTATCCTGTTCATCCTTTTTCCGAACCCCCAAGGTTATGTTTTCTAATCCTAGTATTCCTCTTTTCCATATACATTTTACCATGTATATAATTTAAACATAACACATAATCATGTAGCACATAATCATGTAACAAATAAAACACATAACATGAATGCACATGGAATGCAATGGTGTAAACCCATTTCCCTCAAGCCCTAGGTAAATCGTATACCTATGCTCTGATACCATCTGTGACGCCCCAAAATCCGGGGGTCCATTGATTAACCATCAACCCGCGGAATACCCGTGGATACCGAGAAACTCGATATCACGCCGTTATACCCCATTTATCGGGATCCTTAATTTAACAAAAATTTGGCAGAGTCTCCTTTGTAAGGGGAGCTCTACCCAAAACACAACCTGTACAATACACATTCACATGACCCATCCGAGGTCCAATATAAAAAAATGACCACACAGGGTCCATTTATCCATACTTTTGACGCCCCTAAAACTGGGGTTCCTAAATTAAGGTATGAAGTGTGACATTGAATTGTGAAAGTGTAACATGGCCCGTAAAAGTGTAACCTTGCCATGTAAAAGGGTAACATTGCCATGTAAAAGTGTAACCTTGCCATGTAAAAGTGTAACATGGCCTGTAAAAGTGTAACATTGTCATGTAAAAGTGTAACATTGTCATGTAAAAGTGTAACATATAAACACGTCACACCTATGCATCAAACATAATTAATATAAGTTTAAGTTCCAACCCTTTTACATACATTACATGACAAAATTTAATTACAAACCTAGTTTTACACAAAAAATGGATTGAAAGCCACAAGTCGGCTTTTCTTCCTCCTCAAGTGCCCGAGTGAGTCCCGTCCGTCGGCGTAAAACCCGCACCTGAAATGTTTTCCCGTATAGGGTGAGCCAACGCCCAGTAGAGTGTTTCCTACAGAGGCTACTCCTCAACCTATATGCATATGAAAATGTTCACATGCACAACCACAATTCGCATAACCATTCCATCAAATAATATACAATTAAATGATGTAATGCTATAATGTCATGCCATGAATGAGGTGAGACCCACCCATGTGCACTCAACCCGAGTCCACTCTGACTCCCTTTACATGTCAATGCCATGTATGTTAAACCCGGGCTACCCAAGCCCCATAAAATGAGATGAGACTCATGTACTCAACCCGAGCCTGCCCCGGCTCAACATGAAATGAGATGTGACTCATTTACACACTCACCCCGAGCCCTTCCCAGCTCGACAACACAATGCAAATGCCAATGTGTACAACATGCCATGAGTGAGATGAGACTCAATCATGTAACACACCCCGAGCCTCCCCGGCTCCCACACACACAATGAAATGTCAATGTGTCGTAAAATCCGCCATTGATGTTATCCACTCAACGACCATTGATAAATCAAAACCCTTGTGTCTTTGTTGGGCAACGGATTTTGGTATCTCAACCGCCGGTTCCGTAAACCATGGCACTTTTCTGGAATTTCACCGCCGGACAAATGCCTGAACCATGTAACCGGGTCTTGCACCCGAGGGGGGATCTATCCCTTCTTGCTATACCCTGACACAAGTTTTCCCTTTATGCATCTAACCGTGCAACTCAAATGAATATTCAATCCATCTTTCCCGAGCCCACCATCAAACACCAAGTATGGTGTTGATTAATGCAACCATACCACTACACTCATGAATGACTCCCATGAATGTGACACAACCTTATGCCCAATATGCTATGACCGCCAATGAGCAACTCTTTTCATGTCCACATGTATTTAATACCACATAGATTGTGGTACAATACCCATGCACAAACACGCCCACACCCATGCTAACATCCCATGAATGTGATGCCCATGTCCACATACATTTAATACCACATAGATTGTGGTATAAACACCCATGCACAACATCCCTATGACACAATGTCCATGTATGCGATGTTCCCGTGCATATGCAATGCAATGAACCATTGTCACTTGTATATCATGTTCATATATAATGAATGTCATATGAACTAATCTCACACAATCAATTCCATTCCATGTCAATTTATATCATAACCATATAAATTTCATACTTCATCTCAACTTTGATACATCAAAACCATATAAATTTCATACTTCATCTCAACTTTGATACATCAAAACCATATATCAATAATTCATAATTTCAACATAAATCATATCGTACACATATGATTTTCATTCCCCACCTAAGGCATAACATGTTATTTATCCAAATAACAACTTCAATTTATTTAAGCATTTTATCAAACACCTTCAAGTCAAACAACATGTAACACATATTATGCCCAATTTTCACGTAGCTTTCACATAATTCAAGAAATCCCAATAGGCAATTTCTACATACTCATTTAGGATAAAATCATTTTACCTAAATTCCATAACCATATACATATAAATATATGTATACATAGGGCAATATATATATATATCCAGCCCATTTATCATAGGCATTTCTAGGTAAGAAATCAACCCAAGTAGGAGAACCCCTACCTCTTGTAGCGTGAGAAATCCCGTAGGAAGCTCCGAAGACCCGAAACTCAACTCGAATCTTGATTTTCGTACACCCGCGTCCGTTCACCTTCGGTGAAAGTTGTTGTTTTTGGTACCCACGCGTAGCCCTCGTCGCGTAGAACAACTCTTGTTCTTGGCCCGAGTCGATTTGAGCACCCGACCTCCATAGATCGTGGAGAGAATGTGAGTTTTTTTCTTTTTCTCTTTTCTTTCTCACTTCTCACGGTTCAGCAGAGAATGGGTCGAATAATCTGATTTTTCAGATTATTAGCCCCTTTTTATATTTTAAGTTGTGTGGTCCATAATTGGCCACACACCCCCTTTCGTTCGGGTTCCGTTTTAATCCCGAAACGATTAAATTTCGCTCCGGTTTAAGTTCAAAATATTTTCTATGAACTCTTATTAAATTTTTTTCAATTTTCTCACATTTTGTCCAAAATTTCGTTTTTGGGGTCACTCGAGACCCGACTGTCTCGTAAAACGTGAAAAATCCGACTATTTCGGAATTTGATGAAATTTTACATGGTCACTAGATTTCGCGAGACGAATTCAACGGCGAAGTCCGTTTCGTCATCCGAGCTCTAGAAAAATTCAGGTTCGCAACCCGTTCATAGTGGCACGTTATTGTTTTGCCCCTTTGTGAATAGTTCAAATTTTCCGGGGTTTCACATTCTTCCCCCCTTAAAAGAATTTCGTCCCCAAAATTCACACCCACAACCACGTTCAACCACGTGCCTATGCTTCCGTTTGTGGTTCTTTAACCGTCGTGAACCATAAACCATCACTCTCCCGGACTATATTCAAATACAATCAAGTCTGTCCTTGGAGGTATCACAATATCAAGTGTACCTCTGTTCCCTTTCCGAAACCACTAGAAGATAAGGTAAGGTAACCCTTCTTCATCATATGTCAATTAACACCGAACGTTTTATGGTGAAGCATTCGGTCCGAAAAAAAAAAACCCTTATTCCCTAGAGTTCTTCCAAATCTACCCATGCCATTCCATATGGAGTCATAGAAATAGGCAATGTACCGGCATGTAATTCAACACTAAAGTCCGCTTCCAACCATGGAGGTGAACGTCGCAAACTCATAACCAACTGAGGTAGACCCAAAATCCTGTCTCACCTCGTCCCCTAGGGTAAAGCTTGCTAGCTACCCCATTAACTGCCCGTACCAACGAAATTTATACAACACTTGGGGTAAAACATCTTGGTTTTCCCCCCTAAAGCTCAAAAAAACCACCATCCGGTGTGTAGACAATGACCTGTTTACGATCACAATGAATAAGGCACGATGTGCTCAACCAATCCATCCCGAGGATGAATCGAACCCTAACATGTCCGTGGAGTAGAATCCCCGAGATTCTTAACTCACGTTCCCGACATATCCATTTAGTACTCACCCTAGCTCCTAGGGGAGAACTCACACACAATGGTTTTTCCAAGGTTTTAACCTCTAAGCCCAATTCCTTTATGCAATTTAAATTGTCATGAAACAATAACTTAGTATCCCAATGTAGGGACCAAGTTCAAAACATTGAGAATTCTCTCATCGTGTCCCTGGTAGAGCGAGTGTCTCACACTAGTAGACATTTAACCCATGAACTATCCTGTTCATCCTTTTTCCGAACCCCCAAGGTTATGTTTTCTAATCCTAGTATTCCTCTTTTCCATATACATTTTACCATGTATATAATTTAAACATAACACATAATCATGTAGCACATAATCATGTAACAAATAAAACACATAACATGAATGCACATGGAATGCAATGGTGTAAACCCATTTCCCTCAAGCCCTAGGTAAATCGTATACCTATGCTCTGATACCATCTGTGACGCCCCAAAATCCGGGGGTCCATTGATTAACCATCAACCCGCGGAATACCCGTGGATACCGAGAAACTCGATATCACGCCGTTATACCCCATTTATCGGGATCCTTAATTTAACAAAAATTTGGGCAGAGTCTCCTTTGTAAGGGGAGCTCTACCCAAAACACAACCTGTACAATACACATTCACATGACCCATCCGAGGTCCAATATAAAAAAATGACCACACAGGGTCCATTTATCCATACTTTTGACGCCCCTAAAACTGGGGTTCCTAAATTAAGGTATGAAGTGTGACATTGAATTGTGAAAGTGTAACATGGCCCGTAAAAGTGTAACCTTGCCATGTAAAAGGGTAACATTGCCATGTAAAAGTGTAACCTTGCCATGTAAAAGTGTAACATGGCCTGTAAAAGTGTAACATTGTCATGTAAAAGTGTAACATTGTCATGTAAAAGTGTAACATATAAACACGTCACACCTATGCATCAAACATAATTAATATAAGTTTAAGTTCCAACCCTTTTACATACATTACATGACAAAATTTAATTACAAACCTAGTTTTACACAAAAAATGGATTGAAAGCCACAAGTCGGCTTTTCTTCCTCCTCAAGTGCCCGAGTGAGTCCCGTCCGTCGGCGTAAAACCCGCACCTGAAATGTTTTCCCGTATAGGGTGAGCCAACGCCCAGTAGAGTGTTTCCTACAGAGGCTACTCCTCAACCTATATGCATATGAAAATGTTCACATGCACAACCACAATTCGCATAACCATTCCATCAAATAATATACAATTAAATGATGTAATGCTATAATGTCATGCCATGAATGAGGTGAGACCCACCCATGTGCACTCAACCCGAGTCCACTCTGACTCCCTTTACATGTCAATGCCATGTATGTTAAACCCGGGCTACCCAAGCCCCATAAAATGAGATGAGACTCATGTACTCAACCCGAGCCTGCCCCGGCTCAACATGAAATGAGATGTGACTCATTTACACACTCACCCCGAGCCCTTCCCAGCTCGACAACACAATGCAAATGCCAATGTGTACAACATGCCATGAGTGAGATGAGACTCAATCATGTAACACACCCCGAGCCTCCCCGGCTCCCACACACACAATGAAATGTCAATGTGTCGTAAAATCCGCCATTGATGTTATCCACTCAACGACCATTGATAAATCAAAACCCTTGTGTCTTTGTTGGGCAACGGATTTTGGTATCTCAACCGCCGGTTCCGTAAACCATGGCACTTTTCTGGAATTTCACCGCCGGACAAATGCCTGAACCATGTAACCGGGTCTTGCACCCGAGGGGGGATCTATCCCTTCTTGCTATACCCTGACACAAGTTTTCCCTTTATGCATCTAACCGTGCAACTCAAATGAATATTCAATCCATCTTTCCCGAGCCCACCATCAAACACCAAGTATGGTGTTGATTAATGCAACCATACCACTACACTCATGAATGACTCCCATGAATGTGACACAACCTTATGCCCAATATGCTATGACCGCCAATGAGCAACTCTTTTCATGTCCACATGTATTTAATACCACATAGATTGTGGTACAATACCCATGCACAAACACGCCCACACCCATGCTAACATCCCATGAATGTGATGCCCATGTCCACATACATTTAATACCACATAGATTGTGGTATAAACACCCATGCACAACATCCCTATGACACAATGTCCATGTATGCGATGTTCCCGTGCATATGCAATGCAATGAACCATTGTCACTTGTATATCATGTTCATATATAATGAATGTCATATGAACTAATCTCACACAATCAATTCCATTCCATGTCAATTTATATCATAACCATATAAATTTCATACTTCATCTCAACTTTGATACATCAAAACCATATAAATTTCATACTTCATCTCAACTTTGATACATCAAAACCATATATCAATAATTCATAATTTCAACATAAATCATATCGTACACATATGATTTTCATTCCCCACCTAAGGCATAACATGTTATTTATCCAAATAACAACTTCAATTTATTTAAGCATTTTATCAAACACCTTCAAGGCAAACAACATGTAACACATATTATGCCCAATTTTCACGTAGCTTTCACATAATTCAAGAAATCCCAATAGGCAATTTCTACATACTCATTTAGGATAAAATCATTTTACCTAAATTCCATAACCATATACATATAAATATATGTATACATAGGGCAATATATATATATATCCAGCCCATTTATCATAGGCATTTCTAGGTAAGAAATCAACCCAAGTAGGAGAACCCCTACCTCTTGTAGCGTGAGAAATCCCGTAGGAAGCTCCGAAGACCCGAAACTCAACTCGAATCTTGATTTTCGTACACCCGCGTCCGTTCACCTTCGGTGAAAGTTGTTGTTTTTGGTACCCACGTGTAGCCCTGGTCGCGTAGAACAACTCTTGTTCTTGGCCCGAGTCGATTTGAGCACCCGACCTCCGTAGATCGTGGAGAGAATGTGAGTTTTTTTCTTTTTCTCTTTTCTTTCTCACTTCTCACGGTTCAGCAGAGAATGGGTTGAATAATCTGATTTTTCAGATTATTAGCCCCTTTTTATATTTTAAGTTGTGTGGTCCATAATTGGCCACACACCCCCTTTCGTTCGGGTTCCGTTTTAATCCCGAAACGATTAAATTTCGCTCCGGTTTAAGTTCAAAATATTTTCTATGAACTCTTATTAAATTTTTTTCAATTTTCTCACATTTTGTCCAAAATTTCGTTTTTGGGGTCACCCGAGACCCGACTGTCTCGTAAAACGTGAAAAATCCGACTATTTCGGAATTTGATGAAATTTTACATGGTCACTAGATTTCGCGAGACGAATTCAACGGCGAAGTCCGTTTCTTCATCCGAGCTCTAGAAAAATTCAGGTTCGCAACCCGTTCATAGTGGCATGTTATTGTTTTGCCCCTTTGTGAATAGTTCAAATTTTCCGGGGTTTCACAGTATCCATATTTGTTCGCTACTTGAGGTAAGTTTCGAGGACGAAACTTTCTTTAAGGGGGGTGGATTGTAACACCCCGCATTTTCTTTTATATATATGTATATAGATATATAGTAAATAATGGTTGTAAAAAAATTTGGATATGTTTAAGGATGTAAGGATAAATTATATAGATTGTAATAGTAGGAGAAATGCTAGAGATAAATATGGATTGGGAAGTTGGAGTTTCCAAGACGTTTAAACTTGGAAAGGGTGACTAGACGAATTTCTAAATATTTTTAGGTCAAAATAAGGTGTCCATTGAATCCGGAAGGTCGAACAACCTTGGGAGAGGTAATATGAGGTGTATTGGAAGTTAGGAAGTATTCCGGAGTGAAAACACACTTAGAGAACATTTGGGTAAAAAGGAGTTGGGACACCTTCTATTATTGTGGTCATAACTTTTTATCCTTATGTCCAATTGATCTGAAATTTGGACAGTAGATATTAGACATCTAGGGCTACAAAAGTGTGTCTCATGAACATTTTCCAATTCGATCTCTAAATGGGTCAAAACTGCTCTGGAAGTCGAAGTAGCCGAAGTGTACCGGTACCGCGTACCGGTACCATACCGTACCGGTACCGTGTACCGGTACGACTACTCCAGTAGCTTAACCGTACCGGTACCACTCTCACACTAAACACTTAGAACCCTAGGAGAGAAAGAAAGGAAGAGAGAAACTCAAGATCAAAAGGGGAAAAACACATGGTTAAAGGATGATTCAAGGATCAAACCCTAGAGTTTTCAAGAACATCAAGGTAGGGGTTTCTCCCACTAACTTACATTGAGGCTAGGGTATTTATATATGTATGTTTTTGCTATCAATGGTATATATATGCTATGGAATCATCATCTCTTAGGCTTTTTGCAAATATTACATGTTGTTAGGGTTTAATAACCATGAAATCTCTTTTCTCGTTTTAAAACCCTAGTCTTTGGGAGAGTGATGTATTTCCTTCCTAAATGTCTTCTTTCTTATTGATTTCGAAACTTTAGTGCTTTGTGTTGGGGAGTAAAATAATGTTATTGCGATCTCATGTATTTTTCTTGGTTGGGTTGTTTGAGATACACATGTAATGATTTGTGAGAGGTTCCTTATAAGGATGCTCACCCCTTCCCATGAGGTTCCTTATAAGGATGTTTGGGAAGCCATGTAATGCTTTGTGAGAGGTTCTTTATAAGGATGCTCACCCCTTCCCAAGAGGTTCCTTATAAGGATGCTTGGGAAGCCATGTAATGAATTGTGAGAGGTTCCTTATAAGGATGCTCACCCCTTCCCAAGAGGTTCCTTATAAGAATGCTTGGGAAGCCATGTAATGATTTGTGAGAGGTTCCTGATAAGGATGCTCACCCATTCTCAAGAGGTTCCCTGTAAGGATGCTTGAGAATCAAAGACGATCTAAACGGAGGTGGAGGTTACCCTAAAGACTGCCACCTACCGAAAGAATTGTTGGAAACTGTGTATGGTGGACTGTATTATATTTGGAAATGGTTTGCTAACTGTATAGTGGTTTCACTTATTCATTCAATTACTGTTGTTCCTTAAACTTGAGATCTACTAAAATGTCCCTGTTTTACTTCAAAGATTATATATGCTATTTGTGAAATGAGGCCGACCATTTTATATGCTTTGATAAACCTTGTTCGAGTTTGGGAGGAATGTTGCTACAGAGCTTCGTGCTCACCCCCTACAAACAACATATTTCAGGTCTTTGTCTAGAGGAGGAGCTAGGAACTGACGAGCCGGGACATTGGGAAGCTCCCGTAGAAGGGAACGTGGACCCCGAGGTGGACGCATAGAGCAACCTCCTTTCCTTTTTGTACTAGACTAGGATATTCATTTTGAACCTTGTAAAGTCTAGTTTTCTTTTGTTATTTCTGATGCGCTACATTATGTGATTTTTGGAATGTAAAGGCCAAAATGGGTATATTCTTTTGGGATAATGCTGTAAATTTTATGGATGACTTATGAAGTCTTAATTATTGATGGATTATTCTAGTGCTCTCATGATGTGAATGTTTTAGAATGTAATGCCGTCCAGGGTGTGTTTTGGGGTGTTACAAAGTTGGTATCAGAGCCTAGGCTTTAGGTCTTACATGGGAGCTGTAGGTTATGGATTACCACTAGAGATGTAGGTTTAGGGCGGAGGAAATAGTTAAGTTAAATTTTGTATATGCCTTGTGCTTAAATCAAGACATCCTACATATCACTGTAGTTTATATCTGGCACATCAAGGGAACTAAATTATGGATTGATGTGCAGGATGGACGGGACACGGGGACGCGGACGTGGGCGTGGCCGTGGAGGTTAAGCGAATCCACCACCACCACCACCTCCGGATGCCATGCAAGGCATTTACCAATGCTTGAGGGAGCTCACCACTTTGGTACAAAACCAAAATGGTAACAACAACCACAATGGTGGAGCTCATCCTCTCGCTCAAGTACCGGGCAATGAGAACGGAGACCGAAGGATGATAGCTCTTCGGGAATTCTTACGACAACGACCACCCAACTTCCAAGGGAGCTCCAATCCTTTGGAGGCGGATAGATGGATTCGCCGAGTGAAGAAGATCTGTGACGGCATGGGAGTTGCCGAGGAGTTGAGAGTGGGTTTGGCGACCTACCTGTTTGAGGGGGAGGCCGACTATTGGTGGGATGCCATAAAGAGGAGAAGGGACACTGACATACTCACTTGGGAAGAATTCGATCAACTTTTCCAAGATAAATATTTTCGTGAATCAGTCAGAGACCGAATGAAGGCGGATTTTCTTGCATTATGACAAGGTGGTATGACCGTGGCTGAGTATGAGAGGCGGTTCGACGAGCTCTCCCGTTATGCTACGGGATTTATATCTACTGAGGCCGATAGGGCCAAGCGCTTCAAGCAGGGTCTGAGGCCGGCTATTAGGGAGAAGTTGGTGGCTCTCAGGATCCGTGAATTTGGGGACTTGGTGGACAGAGCTGCACTGGTAGAGAGAGACATAGAGGATAGCCAGCGACGACAGGGCTTCTCGAGAGGAGGTCCGATACGGACGGGTGCTAGCACTAGTGGGGCACAGAGACCGACACCATACCGTCGCCCAGATCAGACAGGGGGACAGCGACTTTTGACAGCCCCAGGAGAGGGAGACACTCAGACTAGAGCCGGTTTTATCCCACGATCCTGCTTTACATGCGGAGGTGTGGGACATCTTCGGATGCATTGCCCAGTCTATCCACCTCAGGGGCCGATCAGACCGCCAGACAGGTACCAGCAGCCCAACCACCACCACCGAGGCATGCACCGCAGCGACCGATACAAGCTCACGCCCCCGGCGGCGCCAACCAAGGGCGAGTATTTGCTTTGACTCAGCCGGAGGAGGACATTGCCAACGCCGTTGTGGAAGATATCGTCCTTATTTATAATTCTTGGGCCCGCATATTATTTGACCCCGGTGCAACACACTCATTTGTACGCACGACATACGCACTTGATTTGGGATTGAGTTTCGCGAAGTTAGAGCATGTTATGAATATTAGCTTGCCCACGGGAGAACGGTTAGACTCTAACCGAGTCTGCAAGGATTGCGTGCTTCGCATTGGGGAGAACGAATTGATTGTGGATTTGATTGCTTTAGAGATAAAGGGGTATGATGTGATTTTCGGGATGAACTTGTTGTCTGCTTTCCGGGCGGTAATGGATTGTTTCCGCAAGCGGATTACATTTCAGTTACCGGGAGGAGTCGTTTTTAGTTTTGTGAATAACCGAGATTCTTTCCATCCATTTCCTACTACGGGTAGTAGATTCTTAAAAGCGAAAGCGGGAAGTCAATTGAGTTTCTTAGCTAGCTTGATGGGAGATAACAAGGATAAACTCCACACGGATGTGGTGTTAATTGTATCGGAGTTTTCAGATGTTTTTCCCGAGGAATTACCCGGATTACCGCCACATAGGGAAATTGAATTCAAGATCGATCTCTATCCGGGAACCGAACCCATATCTATTGCTCCCTACCGGATGGCACATTTGGAGTTGAAGGAGCTAAGGAAGCAGTTGGATCATTTGTTGGCGATTGGGTTTATCCGTCTAAGCACTTCACCCTGGGGAGCCCCGGTCCTCTTTGTGAAGAAAACGGATGAGACTCTACGGTTGTGCACGGATTACCGGAGGTTGAATCGGGTTACCGTGAAGAATAAGTATCCATTGCCGAGAATTGATGACTTATTTGATCAGTTGAAGGGTTCAAAGTATTACTCCAAGATTGATCTTCGCACGGGGTATCATCAGCTGCGGATTAAGGAGGAGGATATTCCTAAGACTGCTTTCCGTACCCGGTATGGTCATTTCGAGTATACGGTGATGCCGTTCGGATTGACTAATGCCCCCGCAGCCTTCATGGATTTGATGCACAGAGTCTTCCGGCCTTATCTCGATCAATTTGTCATTGTGTTTATTGATGACATATTGGTTTACTCACAGACTCAGGAGGAACATGCTCGTCATCTCTCTATGGTGCTACAAACATTGAGAGAACATAAGTTATATGCAAAGATGAGCAAGTGTGAGTTTTGGATGAAGGAAGTGAAGTTCCTTGGCCATGTTGTGTCCGAGCAAGGAGTAGCGGTTGATCCCGCAAAGATTGAGGCCGTGATGAAATGGGAACCACCGAAGAATGTGACAGAAGTACGGAGTTTCTTGGGGTTAGCCGGCTATTATCGTAGGTTTGTGGAAGGATTCTCCAAGCTTGCGATGCCGATGACTCGCCTTACAAAGAAGGGGGATAAATTTTCGTGGACTCAAGCGTGTGAACTAGCTTTCCGCACCTTGAAGGAGAAGTTGACGACGGCACCTATCCTCATCATTCCGAGTAGTGGGGAAGGCTACGATGTCTACACTGATGCTTCACTAAGAGGCTTGGGATGCGTTCTAATGCAAGGAGGGAAGGTAGTGGCTTATGGCTCGAGGCAACTCAAGGTGCATGAGCAGAATTATCCCACACACGACTTGGAGCTAGCTGCGGTGGTGTTTGCTCTTAAGTTGTGGAGATGTTATTTATACGGGGAGAAATTTCAAGTGTTCTCGGACCATAAAAGCCTCAAGTATATCTTCACACAGAAAGACTTGAATCTCCGGCAGAGAAGGTGGATTGAGTACTTGGAAGATAATGAGTTCACGCTCAACTACCATCCGGGGAAGGCCAATGTAGTTGCCGACGCTCTTAGCAGGAAGTCTCGGGGTGAAATCAATTATCTTGCGGTAAATAGGTGAAAAATGATTGATGCATTGGAGGAGTACGATCTATGGGTGGATGGACCGGAGTATCAACCCTATATATTCAACCTTATAGCTCAACCGACGTTTCTGCAACGAGTGGTGGAGTTGTAATGCCTGGATTCGGAACTCGATTTGATTAGAGCCCGATTGGAGAATGGAGAAGTGATGGAAGGATGGTCTTGGAAAAATGGAGAGTTGAGATATGGGGATAAGCTATGTGTTCCCAATGATTCGTCCCTAAAGGAGGAAATACTTGGAGAGTGTCATCGCTCCAAGTTTGCTATCCACCCCGGTAGCACAAAGGTGTATAGGGACATGAAGCGTCAATACTGGTGGAGGGGAATGAAGCGAGATGTGGCCAAGTATGTGGCAAAATGTGTGGTGTGCCAGCAAGTGAAGATTGAGCATCAAAGGCCAGGAGGAGTCCTACAGTCTTTGCCTATTCCAGAGTGGAAGTGGGATCACATCACCATGGACTTCGTGTCGGGTTTACCACGGACGTCGCGTGGGCATAATGCAGTGTGGGTCATTGTGGATAGACTCACCAAGTCCGCTCACTTTTTAGGTATGAAGACCACGGATACATTCGAGACCTTGAGCCAGCTGTATATCCGTGAGATAGTGAGATTACACGGCGTTCCTCTCTCGATCGTGTCGGATCGTGACTCTAGGTTTGTGGCGAGATTCTGGCAGAGTCTACAACAAGCGATGGGGACGGAGTTACATTTCAGTACGGCTTTTCATCCCCAAACGGATGGCCAATCCGAGAGGGTGATCCAGATTGTGGAGGATATGTTACGCACTTGCGCGTTGGACTTCAGGGGGAGTTGGAGCGACCACTTACCGTTGGTGGAGTTTGCTTACAACAACAGTTATCAGGAAAGTATTGGGATGGCACCGTATGAAGCATTGTATGGAAGACCATGCCGATCACCGACGTGTTGGTTAGAAGCCAGTGAGAGTAGTTTGTTGGGACCGGACATTGTTCGAGAAACTACGGAGAAGATTCAACTCATCCGAGAGAGGCTACGGACGGCGCAAAGTAGACAGAAGAGCTATGCGGACCATAGACGAAGACCCTTAGAATTCAAGGTGGGAGACTACGTATTTCTCAAGGTGTCACCCAAGAAGGGCGTGTTTCGATTCGGCAAGAAGGGGAAGCTAGCGCCAAGATATACCGGACCGTTTGAGATAATCAAAGCGATAGGCAAGGCGGCATACCAACTTCGACTACCAGCCCAGCTATCCGGAGTACATGATGTGTTCCACGTGTCCATGTTGAGAAGGTGTCACTCGGATGCAACTCCAGTCGTGAACTTGGAGGAGATTGAAATCCAAGACGGAGCAACCTACGAAGAACAACCGGTAGAAATTCTCGACACCAAGGAAAAAGTGTTTCGCAACAAAGTTATCAGATTGGTAAAGGTTCGGTGGCAACACCATGGAGTGGAGGAAGCTACATGGGAACCGGAGGAAGAAATGCGGGAGAAGTATCCATATTTGTTCGCTACTTGAGGTAAGTTTCGAGGACGAAACTTTCTTTAAGGGGGGTGGATTGTAACACCCCGCATTTTCTTTTATATATATGTATATAGATATATAGTAAATAATGGTTGTAAAAAAATTTGGATATGTTTAAGGATGTAAGGATAAATTATATAGATTGTAATAGTAGGAGAAATGCTAGAGATAAATATGGATTGGGAAGTTGGAGTTTCCAAGACGTTTAAACTTGGAAAGGGTGACTAGACGAATTTCTAAATATTTTAAGGTCAAAATAAGGTGTCCATTGAATCCGTAAGGTCGAACAACCTTGGGAGAGGTAATATGAGGTGTATTGGAAGTTAGGAAGTATTCCGGAGTGAAAACACACTTAGAGAACATTTGGGTAAAAAGGAGTTGGGACACCTTCTAGTATTTTGGTCATAACTCTTTATCCTTTTGTCCAATTAATCTGAAATTTGGACAGTAGATAGTAGACATCTAGGGCTACAAAAGTGTATCTCATGTAAATGTTCCAATTCGACTTCTAAATGGGTCAAAACTGCCCTGAAAGTCAAAGTAGCCGAAGTGTACCGGTACCGCGTACCGGTACCATACCGTACCGGTACTGTGTACCGGTACGACTACTCCAGTAGCTTAACCGTACCGGTACGATTTATCTGACGCCCGCCGAACAGTAAAAATCGAGATTTTGGTGTTTTAAAACACCTTTTTTAGCCTCATTTGCCCCATTCTTCATCTCCACTCTCACACTAAACACTTAGAACCCTAGGAGAGAAAGAAAGGAAGAGAGAAACTCAAGATCAAAAGGGGAAAAACACATGGTTAAAGGGTGATTCAAGGATCAAACCCTAGAGTTTTCAAGAACATCAAGGTAGGGGTTTCTCCCACTAACTTACATTGAGGCTAGGGTATTTATATATGTATGTTTTTGCTATCAATGGTATATATATGCTATGGAATCATCATCTCTTAGGCTTTTTGGAAAGATTACATGTTGTTAGGGTTTAATAACCATGAAATCTCTTTTCTCGTTTTAAAACCCTAGTCTTTGGGAGAGTGATGTATTTCCTTCCTAAATGTCTTCTTTCTTATTGATTTCGAAACTTTAGTGCTTTGTGTTGGGGAGTAAAATAATGTTATTGCGATCTCATGTATTTTTCTTGGTTGGGTTGTTTGAGATACACATGTAATGATTTGTGAGAGGTTCCTTATAAGGATGTTCACCCCTTCCCAAGAGGTTCCTTATAAGGATGCTTGGGAAGCCATGTAATGCTTTGTGAGAGATTCCTTATAAGGATGCTCACCCCTTCCCAAGAGGTTCCTTATTAGGATGCTTGGGAAGCCATGTAATGAATTGTGAGAGGTTCCTTATAAGGATGCTCACCCCTTCCCAAGAGGTTCCTTATAAGGATGCTTGGGAAGTCATGTAATGATTTGTGAGAGGTTCCTGGTAAGGATGCTCACCCATTCTCAAGAGGTTCCTTGTAAGGATGCTTGAGAATCAAAGACGATCTAAACGGAGGTGGAGGTTACCCTAAAGACTGCCACCTACCGAAAGAATTGTTGGAAACTGTGTATGGTGGACTGGATTATATTTGGAAATGGTTTGCTAACTGTATAGTGGTTTCACTTATTCATTCAATTACTGTTGTTCCTTAAACTTGAGATCTACTAAAATGTCCATGTTTTACTTCAAAGATTATATATGCTATTTGTGAAATGAGACCAACCATTTTATATGCTTTGATAAACCTTGTTCGAGTTTGGGAGGAATGTTGCTACAGAGCTTCGTGCTCACCCCCTACAAACAACATATTTCAGGTCTTTGTCTAGAGGAGGAGCTAGGAACTGACGAGCCGGGACATTGGGAAGCTCCCGTAGAAGGGAACGTGGACCCCGAGGTGGACGCATAGAGCGACCTCCTTTCCTTTTTGTACTAGACTAGGATATTCATGTTGAACCTTGTAAAGTGTAGTTTTCTTTTGTTATTTCTGCTGCGCTACATTATGTGATTTTTGGAATGTAAAGGCCAAAATGGGTCTATTCTTTTGGGATAATGCTGTAAATTTTATGGTTGACTTTATGAAGTCTTATTTATTGATGGATTATTCTAGTGCTCTCATGATGTGAATGTTTTAGAATGTAATGCCGTCCAGGGTGTGTTTTGGGGTGTTACAGGAATTGAAAACTATGAAGTAAATAATAAAGAACCTTGCTTGCAATCTACACTAAATAAAATGAAGAAGAAGAAAAATAGCCCCCTGCAGAAGTCCCAAAGGGAAAACGGTGTGTCCCTAAAAGTGCCCTATGGGTTGGTATTTATAGGAAAAACAGGGGGAGGGAGAGAGAGGTACAACTTATTTTCTAGAGATCATCTTTCCTTCTACATCTATCTCTTATTTCTAGAAAACCTCTGAAAATATCTTAAGGAATATCTCTAAAGATATGGCCAATAAAATCACTTCCATATCTTCTCTTTCTCCTCCAAATAAGCTTTGAAAATCTTGGAAGATATCTTTGGAGATTTTTCCCGTCAATTCCTGGGTGAAGGAGTCATCGCCGAATTATAACACTGATAAACCTGTAGGAAGCACAATTCAACCTACCGATAAAATTACTCTCTATTCTGACGAATTGGTAGTTCTTCACAGCTATTGGTAGAATAAATTTCTGTTTTGGACCTATCGATAGGTCAGTATCAACCTATTGGTATCAAAGGTCTATGTTTCACTTCTACCAGTACGAATCAACTACTATTGGTAGAACATCATTCTGCTCACTATGGAACCAATAGAAGACCTACTGGTTGAACTGGCCTTTTTCCCAATTCTTACTGTAATGTTCCCAGTTTCATCCCTGACTCACCCAACTTATTTCCAAAATTCTCCAAAGCATCAAAATGAATGTAAAAACTCGTATTTACATCAATTTTCCTGCAAACACCAAAATTCCCTATAAAACACAAAACTAAACTAAAATAAAATGTATAACTAATAAACAAAGTTAAGATGAGTGGTTTGATATATAAAATCATGCAATATTATGTAATCATCATGAATCCAAGTGAAGTTACTCAAGATGTCAAATGAGAGCCTTTGGTGGAGTGACATATTGAAGGAATAGAGCATCTAACCATGATATTGGCTGAGGTATAAGACTCGAGCCCTTATATGTTGACTTTGAGAGTAGTGAATTAGGTTTTGGTGAATCCCAATTGGTTCCTCGCAGTTTTTTCCGAGGAGGTTTTTTCGGATCAACAAGTCACTCGTGTTATTTATTACTTATGCTTGTCCACTTGTGATTATTTTCACATAGGCGGCGTATGTATTTTTATGCATGATTAATTAACAATTTTTCATCCATAGTTGCGTTTGAGTTTTGGGTTTTGGGATCGCCGTTAGATTGAGTGTTGGAGCGAATTAATTGAACAATTAATCAAAATCAATCTTCATGGGTTTGTCGAGTTGTGGTGATTAAAAGCGGTTCTCACACTAAATTGTTATATGTTTGTGTGAAGAGGTAATTCTGGTAGATTAGGTTTTAATTTGTAATTGATTGTGCTTAAAATCGAAAAACCTATTCACCTCTCCTCTAGGTAGTGTTGTGAACTCCACGTGTATAATCATGAGGGAAGAACCACTTTGTTTCTCCCCCTTCTTGGAACAACAATTAGTATCAGAGTGTGGTTAACCTGAGTTGAACGTAGACACACCTAAGTGTTTTCC
The DNA here is from genome assembly GCA_951799425.1 of Ilex aquifolium. Taxonomy (NCBI): domain Eukaryota; kingdom Viridiplantae; phylum Streptophyta; class Magnoliopsida; order Aquifoliales; family Aquifoliaceae; genus Ilex; species Ilex aquifolium. The sequence goes on along the minus strand of OX637398.1, from coordinate 29,797,615 downwards.
TTCTTGAGATCTATCATTACTACAAATTAGTCTTGAATGGAATCTAAAAAAGAAGGCGGTTCAATTACACAACCATTTATATTTAATGGGTCTAATTTTGCCTATTTGTTAGATCACATTTTTAATTGGTTAATTTTGTGGAGTCCATTGTAAATCTCAACCTTTTCCATGGTCATGATGCTATCAAGTTCAAGAATTGAAAGTGTCATTGAAGGGAGGAGATCAAGTGTCAAATAATATCATTCTATGTTTGTATGCACCTTGATGTTTAGGACAAGGTAATGACCTACATACCTAAGATGAACACTTATTTATATTTAACATAGGTTGATTATGATGAAAATAGAATTGGAAGCAATCCGAGTATGGCTCCTAGGTGTTTTGAAAAGAAAAGTTTTTCTAAATTATTTTGTATTTCTTTTTGAAAACAAATGAAATTCAAAAATTCAAAAAGAGTCTTGATGTCAATTTTGACATTCATTTTTAGGGTTTATGGTAAATATTTTATTTGTTATTCCTTTGTCTAATAGCATCTTTATGCATTTTTTCCAGGTGCATGTGTTAATTGAAAATTTCAAAAACGTTGGAAAAGAAAAAAGCAAAAATATTTTCTTTTGTTAATTTTTCCTTGTTAATGATCATAGTAATTCACACTTTGGTTTGCATTAAAATTGCTTGATCCTTAAATTAAAGTTGAAATGTGCATTGCTATGAGCCATATTAGGAGATAGAGAATTTAGTGCGATAAATCTTATTGCATGATTCATTAGCTAAAGTCTCTTTCATTTTACTGTGCTTGGATAGTGTTTACCTTTAAAAAATTTATAAACCTAGTACACACATGCCATTCACCTTCACTCTTAGGAATTTTATTAGATTGAACTATTAATGATTTTAAATGACTCTAAGTGTTGGTGATAGGTGAAAACATGACTAAAGGTTAGTTAAACCCCAACCCCTTAAAAGATGTCGAAGGCCAATTGTGAGAAAATAGCCCAATGTGGCCAAATCTAAAAAGGTGAGGCATAAATAAATGACTAAAAATAATTGCACATGAATTTTGAGAGTACTTATGCTTAATTGTAAATTGCTTATTTGTAAAAATCATAGAGCTCATGTTAACCATGATTAGAAGCATACATTAAAAGTACAAATTCACAATTGTGTTGATTGAAGTCATAGAGTAGAAAGGATAAAAGAGAATATTTAGGACACTCAGTAACTGGTCTTGTATTCACTTAAACAATGCATTAGGCTTTCATGATGACCTTATTAATGATTTAAACCCTCTAGATAAGCATGGGGGAGCATTATGCATTTCAAGACAAGTCAATCAACTACACAACTGCACCTAACCGAAACAAGCATAATGAGATTATTGAACAAATTTGAAATTTGAAGAATTTTTCCTTGAGTAAATGTAAGTACCCTCCAACAAGGATTGACACTAAAGCTCTCAGGGGTTCTTACTCATCTCTACTATTCATGTCAAGCATTAAAATGTGAACTCAATCTGTAAATTGCCAAAATTACACATTCAAGGTGCACTTAAAGTTGAGCTCAAAAGCAAACACATGTGTGATACTAAAGTATAGAATAAACTTCTATAATGTGCTCAGGTATTCAAGGTTCAATGCAAAGATCAACATATCAACAAACCCATAACACTCTAAATAAGGGAATACAGATCAACATTCAGATATTTTTCACAAAAATTTCCACAAACACTGGTGTATCATACAAATGGTGTACCTCACCCCCCAACTTGAGTTATGAATTGTCCTCAATGCAACAAAAAAAATATGAATTGCAATGACGGACTATAAAAAGATGAGTAGGGTTAGAGAACACCTCGCACTTAAGCTTTGACAAAAACACTAATATCTGCAACTAAGTAAAACAACACTATACGACAAGATAAAGTAAGTAACATAAATAGATAAAGTAAGTAAAGACTACTGTACACTAAAGAAAATATGAACAGTTACTCCTCCAATAAGTCCAGGTAAACCAGATCCATCAAATCTTCCTCCACTCCTTGTACTTCAAAACCCTCGAAAAATGGCTTAAGTCTTTGGCCATTGAACTTGAATGTCCTGCCATCCTCGGGGTTTGTGACTTCCACAACTCCATTGGGGTAGGCTACCTTGACAAGATAGGGGTCATCCCAACAGGATCGGAGTTTCCCTAGAAAGATTAAGAGCCGAGAGTTGTATAAGAGCATTTTTTGGCCGGGCTCAAATGATTTCCTCACAATAGATTTGTCATGAAAGATCTTAGCCCTTTCTTTTGAAATTTTAGAGCTCTCATACGCATCTCTACGAATCTCTTCCAATTCATTCATTTCTAGCTTCTTGTGCTCTCCGGCCATTCTCATGTTAAAGTTCAAGGTCTTTATGGCCCAATAGGCTTTATGTCCCATTTCAACCGTAAAATGGCAAGCCTTTCCATAGATGAGCCGATAGGGAGACATGCCTAGAACTGTCTTGTAAGCTGTGTGGTAAGCCCAAAGGGCATCGGTCAACCTACATGACCAATCCTTCCTATTGGGATTCACCGTTTTCTCTAGGATATTTTTAATCTCCCTATTTGCCAACTCGGCTTGGCCATTGATTTGTGAGTGATATGCGGTGGACACCTTGTGTGTGATACCATACTTATGCATCAACGATGCAAATGACCTATTACAGAAATGCGACCCACCATCGCTTATCATTGCACGAGGCATCCCGAACCTCAAAAATATGTTCTCCTTGAGAAACTTGACCACAACCCGGTGGTCATTAGTCTTGGTCGGGATAGCCTCCACCCATTTGGACACATAGTCCACTGCCAGCAGAATGTATAGGTAGCCAAATGACACGGGGAAGGGACCCATGAAGTCGATGCCCCAACAATCACATATCTCGATAATAAGTACAAGGGAGAGGGGCATCATGTTCCTTCAGGTCAGACTACCCAAACGTTGGCACCTATCGCATTCTTTACAGAAAGAGATACAATCTTTAATCAAAGAGGGCCAATAAAAACCTGACCGTAGAATCTTCGCTGAAGTCTTCTTTGCAGAGAAATGGCCACCGCATGCTTCCGAATGGCAAAATGCAAGGACTTCCTGTTGTTCATTTTCTAGTACGCATCTCTGCATGAATTGGTTAGGGCAGTACTTGAACATATACGGGTTGTCAAAGTAAAAGTACTTCACGTCCGTCATAAACCTCCGTCTATCCTCTGGGCTCTAGTGCGATGGTATTTATCTTGTTGTAAGATAATTAAAGATGTCAGCATACCAGGGACAAATAGAATGAATCGAAAGTAAATGTTCATCAGGAAAAAAATCAGGGATAAGAATGTGCTCATCGGCCTCTTGCACCATCAGTCTGGATAAATAGTCCGCCACCACGTTCTCAACTCCTTTCTTGTTTTTGATCTTCAAATTGAATTCTTGTAGGAGGAGTTTCCACCTAATGAGTCTCGGTTTGGCATCTTGCTCAGACAACAAATACTTCAAAGCAGAGTGATCGGTATAGACTACTATAGGCGAACCAATGGTGTAAGACCGAAATTTATCCAATGCAAATACTACGGCTTGCAACTCTTTTTCAGTAGTAGTGTAATTCATTTGTGCTTCATTAAGAGTTTTGCTAGCATAGTATATGACATAAGGTCTCTTGTCCTCCCTTTGACCGAGCACTACACCAATCGCGTAATCACTCGTGTCGCACATAAGTTCAAATTGTATATCCCACTTGGGTGGTCGCATAATTGGAGGTGTAGTAAGCATGTTTTTCAATTTTTTAAAAGACACCTCACAATTATCTGACCAAAAAAATGGGACATCTTTTGAAAGTAAGTTTGTCAAAGGTCGGGCCAATGCACTAAAGTCTTTAATAAAACGACGACAAAACCCGACATGGCCAAGAAACGACCTGATATCTTTGATGACCTTTGGCGTAGAGAGGTTGGAAATGGCCTCAACCTTTGATTTGTCAACTTTGATCCCCTTTGCCAAGACAATGTGCCCAAGCACAATTCCTTGCGTCACCATGAAGTGACACTTTTTCCAATTAAGGACCAAGTTCTTCTCCTCACACCTTTCAAGAACTCTCTCTAAATTCTCCAAACATCCATCGAATGAATCTCCAAACACCGAGAAGTCATTCATAAACACTTCCATAATCTTCTCCACCATATAACTAAAAATCCCCATCAATCAACGTTGAAAAGTCCCTGGGGCATTACACAACCCGAAAGGCATGCATCGGTAAGCAAAAGTACCGTAGGGGCAAGTGAAGGTGGTCTTTTTTTTCGTGCATAAGTTAAGCTTCTGAGAATCAATACACACTCTCCATCTAGTAATCACCCTTGTTGGAATAAGCTCATTTTCTTCATTTGCAACAACCGTGACTCCCGACTTCTTGGGTACTGCTTGCGTGAGGCTAACCCACTTACTATCGGCAATCGTAAAAATGATGCCCACGTCAAGTAGTTTTAGCACCTCATCCCTCACCACGTCTTTCATAATTGGGTTCAACCTTCTTTGTGGTTGTCGGGATGGCTTGGAGTCCTCCTCAAGGTAGATGCGGTGTGTGCAAATGAGGGGGCTTATCCCCTTGATGTCGGAAATTGTCCAATCAATTGCTCCCTTATGCCTCCTCAATACCTCCAAGAGATCTTCTTCTTGCTTCCCCTCTAAAGTTAAGCTAATCACCATCGAAAAGGTCTTGTCATCTCCAAGGTATGCATACTTAAGATGGGATGGTAATGGCTTCAACTCCAACATGAGGTTTTGTACATCCGATGGAAAGATCTTATTTTCTTGATGTGGGAGCTTCTCAAATGTAGGAATCCATTTTTCTACCCCTTTCAAGCTCTCCATCTCCTCTTGCTCATCAACTTCGTCCTCCCCTTCTTTCAACATGCCCAACAACTCCAATTGCTCCTCTACCAAGGTATCAATCCTATTGACTTCATGCACTTCCTCATCATCGCTCGGTTGTTTAGTCAAGTTGAACAAATTAAGATCCATAGTCATGTTCCCAAATGCATGCTTCATGAGACTGTTCCTGCAATTAATCACAACATTTGATGTAGCAAGAAAAGGTCTACCAAGTATGACAAGGATTTGGGAGCTTAGGTTTGCAACCGGGTGAGTGTCAAGCACAATAAAATCAACAGGAAAGTAAAATTTATCGATTTGCACTAAAACATCCTCAACTATTCCCCTCGGTGTTCGGACGCTACGATCCGCTAGTTGAAGAGTGATTGAAGTTGGCTTCAACTCTTCAAGCTGGATTTGTTGGTACACCGAGTACGGTAAGAGGTTGACACTTGCCCCTAAATCAAGAAGAGCTTGCTCCACCCGGTAATTTCTGATTGTTATAGCAATGGTAGGGCATCAGGGATCCTTGAACTTTGGTGGGGTGTTAGTCCTTAAGATTGAGCTCACTTGCTCGATGAGGAATGCCTTTTTGTGCACATTGAGCCTCATCTTCACAGTACACAAGTCCTTCAAAATCTTAGCACAAGAAGGAATTTTCATTATAGCATCGAGGAGTGAAATGTTGATTTTTACCTGCTTGAACATCTCAATTATATCAAAATAATTAGCCACCTTGACGAGTGGCTTCAAACGATTAGGAAAAGGGGCAGGAATGGGGGATGCATGCACATTTTCATCAACATTTTTTTCTTTTTTGCTCACCTCACCCCCTACGATGTCACCCTTAATTTCTTCCTCTATTGGCAATGTGGCTGTGGGTGAGACTTTTGGTACAATGGTTTTATCAACTTGTTTGCCACTTCGAAGGGTGGTGACCGCTTTGAGTTGCTCACAACTCTCACTATTGGGTTCAGACGACTCAATGACATGTTGGCCTCTAGGGTTTTCTTGGGGTTGAGCAAGGACTTTCCCCTTCTCTTGTTGTGATGCCCCCATGGAATTGGTCAACTTAGTGAGTTGAGTCCGAATTTCATTAAAAGCTGCGGCATTTTGGTTTTTTATAGCGGTTTGGCTTTGGATGAAATTATAAAACACATCATCCAAATTCCTCTTATGGGGAGGTTGGTAGGTGGGAGGATTGGATGGTCCTTGTTGAGAAAATTTTTGTGGAGGTGGACTTTGGGAAAAATTCTATGGAGGTGGGTTTTGTGAATACCCTTGGGGATTGGACCGGGGATATTGAGAGCTAGATGCTGGCCCTTGGCCTTGGTATTGACTTTGCTTAGGAGGCATGGGAGGTGAATAAGCATTAGAACCATGAGGAGTAGGATTCGCATTTCTCCAACTAAAGTTCGGGTGATTACTCCAACCCGCATTGTAAGTGTTTGAGTGTGGAGAAAATGATTGTCTCATTTGGTTGAAGGCATTGACTTGCTCGTGGTACACTTCCTTAAGTGCTGGAATGTTTTGGCAATCCGATGTGGAATGCTCCACACTCTCACAAATTGAGCAACCCTCCTCGGTTTTTGAGTCATTGGACACCTCGTGTCTCCTATTGACCTCAAGACTCTCCACTTTCCTAGACAACTTGGCAATTTTGGAAAGCAAGTCTGCTCGATCTCTCAAATCATATATCCCTCCCCTATGTGGTTGATTACTACCCTGAGGAGAAGACCTCGGTACATCGGCGGGATCCGTGATATCCCAAGATTGTGCATTTTGCGCCAATGTACTAAAGTATTCTAAGGCCTCATCGGGGTCCTTGTTCAAAAACTCGCCATTACACATCATGTCAATGATTTTTCTATGGCCTAGTGTGATTCCTTCATAGAAGAAACTTACCAGCTGCCATGATTCAAAACCATGGTGTGGAATGGATTGTAGTAATTCCTGGTAGTGATCCCAACAGTTATAAAATTGCTCATTGGGCTTTTCAGAAAAGTTTTGAATTTATTTTTTTAGAGCAGTGGTTCTAGGCACCCGAAAAAACTTGTTCAAAAATTCGGAGAGCATTTGTGCCTAAGAGGTTATAGATCGAGGCCGCAAGGAATTCAACCACGTTTTTGTTTTGTCCTTAAGGGAAAAGGGAAACAATTTCAAGCGAGCTATGTCTTCCATAGCATAGTTAGTAAGGAAGTTTGCAACTATATCCTCAAATTCCTTAATGTGTAAATAAGAATTCTCCTTTTCAATTCCATGGAATGTAGGAAGTAGTTGCAACATTCCCGGCTTAACTAGGAAGACATGTGCTTGGACCGGTAAGAGAATGCATGAGGGAGTGGTGCTACGAGTCGGTTGAAGGAAATCCCTCATTGACCTCGTCGGAGGATCAATTTGGATATTATTCCCTTCATTCCTAGGAGGGAAATGCATTCTAGGGTTTGGAATCTTCAGTTCTTGCACTCCTCCTCCCCTTGGGACGTTAACATTAGCACCCAACTCATCGAAATTGTCACCGGTATCCTCGGGTAAGTCTTGGTTAATATTCATGTTGGGACCTAAGGGTTGTCTAACCAATCTATTATGGTCGTATCGTCCCCACATACAAAACAATATCTACAAATGAAAATTGAGTACACAAAAGTATATACAATGAGCGACATACCTCAGCCCGTGATGAGAATTCACGGGACTGACCTCTGTTGTACGAAAATCACCTTCTTGATTCAACGCTTTGCCTTCCCCGGCAATGGCACCAAAAATGCTTGATGTTTTCCGTCATATACCCCAATCTCTGAACATCATCCCGTGATATGTGTATGTCTTATACAGATAGGGGAGTGTCACTCTCCCTCAGAATGATGCAAGAAATGGGGTAAACAGAATAGTGGGAATGGGAATGAAATGTGTGTGTGTGTGTGAACAAAAGTGCTCCCCAAGCACAGAGAGACTTTCGAATATCACGTTTTACTTGGAAATCATATTCCAAGGTCATCTCCTCAAGGAAGGAGGTGAATCCTTTTGAAGGTGATTTTGGTAAAAAGGAAAAGTGTAAAAAATCTTTGATGTTTGAGTTTTGGTGATTGTGTTCTTGGTGAAAATGAAATGGAACAAGTGTTGGCTAATCCAAAGAGGTAATTCCAATGGGAATGCCAAGTCAACTCAAGACCTTCCTCCAATGGTGTCTAGATGTTTGATTGATTCATAGGAAGCGCGGGACTAAAATGGAGGTGAGGATTCAAGCATACACCGTGATAAGTCTACGGTGTATCAGGAACTCACAACCATGTTCACACTCAACCTAGTCAAACCAAATCAACGTGCACTACGAGGAGGAAAGAAAATGAGTTGAAATATCATACCCAAGAGGAGTTCTCCCTTGGATTAGCCAACTTAAAAGTTTAGCTACTCATATTTAATGCAAGAACATAAATGAAATCAAGAGACATTGCAAAGAAATGAAGATAGGAGCTTAAATGAATGCAAGAAAACATAAACTACATAAAAGTGCATTTAATACCCATTTGAAGAACTTTGAGATGAAAACTTAAATGCATCAATGGTAGAATCTAAGATACTCAACTAAACTTGCAATGTACTTGAAGTAAATGACATTAAAGGCAATAAATAAAGCTTACAAGAGTCTTGAGAAAATTACAAGTGAAAATGGATGGAAGAATGCAAGAAATCTAAGCTTTCTCTCTCTAACTATGTCTTCTACCTAGAGCTTCTCTCTCTATCTTGCAATCCCAACTGAATAATGGTGTCTCCTCCCCCAAAAAATGTCCATGGAGCCCCCTAGGGTCTATGTGATAGGCCTCCTATCCATAGGAGGCTGATTGGATGGAATGGGCAGGCTAGCACAGGCCTAGCCTGCACTCCTAGGCTCCTATCTTCTCTCTTTCCTCATTAATGCCCAAGCCTCCAAAGTCCAAGCTAGGTTTGAGGAGGGGATGTATGTGTGTAAGGAGTGTCAGGGAACAAGTGGGAGATCCAATGTTGGGACCCCCAAAGTTATAGAGCTTGAGATGTAGAATCTGGCGTGTTTCAGCAAAACCTACAGGTAGGTCGATGGAAACCTACTGGTAGGTTTGCAGTAGGTGCAGGTCCAGTAGCCAAAACTTATCTGAAGGTCCAAGCGGTAGGTTTTCCCTTGTTTTGCTAAATTCTTGGTTCCTTCACCTTTCAAGCTATTGTTAAGCCTCCATCTCACCTACATTGACCTTAAGCACCATGATACGGCCTAACATGCATCATTTAAACCCCATTACCTGTAAACATACCGAAACTCTGTTAATAGCTCGAACATTGCAATTCTACTCATTTTAACCGCAAAAGCAAGCATAAAAGGGATGCAAATGTACATATGATATGCAATATTTTGTGTTAATCACACTGCACTCCCACCAAGGGTGAATACATAAGCACTTGTGGATTTCGCCTCGTCTGAATCAGAGATCTAGTTAGCATCGCTATACCCCTCTAGTACAACAGGAAATCCACTATATGATAAACAATAATTAGCAGTCCCTTTCAAGTATTTCAACAGTCTAGATATAGCATTCTAATGTTCTTTATTGGGGTTATGTGTGTATCTACTTAATCTACCAATAGCATATGCAATATTAGGACGTGTACAATTGATAAGATACATTAAACTTCCAATTATTTGTGCATAATCATTTTGACACATAGGATCACCTTTATTTCTCTTTAGTTTAATGCTAGCATCATAAGGTGTAGAAATAGGATTATGATCAAAATGATTAAACTTTCTAAGTATCTTATCTACATAGTGTTCTTGAGACAACATCAAACTATTTCGAGTTCTCAAATTTTTAATTCCTAAAATTACATCTGCCTCCCCCATATCTTTCATGTCAAACTAAGACATTAAAAACTTTTTAGCATTGGTAACAACCTCTAGACTTGTACCCATTATAAGCATATCATCAACATACAAACAAATAATAACACCAGAATTATCACAAAACTTGCAATATACACATCTGTGAGCGTCATTAATTTTAAAACCATTTGACACTAACACATTATCAAATTTCTCATGTCATTGTTTTGATGCTTGTTTTAAACCATATAATGATTTAATCCATTTACATACCATATGATTTTTACTTAGTACAATAGATCCTTCCGGTTGTTCCATGTATATTTCCTCCTCCAAGTCTCCATTCAAGAAAGTTTTTTTCACATCCATTTGATGAATTAGTAATTTATATATAGAAGCTATAGCAATCAAAACCCTAATAGATGCTATTCTTGTAACCGGAGAATAAGTATCAAAATAATCAACATATTTCTTTTGTTTATAACCTTTGGCTACTAGTTGGGCTTTGTACTTATCAACTGTGCCATCAATTTTCAATTTTCTTTTAAAAATCCATTTGCACCCAATAGGTATTGCACCAGGAGGTAACTCTACTAATTCCCAAGTATGATTAGATGTAATGGAATCTAACTCATCTTTAATTGCTTCTTTCCAAAAAGGAGCATCTTGTAACCTAATAGCTTCCTCACATGTTTGTGGGTTATTATCAATTAGAAATGTAAAAAATCCATCTCCTAAGTTAGTCTCCTTTCTTACTCTTTTACTCCTTGGTTCAAATACTTCTTCTCTAGAAGTATCATATTTGAGTTCATTACTAACATCAATTAATTTACTCTCATTTGATACCTTATTTTTCATAGGAAAAATATTCTCAAAGAATATAGCATTTTTTGCCTCAATGATTGTGTTAGGTTCTAAAATGTTATGCTCGCTTCTTATTACTAGAAACCTATATGAAGTACTATTAATTGAATAGCCTATAAAAACACAATCTAAAGTTTTAGAACCTAATTTTCTCTTATTAGGTTCCGGAAACATAACTTTTGCTAAACACCCCCACACTTGTAAGTATTTTAAGGATGGTAGATACCCTACCCAAAGTTCATAAGGAGTTTTTCCTATTTTCTTATGTGGAATTCTATTTTGAATATGACATGCCGATAGAATAGATTCTCCCTGACTTGATCTGAAATGTGTACACCCAAGTGTAGGCGGTCAAGCTATAGTAATAATCCGGTTTAAGTCCGGAGTCGAATCCACCGGAAACTATTGTTGGTGTTTCGAGGTAAGCAGTGGTGGAGACCGAATGATTGTAATCCTTGAGATGTGAAGTTGTGTGGTGTATGGGATTTCTTGGACAGAATATAAGATTCTTTCCAAGAGAGTTTTCTAGACAAAATATAAGATAAGCTCAAATGTAAAAAGTCACTCTTTAGTTCGAGAATCTGGACATGTAGTTAATCATCTGGTTTAATATACTTGTGCTTGATAACTCAATTAACTCCTGTGTCAACAGCAAGTTAATCGAAAGATAAAGGTGGATTGTGAGAATTAAGAACATGATTCCGATGTCTTTCTAGAAGTTTACAAGAATTTTCTGTGCCGAGACTCAACCCGTCTAGAAACAAGCAAGTGTTTCTACAAGGAATCCAAACATGACATTCATATTCCATTTCCATTTTTTAATTGAAGCACAGTAATGGTGAAGATTGAAGGGTAGTCATGAAGATCTAGCCGGGGTACTTGCCTTGAACCGATGAGTCTTTCTATGCAAGAGTTATCTATGTTATAGAAAGTACTCACAATTATACAAAGTACCTTAGCTTTGTTAGATGCAGTCCATCATTCAATAAGCAAGTGAAATATAAAACATTAAGCATAAACGAAATGCACAGATATAACTTCCGGATGATTTATATATGTTCATTATCTCTTACTAAAAAGTGAATAAGAAACTACTCACTCTTCATGGCTTTGGTAAATCTAGAAAAGTGAGTGATATTCATCCCTCCAATTAGAGGAGTTACACAGTAAAGCACAATAAGCAAGGAGCCAATCTTCGATGCAGAATAAGTGAATTACTTTCCACCCTTCACGGCTTTGGCGAAGCTCTAGAAAAGTGGAAGAGTTTCACTCCTCTAAGGGAAGAAAGAAGCTCAAGCAATGGAAGTGAATGAAACAAATATTGAAAGTAGAAGAAAGCTAGTCACTTTTAGAGGGTTGATCCGCAACCAAAAGATGATCTATCTTCCTCTAGACAAGTAAATATAAACCTATGTCTAAGACTAAATTTATAACAAGCTACGAAGTTTGATCTAAAACTACCAAAAACCAACTCCTTTTGAAGCTCCCTCAATGGGAGTATTTATAGGCAAAGGGGATGTAACACCCCAAATACCACCCTGGACGGCATTACATTCTAAAACCATTTATACCATGAGAGCAACTAATAAAAATCCATAAATAACCGGGGGTCCTTAATTTAACAAAATATGGGTAGAGTCTCCTTTGTTCGGGGAGCTCTACCCCAAAACACAACCTGTGCAAATATACTACATTGACCACACCGGGTCCATTTACACATCACAAAATAAAATTTCATTCACCATAAGTAATATCCACAATATCATCCCAAAAGAATAGGCCAAGCTATGGCAATTACATTCCAAAAGAATTACACTCAAACTTAGCAGCGGAATAAACAAAATACTAGACTATACATGATCTCAAAATAAATTCTCTAGTCGAGTGCAAAAGAAGCTATATCTCTATATGTCCACCTCGGGATCTAGATTTCCCTCGGATGGGGCCTCCCAATACCCCTGCTCGTCAACTCCGAGGTTCTCCTCTAGCACCGTATCTGAAAAATGTAATTTGTAGGGGGTGAGCACTAAGCTCTGTAGCAACATTCCTCCCAATCTCGAACAAGGTTTATAAAAGCATATAAAATGGTCGATCTCATTTCGCAAATATCATATATCAATTTTGAAAGAAAGCAAGGACATTTCAATAGATCTCAAGTTTAGGTAACAACAGTAATTTAATGAATAAATGGAACCAATTACACAATTAATAATACATTCCACCATAAATTGTTTCTCACAAGTTCTTGCGGAATCCCATACTTCCCAAAACTCTTGTAGAAACCGTATCTAGTAGAATGAACAAATACTAACCATTGCATTCGTATCAACATTATAAACATGTATCTCCACCATGATGTAAGGCAAACCCCATGAATCGACACATTGAGTAATATCTAGCCCACACACACGTACACAAATCTTCTCAAAGATATCCATCCTTTAGGATGGGCGTATGCCATACCAATGGCAGTGACGTATCCAACCCAGGCATTAGTATACTAACCCTCTGACACGGCACCCGTGAGCAATAGCGGTTTAGTCTTACCAAAGCACTAACCCCACTATGAGTGGTAGGAAAAATGCCAACCCACACGGAGCAAGCAACACGTCTACCCACTCTACGATATCTCGTCAAAGGCCACCCATGGTCATCCCACACTCATAAGAGATACAAATACCAAACCCAATTTCACAATTTACAAGTATATCTTAAAAACCCCCAAATTAAGCATGTGACATTTTCAATAACCAACTAAGAAAATGCAAGAGATCACAACAATATCATTTTATTACTCAACAAAAAACACTATGGTTTCAAAATCAAGAATAAAGGAAGAGTTCAAGAGGAAAACCCATCACTATTGAAAACTAGAGTTTTCAAACAAAAAGAGGGATTTCATGGGTATACAACCCTAACTTTGTGTAAAACATGTTAACAATTGCAAGAGAACCAAGAAACAATGAACCCATAGCAAATACATATGATTAGGAGTCAAAACATATATATATATAATAACTCTAACATCAATGAACAAGAATGGAAGAAAACCCCTACCTTGATGTTCTTGAAAATCTAGGGTTTCATCTTGAATCACTCTTAAATCCTTTGTTTTTCCCTTTTGATCTTGTGTTTTCTCCTTCTTTATTCTTTTCTAAGACTCTCTCTAGGATTCCAAGAGGTGTGGGTAAGGGTGTAGTGAAAGTGTAGAAGAATGGTGTTCTTGAGGAATTTCAGTTTTGATCTCTATAAGGGGTAACTCTCTCAAGATCTTTGTGTTTTTCTCTACTTTTCTCTTCTCTTAGGGCTCTAAGATGTTTGGGGTGAGAGTGGGATGGAAGAATGGGTCAAATGAGGCTTAAAAAGGTGTTTTAAAACACCAAAATCCCGACTTTTACTATGCCAAACTTCGGGCGTACCGGTACGCTGTACCGGTACGGTTTAGCTACTGGTTCAGGCGTACCGGTACGGTACCGTACCGGTACTGTGTTCCGGTATACTTTGACTACTTCGACTTTCAGGGAAGTTTTGACCCATTTAGAGGTTGAATTGGAAAATTTTAATGAGATACACTTTTGTAGCTCTAGATGTCTACTATCTACTGTCAAAAGTTCAGATCAATTGGATATAAAGATAAAAAGTTATGAGCAAAATACTAAGTAGTGTCCAAGATCTCTTTTTACCCAAATTCTTTCTAAGTGTGTTTTCACTCCGGAATACTTCCTAGCTTCCAATACGCCCCATATTACCTCTCCCAATGTTTTTCGACCTTCCGGATTCAATGGAGAACTTATTTTGACCTAAAAATATTTAGAAACTTCCATAATCCCTCTTCTCCAGTTTACACCCTTCGAAACTTAACTCCCCAATCAATTTGAATCTCTAGTTTTTGTTTTTATTCCTACCGTCACTACACATATCCACATTTTTACATCAATTATTTACTATATATCTATATACATATACAAAATAAAATGTGGGGTGTTACAATCAACCCCCCCTTAAAGAAAGTTTCGTCCTCGAAACTTAATCGTCGAGTTAGTCTCTCAAATTCTCAATAATTCGAGAGACTAGAATCAAAATACATTCATTCACTAGAATTCATTTATCACCTCTATTCTTAATAATTTTATACGATTGTTCCAACTAATTTCTTTTCATGCCTAACTACTAGATCATAATACTTAATTGTGTACTCATCAAATATCACTTCTCTTTTGAATTTCACCAATCTATTCAATCAACCTCATATTTGCTTCTTACATGTATCTTCTTCATAAGCATATCAAAATAACTCAAATGCAATTTCACCATTAGGATTAGTCATCCTTCCTATACTAACATCATGGTGTAACACAAAATTTGTTAATGGCATCACGGTAAAATTTATCTCAATTCCTGAAAATAGATACAACGTTCTTCAAGATTTCGTCTCTCACAACCCAAGAGAGATTCACAATCTTGAAATCTACCATAATTTCAATTCATAACTACACACTCCACACAAGTCAATGTTCTAAGATCAACTCTTAGATTTCACATCAATTTGTACTTTCTCATAATACTCCTTACCGTCACCATTATAATCATTAATCCAATAGCTCGCTGCGCACTCTGATATAAATTATAATCCACCGATTCACAAGTCAAAATATGCTACAAGATAAGAACTTCGCATAGATTTGAAAGTTCTGAGAGAGTATCTTAGATTCCACCAAAGTATACAAGTGAAACCTAACCGCACTTGTTTTCCAATTATAACTTCCAAAATGTGTACACTAACGATCCATCAAATCCATTCAAAAGGGAATTTTTGGGTAATTAACCAGCTATAATACTTAAGCTAAGGATCAAATTATATCTCCAAGATATTTGCTCTCGATCTGCAATCTTGAGCTAGAACTAATAACCATTTAATCAATTCTTAGTGGCTTTCATTCACATCACAACTCTTTTAATGATACCTATACTTTCTAATCCTTCTGATACCATTCATTACAATATACCTCTTGTAACATATCAAAATGTGAGGATAGGCTGTCAAGGATCCCAAAACTAAAATAATCTAAACTAAAATAAGACTCTCAATGACTCATCCCATGTCAAAGCAATCTTCACTGGTATCATCCTTGATTCTTCAATTTACTTCTTTACCATTATCACCATCAACCATAAGTTCGAATCTTCTATACTCATACTAACATTCCTCAAGTATAACTAATCATTCCGATCTTAACAAGGCACTAAAAGAGGCAAGAAGAAGAACGTCCTATTCCCCCAACACAAATCCAATGACATTAAAAGGTTTCCTAGAACAATAGAGGTTCACCTCAATTTCGGGATATCATCCTCTTTTCATAATTGTCTACTATATACAACATCAAGCTTTTAACATCTATAATCTTTAATCCTACAATATCAAGGGTCAAAAGTAATTACTACAACTTAGTCGTGCTTCTTAGATTTCCCTTTTTCCATGTCTATAAATTCGTTTCCATAACTTGACCTCAATTTCAAATCCATATTTGTAAATACAAGTCAACTATTAACTACACACTCACCCAATAGATTCTTGATTGTTAACATTTTAGAGAGTCTAACTATAGTGAAGTAAGTCCACAACAAAATACGATTACCTAAGTATAACGTCCTCAAGGAGTATCCTATGTATGACCCTTCTAAACTATCAATACTTCCAAAGTAAATTTAATCAACTCTCCGTAATATTTTCAAACTAATATTGGGAACCTCAAGTAAGTGTTTATGAAACAACCTCCTATAGATTTAAGATCTATAACCACAATTCCAATCATTATTCCAAAAATAAGCTCCCATTCGAGGTTACTTCACCATATTCCTTCAATTGGTCATCTTTAAGAATTATTCAACCTCATACATCGCACTCACCGTTACCCTCCCAGGGTTTCTATTATAGAACCAAAACTACATTCATTCTTTAATTTCTATGCCTTTTAAGTAACACACATAACATTCCATACCCTTATCATTAGGAACTTAATTCATCTTAGAGAACATCTAAGTTAACCTTATTTCCACACATCCCAATTGGGTTATCATATCCCTGGACTTCTAAAATATGAGCAATACTATTAGTGGAAGAGAATACTTAAAGTTGACAAGCCCCAAATCATAATCATCTTTTATATTGTTATCCATCAAAAGCACTTCAATCAATATGGGGGTGTCTCTCAATCAAAGCCTAAATAATGTGGAAGTTCACTTAAGGATAGGTCCTTCAGAATCTAAGAAGAAAGTACAACACTTTACTGTCCAAAGAACACAACAGTGCAGATTTTTGACCAACTTCGAAGAATAAACTGATTTGACTCGAGTATTTTGAGCATGTGTGACCTATATGGTTGGAAAGATATACGAGTTAGGGTTCTAAAAAAAATAAAGGTGCACCATTTGGACTTTCCAACGAAGATTTATGAACAAATTGGTGCGAGGTAGTCTGCCGGACTGCTTGGTTCTTCTATACTTGTCTAACTCGAGTTTGGGTGTCTTTTGTCACAAATCCTATCTCATACCTATCTTCAATATAGATATCGATCTTCAATACCTAGCATTATTCATTAAACAAAACCAAATTACCATCCTTCTTCTAGAATCATCCATAACGACATGATATAGAACAAGCATATCCATAACAATTTTCTTCAATTCTTCTAATCTAGCTAATCCATGAATTTGAACGAATAATTAATTCATAACCTAACTAAACAACCCATCACACTTATCTTATCAACATATCACTTAAAATGACTTCAAGTCTAGAGTTTCTTTAACCTAACCTAATAATCCAGTGATAGTCCACAACCTACAACTCCCATGTAAGACCTAATTCTTAAGCTCTGATACCAAGTTTGTAACACCCCAAATACCACCCTGGATAGCATTACATTCTAAAACCATTTATACCATGAGAGAAACTAATAAAAATCCATAAATAACCGGGGGTCCTTAATTTAACAAAATATGGGCAGAGTCTCCTTTGTTCGGGGAGCTCTACCCCAAAACACAACCTGTGCAATTATACTACATTGACCACACCGGGTCCATTTACACATCACAAAATAAAATTTCATTCACCATAAGTAATATCCACAATATCATCCCAAAAGAATAGGCCAAGCTATGGCAATTACATTCCAAAAGAATTACACTCAAACTTAGCAGCGGAATAAACAAAATACTAGACTATACATGATCTCAAAATAAATTCTCTAGTCTAGTGCAAAAGAAGCTATATCTCTATATGTCCACCTCGGGATCTAGATTTCCCTCGGATGGGGCCTCCCAATACCCCTGCTCGTCAACTCCGAGGTTCTCCTCTAGCACCGTATCTGAAAAATGTAATTTGTAGGGGGTGAGCACTAAGCTCTGTAGCAACATTCCTCCCAATCTCGAACAAGGTTTATAAAAGCGTATAAAATGGTCGGTCTCATTTCGCAAATATCATATATCAATTTTGAAAGAAAGTAAGGACATTTCAATAGATCTCAAGTTTAGGTAACAACAGTAATTTAATGAATAAATGGTACCAATTACACAATTAATAATACATTCCACCATAAACCGTTTCTCACAAGTTCTTGCGGAATCCCATATTTCCCAAAACTCTTGTAGAAACCGTATCTAGTAGAATGAACCAAATACTAACCATTGCATTTGTATCAACATTATAAACATGTATCTCCACCATGATGTAAGGCAAACCCCATGAATCGACACATTGAGTAATATCTAGCCCACACACACGCACACAAATCTTCTCAAAGATATCCATCATTTAGGAAGGGCGTATGCCATACCAATGGCAGTGACGTATCCAACCCAGGCATTAGTATACTGACTCTCTGACACGGCACCCGTGAGCAATAGCGGTTTAGTCTTACCAAAGCACTAACCCCACTACGAGTGGTAGGAAAAATGCCAACCCACACGGAGTAAGCAACACGTCTGCCCACTTTACGATATCTCGTCAAAGGCCATCCATGGTCATCCCACACTCATAAGAGATACAAATACCAAACCCAATTTCACAATTTACAAGTATATCTTAAAAACCCCCAAATTAAGCATGTGACATTTTCAATAACCAACTAAGAAAATGCAAGAGATCACAACAATATCATTTTATTACTCAACAAAAAACACTATGGTTTCAAAATCAAGAATAAAGGAAGAGTTCAAGAGGAAAACCCATCACTCTTGAAAACTAGAGTTTTCAAACAAAAAGAGGGATTTCATGGGTATACAACCCTAACTTTGTGTAAAACATGTTAACAATTGCAAGAGAACCAAGAAACAATGAACCCATAGCAAATACATATGATTAGGAGTCAAAACATATATATATAATAACCCTAACATCAATGAACAAGAATGGAAGAAAACCCCTACCTTGATGTTCTTGAAAATCTAGGGTTTCATCTTGAATCACTCTTAAATCCTTTGTTTTTCCCTTTTGATCTTGTGTTTTCTCTTTCTTTATTCTTTTCTAAGACTCTCTCTAGGATTCCAAGAGGTGTGGGTAAGAGTGTAGTGAAAGTGTAGAAGAAGAGAGTAGAAGAATGGTGTTCTTGAGGAATTTTGATTTTGATCTCTATAAGGGGTAACTCTCTCAAGATCTTTGTGTTTTTCTCTCCTTTTCTCTTCTCTTAGGGCTTTAAGATGTTTGGGGTGAGAGTGGGATGGAAGAATGGGTCAAATGAGGCTTAAAAGGGTGTTTTAAAACACAAAAATCCCGACTTTTACTATGCCAAACTTCGGGCGTACCGGTACGCTGTACCGGTACGGTTTAGCTAATGATTCAGGCGTACCGGTATTGTGTTCCGGTACACTTCGGCTACTTCGACTTACAGGGCAGTTTTGACCCATTTAGACGTTGAATTGGAAAATTTTAATGAGATACACTTTTGTAGCCCTAGATGTCTACTATCTACTGTCCAAATTTTAGATCAATTGGATATAATAATAAAAAGTTATGACCAAAATACTAAGAAGTGTCCAAGATCTCTTTTTACCCAAATTCTTTCTCAGTGTGTTTTCACTCCGGAATACTTCCTAGCTTCCAATACGCCCCATATTACCTCTCCCAATGTTTTTCGACCTTCCGGATTCAATGGAGAACTTATTTTGACCTAAAAATATTTAGAAACTTCCATAATCCCTCTTCTCCAGTTTACACCCTTCGAAACTTAACTCCCCAATCAATTTGAATCTCTAGTTTTTGTTTTTATTCCTACCGTCACTACACATATCCACATTTTTACATCAATTATTTACTATATATCTATATACATATATAAAATAAAATGCGGGGTGTTACAGGGGAGGGTGCGAGGTAGTGTGGAGGAATAGTGCAAGGCCTTCAAGTCCAAGTGAAAGTCCCAATGTCCGAAGAGAAGATCAACCACTGCGTAGCCTATCTGGGGACAACGTTCGAATGTTGTATATGTCTTTGCTTGATGAGCGTTCGAACATTGGATGTCGTTCAAACGTTGCTTCTGTCTTTGCTTGATGAGCGTTCGAATGCCAGATGGGGTCTGATCTTCCTACTCAAGGGGCCTATGGTCTTCTGTGAGAGCCATTTCCATACTCCATGTTCAACTTGACATTGCACTCAGCAGCCTTCAATAATGCAGCAGAAGATTCGAACGTGATTTGGTGTTCGAACGTGGTACTCAAGTACCTCAGTGTTTTCCTTCTTTGCTACAACACGCCATGTCTTAGCATCCTAGTCCTCAAATAATTCAAGGGGACGTTCAAACGTTATTTGGGGTTCGAACGTGGTTGCCTTGTTCCAAGCTTCTCCAATTTTGCTCCAGGGCATGCTGGTGTTGTATGAAAGTTTGATATTCATTGTCTTTGGACCTTTGTTCAATTTATGTCCTAAAATTTCATCATTTAAACTCCATCAAAGTATAATTAGTCTTAAAAAGGCATAGTAATATGCTGATTTTAACTACTAATCACACCCCCAACCTAAATATTACTAGTCTCTAGTAGTACAAGAGCAATTAAATGAGATTTATTTACAATGCTATTTTCGTAGGTCATCCGGTTGCATTTAGTGTATGCAACAAGCCGTTAAACCACTAGGTTTACCCTAGCGGACGAGTGTTGTCTCGTGAGGGTTTTCAGTGAAACTACCCACAAATTTCAGTCGAACAGATGTGTATGTGGATTGCTGGTTAAAGTAAGTTAGCATCATGGTCGTTGGGACACACAACCCTCAATTTCGACTTGTCACCCGCATACTCCTCTTTCATTGGTATTTATTCTTGCAAAAATTAGCATCTGTTACATTGGCATTTGGAATTCCCTATGTAGTAGGAATAAACATTCTAGCACAAAGAATTGTTATATAACAAACATTCCATTTTTCTACCTTCCATGGATAGCTTTGATTTCACAAACCTCTCTTAGAATGCTCTCAGCAAAAATTCGCTCCGATTATAGTGACTTGTCTCTCGAAGAGCATGTGATTAGAGGATGGCCAATCGAAAAATCTCATGCACAATTAGTATGGGAGTGAAGTTTTTGAAGAAGCAAACTAATCATGTTTGGCATAATCTCATGGAAGAATATTGATGTAATTAAAGAAATACTATTTACCATACCCCACTTTTGGTTGACGACACATACATGCATCAGACTTGAGATCAATTAGGGTTTTTTATAGGTTGTAATGTGGCCAGAGGTCAGTAGCTAACAAAATGATGTCAATGGTATTCAAAAGCTATCATTTCATTCTGTAATGTAGCACACCTCTTTCTAGCTTTTCGATATTTTGCCTAGAAATGGTATTTCTTTCTTTCATTTTTCTCATTTTTCACTTTCTTGGCAATTTCTTGCCCTTTTGTTTCTTTTCTTTTTCAATTGTTTCCATCGACTTCTCTTTTTATTGAAAAGCAACCACCATAGTCTTTTTCCCTTCTCTTGCATTTCTGTAACATATTAATTTATAAGAGGGTGTAAGAAAATTAGATAGCAAAGGTATGTCAAGTACATTTTCTTGTGACTTGGTTATCATACGGGCTATTTGGAAAAAGATCGTACATTAAAGGCTCAATCTCGGTTAACTAGGAATATAATTTTGTAAAAGAAATGGCTTAAGGCTCAGAATTAAGTCAAAGATGGCCTAAGATCCTTTCTCAAGTATGTGCACATGTATGTGTCGTATGAACATATTCCTTGTGGGATATGTCAACAGATTGCCTTAGTTGAGTCAATCAAAGCAAATTTAATGAAATTATTCAAAAATTGAGAGTGAAAGACCTTACTTGAGTAAATGTTGATTATCTCTCAGAAGTATCGCAAGGCTCGAAACTTACCATGGTACTTTTCTTCATCTCCACTGGTTATGTCAAGTTTCTCAAGGGATGTCGGTTATATATCAATTCCTTTTTCAAGTTTGGTCATCTTGTACCTTAAGAATAACAAATACCAATATACATTTGACATTTTAAGTATAGAGAAAATACCATTTTTCAAGGATCTGTGGTGGTAAGTCTAGATTACTAAGTTATGTGTCAAACCGAACATCTGATTAGTTACTTTAACAACCAATCTCAGAACCCACATTTGTTCCATCATTCATTATCAATTACAATATAGAGCTAATTCTACACATGCATTTAAAACGATAAAAGTGATAAAATTGAACCATTCATTTCGCAAAAGATGATAGTTGAGCATAAAAATAAAAGATTCAAATCATCCACAACAACAAAAAAATACACATCCACACTCAAGAACAGAAATATCTCTCTCACTCTTCGCCAGCTCCACCAACTCTACCAGCTCCACCCCTCAGATAGCTGAGAATCTCCTCTTGCTGTCGGAGAATCTCAGCTTGCTTGGACTCTATGCCAAGCATAATCTCTCTCAGCGATTGATGGGTGTTGGTGCTGGTGCTAGGGCCAACCTCCTCATGAGTCTACTCCTGGGCTCTCTCAGCCTCTAGCTCTATCTCCTCCTCTTCATCTAACATATCCTGCACCTCATCGGTGCCTCGGGCAGGGGGCTCCTCTCGTCTAGCTGCCGGGCCACCACTATGACCTTGGCTCCTCCGGAAAGAAGCCTTGTTAAGCGGTCCCATTGGCCTCTGTATCGTCATCTCAGGCCTCACCCTAATCCCATGGTCCTTGCACATCTTCGTGACCAAAGTGCCAAAAGAGAGCGAGTTCCTCTTTACATCGCATCCCTTCTTCATCTCGGTCAGAATCAGTGAGGGGAGGTCTATGCTGTGCCTTTTTCCAAGTGCAAATAGTAATCGGGCTGCCTCGGGGAGGATCTCGTTATTGCGCCTAATGGGGGCGAAGTTCGAGACTGTAATCAAATTCAGCATCTTATACTTATCAGTCAACTCCCCTTGTCGAAAAAATCTCTTCCCTACCCACAAAAAAGTTGCCAACCCTGTCAATTCCACCCCCACAGTATCCATGGCCACCTTCTTCCTTGGGGGGTAAGTAGGCCTTGGTACTCAAGGTACCTCTTGCCTAAGCTCCCGGATATAGTCCTCATCCACATCCATATGGGCCCCCCTCACATACGTTTTGATTGCTCCATTGACTATTTATGCGTTGGAGTAGAACTCCCGCACCAAGTCAATTACGGCCTCACCGCCGTTTCTCAAGTACAACACCCACCCCCTCCTCTCCATGTCTTCCAAAATTCCCAACTCCGCAAATTCAATCACCACCACATCCCTCTCACAAACTACAGCTTGTTCTCGGTAGAAATTTTCATACCTGTATACTTTGAGGGTCGTGGGGAAGCGAGTTCGATCGTATCTCCGCACAATGGGCCTCCCCTCCCTTTCTACAATCAATTCATCCACCATATTAGGCTCTTAGCTTGGTGTGTTGCGCCTAACAGGGAGCTTGACTCTTGGAGGCATGGTGTTTCGGGTTTGGGGGTGTTAGGGCTTGAAAGTCTTGATTTTCTTGTGAGAATGAGGATGAATGAGGTGGGAATGGATTTGGTATGGTCGATTTGGGGTAGAAATTGGGAATGAGAGGTATTTTGAGGCTTGGGTAGTGAAGGGTCAACCTAGGGTTTGGAGGTTTTTGAAGGGTTTTGGGGTTTTTGAAATGGGGAAGACGAACCAGGCTTTTATAGCCTGAGAGTTGATGTTCGAACGTTAATGATGTTCGAACATATGTAGTAGAATTTTAAAAAAACGTTCGAACGTGAGGCTGGCCCAGTACTTTTGAGTTCTGTCAGACACCAAAGTACTATAAGCTCATGGCGTTCGAACGTTCTATTGGCGTTCAAACGTTCTGAGCTCTCGTTCGAACGTTCTATTGGCGTTTGAACGTGTTGAGCTCCCAGTACTTTTTATTTCCATCAGAGACAGAGTACTGCAAGCAGGTGATGTTCAAATGTTAATTAGCGTCCGAACGTCAAAAGCAAAAATAAAAATTTTATGCACATTAATATTCACAATGAAAGGGGGTTATACACACAAATTTGATTTAAAAATTCTTGGCGTCTCAAGATAATTCCCTACCCACGCTTTAGGTTGGTATTCTGAGACATTCCTTACTCTGCCCATATTTTCATTTCATTCAAAAGAGTTTGTACATTTAACAAAAAGATTTTTACACTTTTTACAAAAATTCGGACCCTTGGCTTTCATCCCCAAAACACAATTTTTCACAGTTTTGTTAGAAAGCAATCTAATCCGAGTCATCCTCTGTCTCTGTGTAATTTGATCCATCAGTGACTCTTCTAATTTCCTATCGCACAAACCGGTTAAGCAAAGTACCGGAATAGGATGGCGTGTCAAGATAATCCTTACTTTGCTCATTCACTATCCAGTCTAATCAATCGAGTGCGCGACCGAAAATCGGTTCAGAACACTGATTATATTCTTTCATGTGAAAGACCCGGCCATATTTTTTATAGGCATCAAGTCTTTTGGCACGACGACGTTTAGCAAATGTACTTCTGCCACTTAGTGGTTTCGCTTGCTGTTCTCGAATTTTGTTCTTTCTTACCAATCTTGTTTTTCTCATGATCACAGTATGCACATCAGATGAAAAAGTGCGTAAAACTCCCAGACTAAACCAAAAAATTTTAACATCCATGCTTACTAGGCTTTAAGACACTCTATCTGGTTCTTTAACGTCTGCTAGTCACAAAGACGATTAAAGCTGGCTCACAAACATGATCATCAATTTATACAAAAAAAATGAGGCAAGGTACACAATATGATCATAAACAACAACAACAACAACAAAAACAAAAATTTTACTGTCACAAAATATGAACTGTAGTTCTCACCCCCCAACCTAAACTGAACATTGTCCCCAATGTTTCAAATTTACCAGGATCATGGAGATGAGGTTGAAAGGTAGAGATCTGTTCATCTACCGAAACCTACAAATAAAAATACACAAATTACTCATCTTTGCGCAGATCTAGGTTTCGGGTAGGATGGAAATCTTTGTGTGTGAGTGCGAACAAGAGTAGAACACTCATGAGCAAATACAAGATTAAAATGCAAAGCATAAAGCAAATGATTGTGTCTGTGGAGTATGTGGTCATTGGTTTGCAGGGGATGGGTTGTTTATCACAGAACAGCGAAGAAGAAAAAGAAGAAAAGAAAGGAAGAAGAAGAAGAAGAAGTAGAAGAAGAAGGGGCCAACAGCGGCTGATGGGGAAAAAGAGGAAAAATGGGGTGGGGGCCTTATAAAGGCGGCCTCTAGGGTCGGGTTGGGTCGGATTTTTCCTGCCCCGACCCCTTTTTGTGTCGGCAGGCGCGAATCTCGGAGGAATATTTTGGATCCATTAAAAGAATGGTTTCCACATTTTTAACAAAATTTTCCAAGAATGGTTTTAAACGCTAGCCATTGACAGTAAAAATATTACCGTTTGATGGGTTTTCCACTTCCACTACTCCATGAACAAATACCTGTTTGACAATGTAAGGTCCAGTCCATCTCGATCTCAACTTACTAGGAAAAAGATGGAGCCTTGAGTTATATAACAAGACTTTTTGAGATGGTTCAAAGATTTCCGCACAATGTTCTTGTCATGAAATTTTTTTATTCTGGACTTAGCAATCTTAGCATTTTCATATGCTTCATTTCTCAACTCTTCCAATTCATTAATCTACAGTTTTCTTGAGAGTCCAGCCTTGTCTAGGTCAAAGTTCATTGCTTTAATGGCCCAGTATGTTCTGTGTTCCAATTTCACAGGTAAATGACAAGGCTTACCATAGACTAATCGATAAGGAAACAAGCCAAAATTGTTTTGAAAGCAGTGCAATATGCCTAGAGTGCATCAGTTAGTCTTAATGACCAATCTTTGCGATTTGGGTTTACTGTTTTTTCTAAAATTAGTTTGATCTCTCGATTAGCCAATTCTGCCTGTCCACTAGTCTGTGGATGATAAGGAATTGTAATTTTATGAAAAATCAAGTATTTTTTCATTAAATTCCAGAAAGGACGATTACAAAAATGAGCACCCCATCATAAGATTTCAGAATTCCAAACCGGGACAAAATATTTACTTTTAAAATCTTGATCACTGTTCGATGATCATTATTTCAGCATAGAATTGCTTCAACTCATTTGGAAACTTAGTCTACAGCTACTAAAATGTATAGATAGCCAAAGGAATGGGGAAATGGTCCCATAAAATCGATGCCCCAACCATCAAAGATTTCAATTATCAGAATTGGGTTCAAGGGCATCATGTTTTTTTTAGAAATGTTCCCCAACTTCTGGCATCTATCACATGTTAGAAAAAATTCATGGACATCTTTGAAAAGTGTGGGCCAATAAAATCCACACTGCAAGATTTTTGCAGCGGTTTTCTTTGATGAGAAATGACCACCACATGCTTCAGAATGACAAAATGATATTACCTGCCTGTTCTCATGCTTAGGGATGCCACGTCTTATGATTTGATCCTTACAGTATTTAAATACGTATGGATCCTCCCAAAAGAAATTACGAACCTCCCTCAGAAATTTCTTTCTATCCATCAATGTAAAGGAATGAGGAAACGTACCAATAGTAAGGAAGTTAGCAATATTAGTGTACCACAGTGTTTCTATGACTGTGAACAGTTGTTCATCAGGGAAATTCTCATTGATTGGCAGTCCATCCTCATGAAATTCATACGTTAACCTGGATAGATGGTCTGCCACTACATTTTTGACACATTTCTTATCCTTAATGATCAAATCAAATTCTTGGAGCAAGAGTATCCATCTTAAGAGCCTTGGCTTGGCATCCTTTTTTGTGAGTAAAAATTTTAACGCTGCATGGTCAGTGAACACAACGATAGAAGATCCAACAAGATAAGAACGAAATTTCTCCAGAGCAAAAATTACAGCAAGCAATTCATTTTCAGTTGTCGAGTAATTTAATTGAGCATCATTCAAAGTTTTGCTTGCATAGTAAATCACATAGGGTTTCTTATCTTTTCTTTGTCCCAACACAGCACCTACAACATAATCACTAGTATCACACATCAATTCAAACGGCAGAGTCCAGTCAGGGGGTTGCATGATTGGAGCAAAAATTAACATACCTTTAAGCTTGTCAAAAGCTTTCTAGCATGCTTCACTCCACACAAAGATTACATCCTGGCTCAGGAGATGACACATGGGTTTAGCTATGGTACTAAAGTCTTTAAGGAATCTCTTATAGAACCCTGCATGTCCTAGGAATGATCGGACATCCTTTACAGTCTTGGGTGCAGGCAAGTTTTCAATCAAATCTATTTTTGCCTTGTCAACTTTCATGCCTTCAGACAACACAATATGACCAATGACAATGCCTTGTGTTACCATGAAATGACATTTCTCCCAATTGAGTACCAGATTGGCTTCCTTATATCTTATCAATACCTTTTCTAGGTTGGCCAGACACAAATCAAACGAGTCACCATATACAAAGAAAACATCCATGAACACTTCCAAAAAATTCTCAACCATGTCACTGAACAAGCTTAGCATGCATCTTTGGAATGTTGCAGGAGCATTACAAAGTCCAAATGACATCCTTTTGAATGCAAAGGTGCCAAAGGGGCATATGAACGTTGTCTTTTCCTGGTCATTTAGTGCTATCTCGATTTGATTGTACCCAGAATACCCATCTAGGAAGCAATAGAATGCATGTCCTGCAATTCTCTCTAGGACTTGGTCAAGAAAGGGAAGAGGGAAATGGTCTTTCCTAGTCACCAAATTGAGTTTTCGATAGTCTATGCACATTCGCCATCCTGTGACAACTCGAGTTGATACTAGTTCATTGGCATCATTTTTTACCACGGTGACTCCATACTTATTGGGCACAAATTGGGTTGGACTCACCCACTTACTATCTGAGATGGGAAAGATTATCCCTGCATCTAATAGCTTAAGTACCCCAGTTCTCACAACATCCTTGATGTGAGGGTTTAGTCTTCGCTGCATTTGACGAGAGGGTTTTGAATCCTCTTCAAGGTATATAGCATGATTGCATATTAACGGGCTTATACCTTTCAATTCAGCGATGGTCCACCCAATGGTGCTTTTATAGAGTTTGAGAATTTCAATCAGCTTAGACTCTTGCAAGTCTGTAAGCTTAGATGAAATTACCATTGGGTATGACTCATCCTCTCCCAATAATGCATATTTGAGGTCAGATGGGAGTGACTTTAGCTCAGGCTTTGGTGGCTTGATATTTGATGAGAGTGGTTTTGTACCACTTGATGAAAGTTCCTCAGATTTGGGTGTCCATGTCTCAATAGCATAAGCAGGGCAACTTTGTGAATTTGGGTCATCATCTGTTCTCTCAGATGTGCTAGGTTCCAACAAATATGATTCAGCAGAGGTTTCACAAAAGGTATCATTCACATGTACGTGAACCAATAGCTCAATGGAATTTATTTCTCTCACTTCCTTGTCTTCTCCTGGGTGCTTAGCAATATTAAAAAATTTCAGCTCGAGAGTCATATTTCCAAAAGTTAATTTCATGACTCCATTCCTGCAATTGATTAGAGCATTTGAAGTTGCTAGGAAAGGTCGACCAAGAATAACGGGAATTTGATTCTCTGAATGCATTGATGGCTGAGTGTCTAGAACAATGAAGTCAACAGGAAAGACAAAGTTGTCCACTTGGACAAGTGCATCTACAACAATACCCCTAGAAATTTTGACAGATATGTCTGCCAACTGGAGTGTGACACAAGTGGGTTTGAGCTCACCTAGCCCCAACTGCTAGTAGAAAGAGAATGGGAGCAAATTGACACTTGCTCCAAGATCGAGCAAAGCTTGTTCTATTATGAAGTTTCCAATGACACATGACACGGTTGGACACCCAAGGTCCTTGTATTTTGGAGGGGTTTTGTGTTGAAGTAGGGCACTGGCTTGTTCCGTCAAGAAAGCTCTTTTTTGGACATTTTGGCTTCTCTTGATTGTGCACAAGTCTTTAAGATACTTGGCATAAGACGGAACCTATTTGATTGCATCCAGAAGTGGGATATTGATCTTTACTTGCTTAAAAAGCTCATAAATTTCAGGCTGGTTATTCAACTTCTATACAATTTTGAGTCTTTGGGGAAAGGAGCAGGAATATGGCATGAAAGTTCTTTTTCCTTTGATGATTCTGGGTCCTGTTCAATCACAGGTTCAAGCTCAACTAGTTCAGTGTATGGAATTGACTTAGGTCTTGGCCTTGGAATCAACATGTTTCTGATTGTTTTGTTAATCACCTTGCTGCTTCTCAGTGTAATGATGACTTGAGCTTGGTCTTGTGGGGTTTCCATGATTGAAGGATTTCCCACATGAAATTGGCCTTGTGGAGGTTTTGGTTGGGCAGGAAACTTGCCCTTCTCGTGTGTGCTCATGGATTGGGTCAATTTTTTGATGTGGCTTTTGATATCCTCGAAAGACTGGGTGGTTTGTGCTTTGAAATTGGTGAAAGCCTATGTGGAATGGGTGTTATAGTTCATTTGAGTTTGCATGAACTGGTTCAGTGTATTTTCAAGGCTTCTCTTGTGTGGTGGTTGGTATGGTTGATATGCGGGAGGTCCTTGAGGTGGTGGTTGTGAATTTTGTTGTTGGTTCATGGGAGTCGGTTGTGTGTTCCTCCAACTGAAGTTCGGGTGATTCCGCCACCCTGAATTGTATGTTTCAGAATATGGGTTGGAGTAAGGTTTTTTGAAGTTGGAAATTGCATTTGTTTGTTCCAACAAGACCTCTTTGAATGCCGGAATGGTTGGACACTCCCCAGTAATGTGTCCTACTAGTGCACAAATCC
Organism: Ilex aquifolium; assembly: GCA_951799425.1. NCBI lineage: Eukaryota > Viridiplantae > Streptophyta > Magnoliopsida > Aquifoliales > Aquifoliaceae > Ilex > Ilex aquifolium. The sequence goes on along the minus strand of OX637398.1, from coordinate 29,767,734 downwards.
CACACACTTGTTCTATGGGAGGGCCAACATCAACTTGATGGACCTTTTTCATCTCTAAAGCTTCAAGCTTTCGAGACATGGTGGACATTTTTGCTCTTAGGTCATCATCTTCTTTCAAGACATACTTACCCCATTGGGAAGTAAATGGTCTGGCTTCAACAGTGGTAGGGGAGGCTGAGTCCCACATCTGAGAACTATCAAATATGGTGTCAAAAAAAATGAATGCCTCCTTTGGAATTTTTCCCATAAATTCTCCTTAAGTCATCATTTCGACAAACTGACGTAGTCTAGAGGGTAAAGAGTCATAGAAAAATCCTACCAAAGTCCAATTCTCAAAAGTATTGTGTGGGCTGGATTGGAGTAGATCTTTGAATCTCTCCTAACTTTGGTAAAATGTTTCTCCTTCTTTGACCAAAAAATTCATGATTTGTCTTTTGAGTGCATTAGTGCAGTGTATAGGAAAAAAAATTCTGAAAAATTCATTCTGTAATGCCTGCCAGTCAGGTATTGAAAGAGCTTTTAAAGAATTTAGCCATTATTTAGTTTTGTCCTTTACAGAGAAAGGAAAAAGTTTCATCTTGGCCAGTTCAGAATTGTCTTGAAATGTTCCACATACCTCCTCAAAATATTTTATGTGCAGATACGGATTTTCATATTCGAGTCCATGAAATTGAGGAAGTAGTTGAACTATCCCCGTCTTTACGTTAAAGAGGGGTGTATTTGCAGGAAAGATAAAACAAGAGGGGACACTATTTCTTGTGGGATGTAAGTAATCCCACAACGTTCGAATGTTAGGCACTTCCCCCTCTCTTACAGGGACATCTCCTTGTCTCTCATTATTTGTCATACTATTTTCACAAGAGGCTGCTACTGATCTAGGTGAAGATGGTTCAGGCTGATTCACAGACCCAAAAGATTCTGCCGGCAAATTTTGATAGTGAGGAGCGTCCTCAGACATAAAAAAAAATTAAAATAAAATTATCCACAGTATATAAAAAAAATATATACAAAAAGGAAGGTCTTTTTACCTTTTACCTTAAAACACCTTTTATGGTTCCCCGGTAACAGCGCCAAAAACTTGACTTGATCCGAAATGTGTACACCCAAGTGCAGGTGGTCAAACTGTAGTAATAATCCGGTTTAAGTCCGGAGTCGAATCCACAGGGAACTATTGTTGGTGTTTCGAGGTAAGCAGTGGTGGAGACCGAATGATTGTAACCCTGGAGATGTGAAGTTGTGTGGTGTATGTGATTTTCTGGACATAATATAAGATTCTTTCTAAGAGAATTTTCTAGACAAAATATAAGATAAGCTCAAATGTAAAAATTCACTCTTTAGTTCGAGGATCTGAACATGTAGTTAATCATCCGGTTTATTATACTTGTGCTTAATAACTCAATTAACCCCTGTGTCAATAGCAAGTTAATCGGAAGATAAAGGTGGATTGTGAGAATTAAGAACATGATTCCGATGTCTTTCTAGAAGTTTACAAGAATTGTCTGTGTCGAGACTCAACCCGTCTACAAACAAGCAAGTGTTTCTACAAGATATCCAACCATGACATTAATATTCCATTTCCATTCTTTAATTGAAGCACAATAATGGTGAAGATTGAAGGGTAGTCATGAAGATCTAGCCGGGGTATTTGCCTTGAACCGATGAGTCTTTCTATGCAAGAGATATCTATGTTATAGAAAGTACTCACGATTATACAAAGTACCTTAGCTTTGCTAGATGCAGTCCATCATTCAATAAGCAAGTGAAATATAAAACATTAAGCATAAAAGAAATGCACAGATATAACTTCCGGATGATTTATACATGTCCATTACTCTTACTAAAGAGTGAATAAGAAACTACTCACTCTTCATGACTTTGGTAAAGCTAGAAAAGTGAGTGATGCTCATCCCTCCAAGTAGGGGAGTTACACAGTAAAGCACAATAAGCAAGGAGCCGATCTTCGACGAAGAATAAGTGAATCGCGTTCCACCCTTCACGGCTTTGGCGAAGCTCTAGAAAAGTGGAAGAGTTTCACTCCTCTAAGGGAAGAAAGAAGCTCAAGCAATGAAAGTGAATGAAACAAATATTGAAAGTTGAAGAAAGCTAGTCACTTTTGGAGGGTTGATCCGCAACCAAATGATGATCTATCTTCCTCTAGACAAGTAAATATAACCTATGTCTAAGACTAAATTTATAGCAAGCTAAGAAGTTTGATCTAAAACTACCAAAAACCAACTCCTTTTGAAGCTCCCACAATGTGAGTATTTATAGGCAAAGGGGAGGGGGCAAGGTAGTGTGGAGGAATAGTGCAAGGCCTTCAAAGTCCAAGTGAAAGTCCCAATGTCCGGAGAGAAGATCAACCACTCTGCAGCCTTTCTGGGGACAACGTTCGAACGTTAAAAATTGGTTAGTTAAAAATTGGTGTTTGTTCAAACCTTAATTTCCATTAACTTATTCACCTCTCCCATAAGTTGTGTCTAGCAATTTCACGTGTATAATCGTGAGAGAAGCTCTACTTGAATCTCCTTTGAGTTTCCCCACATGTTTAGTATATGATATAAATACATGTAGGCCCATGTACTGATCACAAGTATCACCAAATATTTTTCATGGAATTGACTTTTTAATTTTTAATCCAACCAGCCCATCTCAAACCAAATATTGGATTTTAAGGTTCATTGGACTATTTGGGTAAATGTAGCCCTCTAAATCCTATCTAAATCCACATACCAAGCACGCCCCAAATAATGATGATGAAGGATACATGATAGTGGAAACTGTTCCTTGTGGTGAACTCACATATAACAGAGTACATATCATAACTTTCAGGTTTCTATTTTTTTTTTTTTTTTTTTGAAATTGAGATCTTTACATACATTCTTGGAATCATTCTTCAATAGCCTAAGCCTTCGAGTAATTAATTGTCTGACACGGCATTAGAGCTGGGTTGCTATGACCTCTTGGATTTAATTCTCCACCTTTGTGTTTATGCAAAACGATGTTGGTATTGGTGCGAGCCAAGTTGTGAAGACATTGTGAGATAGACCGAGACAGTGCGAGGTATTTTATTGCTCAGTGTAACTTTTATGGAAGCTTTAACAATATTCTTTTGACTATTAGAAATATGCACAATGATGCGTTAATTACAAAATAACATTTCATTAACTAGTATTAATAAAATACAAAATAGTGATGAGAAAATTTTGAAAACCAACCTTATTCATTTCCTTGATTTTAAAGTTTTAATGTATTTAATGGGTAATGCTACATTGATCAAGAAAAAGGAAACCAAAAGATGTGGCGTTAATTACAAAATAACATTTCATTCAATTACATTCTGTCACATGCCGCATCTAACTACTCTCCACCCTCTCAATTAACAACCAATCATTTAAACTTTCTAATTTTTTTTTATGTCATCTCATAATTTACTACTCCCTCCGTTCCTAAATATCTGTCGTTTAAGGTTTTTGCACAGGGATTAAGGAAGCTATTAAATAGCTCTAATATGAGTAAAAAATAATTGCACAAGACTAAAATACCCTTATTCAATACGTATTGGGAAGGAAAGGAATATGAAAGGCACTTAGCTTACACCTAATCTAATGCATTGAAGAGTTAAGGGTAAATTTGGAAGAAAAAATATTAATTATGATTTGGTATCATGAAACGACAGATATTATGGAATAAACAAAAATGGAAAAAACGACAGATATTTAGGAACGGAGGGAGTATAATATTTTATCCAGGGCGGAACCACCATTGGAATTGTGCCCACCATCAATTTTTTTTTTGCTTGACTTTAGATATGTATTTATTTTAAATAAAATTTAAATATATATAATTGTGTTCATCTTACTATTGTATTCTTGTGATATCGAGTAGGATATACCCTTACACAAGTGGAGTACTTAATACATTGTGACATTAAACTTAATAGTGAATCTCAATATTTAATAATGTCCACTATCCACACGATGCCAGAATTCATTGAGTCCCTACCAATTAAATTTTAAATTTGGAGCAACTAACATTATTCTTAACCTTTAGATACGTTTCGGACATGTTCGAATAAGTTTTAGATATATTGGGGTTATTTTATAATTTTTAAAAATTCTAATATTATTTTATTATTATATAGAAATGAGTTCCATTATGGAAGAACCTACATGATTATAAATGAAAAATTGTTACCATGATTTTATATCTAAAAAAAATATTTATTTATGAAATTTCTTTTGTAATGCTTTCAAAGAATAAACACTCATTATAGTCAATTGTAAATAATAATAATTAACCTCATTCTTGGTACAAAGTTATAAATTTTTTTTTTTTACTTTTTGTGAACAGGGTATGTAGATCGATTTTCAACCTTTATGTTTAATATAATTTTAAGTATTAAATATGATTTGAGTAAATATGAATTTATAAATTTCTTTTGTCAATTAAAAAAATATATTAGAACTTTTTAATGTGCTTTCCTGCTCTGCCCCTAATTCTACCTGATGATACTTGAAATAAACCCTAAGCATGAGCCCAGGAAGTGAACTCAGCTCGGGAGGTCAGGTAAGACACGCAGAGCTCGTCGAGCCAGAATTAAAGCTCCCCCAAGCGAGATAATATGGGAAACGATGAGGGGACAGCTAGATGATAGCGAACACCTCCGAAACAATAGCCAAACTGAATTCAAGGCACAAAACCCTTAACCAACCGAGATCATCTCCAAAGATTAAGGAGGGTCCCACGGATGGAAGGCAAAGATCTCGGGATAAAGTCCACTGAACCAGCCCTATGGAGATTAGGTAACTCCTCCATTGGGGAGAGTAGAGTGGAAGGATCTCATGATTATAGAAAGTAAATCCGGGTTAGAGGTAAGCAAGAGACTATTAAAACAGGGTAAGCCTCCAATTAGAAGAGAGAGAGGAACCCTAGAGACTATAGAGCCAGGAAGAACCCTAATTTCCTCCACACTGCATTGTAATACACCCAACGCAATCAATGAGAAAACAGGAGCAAGAGCCTCCATTGAAGAGTGGACTAGCCGAGCTCCCAGGCCGGTGAACCACTATAATTTCATTGTGTGCATCTCCTTTTCCTCAATTCCCTAAGCATTTATCAGCAACTTGCACGGGCCTTGTAGCTCAGACACGCACACTTGATCTCACACAAATCTATATGCACTGCTCATCCTCGATAGAATAACGCCATCACTACCCAATGTCCCACGCGATGGAGATATGTGAAAGGGTTGGGACGGGGGTTGGGTCTGTTGTTATTACTGATATCTTTCATTCAATTACGTCACAAATATGGTATTGAATTTTGATGGTGTATATACGCTGTTGAGCAATTCGAGGGAATGTAATTCGTGATGTTGGGTGCAAGTTCGGAGTCTCGTGGTCTAGGAGTTCTGATCTATGGAATTAAAGAGTTATGTCTGGGCTTGACACAGGAGAAGTATAGTGGTTCCCCGGCTCGGGAGCTCGACTATTTCACTTTCTTAATGGAGTCTCTTGCTCCTACTGTTATATCTCTTTATTAGCAAAATTTTACAGAGGATGTTGGTTACAGTGCCCATCCCCCTTCAATGGAGGGGTTGTGCAGTATTTATAGTATTGTTCCTATCTTCATGGGATCTGCTGCGAGATCCCTGCCTTCCATCCGGCATATCCTCCTTTATTTTTGGAGAGGATCGTGGTTAGTTGAAAGCTTCGTGCCTTGATTTGGGCTTGTTTCTGTTTGGAGGATGCATCACGATTACCTGCTTATCAATTAGGCGTTTTCCTCGGAGTGCCAACCGAGAGGGTCCCATTTCTGAATTGGGGAGCTCAGAATTGACTGAGCTCTTGACCTGACCTCCACTTCTGGTCTCATATTATAAGTTTTTCTAGGTATCATCAGTTGCCCCCCAGCCCCTGGTCAGAGGGGGCTTGGGCAGGGGCTGAGGTAGACCTCCTTGCGACGACCTCGATTTGCATGCGGAGAAGCTTTTCTGACGGTTTCTTTGTAATCATTTCTTCCTCGATTCCCGTGCACAACACCCACTTTGAAGACCCACGTACCACAAGCTTTAAATGCCTCTGATATGATGGTAACCGCCTCATTTTACCCTCTGGCTCCTTTCTCTTGGCTTTTCCTTCCTCCTTCCTCACGATTTCTGGCTTTTCCCAATCTGCTAGTGCTTCTAGGGTTTCATCAGAAGTCATTTTCTTCTGATTCGATCCAAAGGTTCTGTGAGGCTTGCTTTCTAATTTCACACCAAGCTTTGATCAGCCACTCAATTTCCGATTAGGTACGTTTTCCTGCCCGTCGTTCATTTCTTCGTTCTGGATCCCTCGAGTCTGAGGTGGTTGTTGCACTTTTGGACCTTTCGCTTTTGCTACTTTAGGAACCGAGGGTCTACCTTGTACCCCATTCCCCTATTTCTTGAGCCATATTCAGCGGCTAGGATTTTTGTAATCGGTCGCTGGTGTCTTGCTCCCTTGACCCTAAGAGAGTGTTTTTCAGAGCTTCCCCCTTTTTACAGGTCCTTTAAACTTCATTTATCCTGTCCAGTCATGTGTGTTTCCTCCGAAGCCACAGGCTCGTCTATTTCGTTGATGGGAGACACGTCTGTTGAGGAAGATACTGACTTGGGGGACGTAGGTGAGGAGATCGACAACTTCCCTGGTGTTGATTCTGTTGAGGTCGAGGAAGCTACTGAAGAGCCTCCCTCGTCCTCTTCCCCTGTGCCTAAGAACCCTAACAAGGGTAAAGCCAATGTGAGTGGCGTAGGGATCTCTGATAGCGCTGGAGGTGTAACGGGATCTCTCCTTCTTATATGAAGGTTCTAGCTGCTCGTTTCGGTTTTCCTCTGGGTGTACAGTACTGGAGTCCAGATGCATATACCTAGTATGATTCCCCTATTCTTAAGAAAGTCTGCTTTTTCGTGGCCACCTCTGAGAATGGCCTTCGCTTTCCCATACACCCTTTCATTTTCTTGTGAGGCTGTCACCAACCTCCCCAAAGCGTCTGCTCTTGAATTCTCGGTTCTGGGAACGTGCTTGATTTTAACTTGCACAAATTTCTTGATCAACTCCTGCATTTTCCTGAGGAAAAAGGATCATTTTTTCTCCCTTGGCCTCATAAGACTCTTCTATCTGCTTTATGACGAGCTGAGAATCACTGCAAATCTCGAGCTGTTCTGCCTCTATCGAGTGAGCGAGATTAAGCCCAGCAATCACTGCTTCATACTCTGCTTTGTTGTTTGAAGCCTTAAATCCAAATCTGATGGCGTATTCGACATCTAACCCATCAGGTGAGGTCAGAATTAACCCTACACCATTTCCCTGAGCGTTGACAACTCCATCTACTGAGAGCTTCCAAGTGAGGAGGTCAAGTACCAGCTGTGTTGCCTCCCTAGGTGCCTCTATCGTGAATTCTATGATAAAATCTGCCAGAATCTTTCCTTTGATGGCTATTCTCCTCGTTTGTACTTGATATCATACTTGCTGAGCTCTATTGCCCATTTAACCAACCTTCTGGAAGACTCTGACTTATGCAACACTTGCTTCATTGGTTGATCTGTTGGGACTTCAATGGTGTGCGCCTGGAAATATGGTCTAAGCCTTCTTGCAGCTGTTACCAAGGCTAAGACAAGCTTTTCCATTTTTGGATATCTCTCATCTGCCCCCCTTAGAGCTCTGCTACAGTAGTAGACTGATTGCTGAGCTCTGTCTCATTCCCTTACAAGTGCTGCGCTGGTTGAGAAATCCGAGATGGCGAGGTAGAGAGTAAGTACTTCTCCTTCTAAAGGACTCACCAAGACAGGGGGTGAACTCAGATAATCCTTTAGGGCTTTGAATGCTTCTTCACATCGGCTATCCCATTGGAACGCCTTCTTTAAGACTTGAAAAAATGGTTGACATTTGTCGCTTGACCTAGACACAAAACGGCTCAAGGCAACTATCCTTAGGGCAGGCCCGGTTGAGATCCGTGAAGTCGATGCAGAGACACCACTTACCATTGGTCTTCTTAACGAGAACCACTTTTGCCAGCCAGGTAGGGTAATCCACTTCTCTAATGGCCTTAGCGTGGAGAAGCTTGCTGACCTCCTCATTGATCGCCTTTTGGCGCTCCGGAGCAAAACTTCTTTGTTTATGTTTAACGGGTTTATAAGCGGGATTCACACTGAGCTTGTGTGTAATTACTGAGGGGTCGATGCCCTTCATATCTTCCTGCCTCCAGGCAAATACTTCCATATTTATTTTCAAGAACCATATGAGGTCTTTAATCTCTCGACTTAGCTTGGACCCCACGTAAACAAGGTGTTCTGGCTCTTCGTCAAACTGAACAGACTCCAGCTCCTCTGAGGGCATTGGGGTTTGGTTTAAAAAGGGTTCATAAATGCAATCCAATCCCTCCCCCTCCCCTTCCCCCTTCCCCCCTCCCCCCATAAAGACCATTCAAATGGGCCCTTAGACTTCAGTAGCAGTAAGGCCAACAAAGCATATGATATTGTTAGATCATATATTTGTAATTGGCTAATTTCATAAAGCCTGTGTAAATCTTATCAAAATTCCATGGTCATCAAACTTCAAAGATCAAGATCCGTAAGCAACAAAGGAAGGGAAGTAGATCAAGCTACAATGTCGTATCAGGACAACTCTGATGCACCTTCAAGTTTAGGACAAATGTAATGACCTTAGAGACCTAGATCACTTGGTTTAATTTTAGCCTCCTAGGGTTTTTTCATTGAAAATATTTTCTAAATTTTAAATGTATTTTGAAAAGATAGTTTGAGTCATTTATCGGACCCTATTTGAGAAACACCCTTTAGTGCTCAATAGGCCAAGTTTTTGCTTGATTTATAGCTTAAAAACCAGTAGAAATCACTCTATGTTCACTAGCCTTCACTAGAGTGGGTTTTGAAATACTTAGGGAGACAAAATTGGAAAAACCAGTGGAAATCAATTGATGGCCGCTCTATGACTTTTCTCAACTGCTCAAGCAGTCTGGAGGTCACTTGAGCGGTCATAGATCAATCTACCACTTAGAGGTTTAGAATGATCTTTTACTCCAACAACCATTGCCTATGACCGCCCTCCCACGGCTCGAGCAGTAGATGCGAATTTGTGTTTTCTTGGTTCTCAAGACTAATCTTATTTTGTGTCCTATATATATATATGGGGTTATGTCGTAAACCTAGGGTAAGCCTCTATGAGCTAGAATATACCAAAAATCCTTCTAGAGTGCTTCAAGGACAACCCTAGATCCCTAAGACCAAAGGCTAACCACCTTGATTCTTCCATTCAACCTCACACATTAAAGAAGAAGATCTTCCTTGGTGTCAATGAAAACCCACTTGGAGAAGTGTGCATACCGAGGTCTTGGGTGTAAAGCCTTGAAGATTGCTCGACGGTTAAACGAATTGTGTAGCAGGGAGTTCAAGTGAAGCTAGCCATAACGTCGAAGGATGACCTTTGGCGGAGATATCTACGAAGGAAATGAGCATCTAGCCATGTGGATTAGTTGATATATAAGACTTAAGTATTTGCAGATTGACTTTGAGTTTAGTGTATTAGGCTTTGGTGGACAGAGAGGGCTCCCCACGATTTTTTCCGTAAAGGGTTTCTGCGTCAACAAATTGTATTGCTTTAATCACTTGCAATGGTGTATACGCGAACCATGTGTTTGATGAATTGATTGTTTATCTTTCAAGTCATTAATAGTAGTTTATGTGATTCTAGCTTTGGTTGGGATCAAAAAGAGATTGTGGATTAGTTGGTGTTGATTTCATATTCATTCATCCATTCATTCTCTGAATGGGTTGTTTGTATTAAACGGGACACTCACTTAAATTGCCATATCTACAATGTAATTCCTCATGTATAATTGAGTAGAAAGACCCTATACGTAAAGTGTTGTATTTTTCCCACAAGTATCACCCCACAATCACCTTGTAGAGCTACAACATTCCAAATGTTTACTAAAATCTGCAAGAATGCATCTTCATTTATTTTCAAATATAGAAACTAAAAGGAGCACTTGCACTACCTTCTAAAAATTCAAGCACATTTAGATAAATGCTATAGTATTCCCATGTAAAACCTAAAAAATTAGCAGGCTACATTACTTCTATATATCCAAATATAACTGCTCGAATCCCTCTTTATCAATCTATCTATACATAATACACTACAAGAAAAAGGAGTTTTTACGGCGGTAAAGTGCTGTCATAAAAAGTTTATTTGCTGTCACAAATACTTTTTGTGACGGCATTGTGGCGGCATTGCCTCGTCATAATAAGTGTGGTCTCAAAAGGTTTTTACGGCAGCAACAGTCTGTCTCAAATAGTATTTACGGCAGCAAGACCCTGTCGTAAATAAATTGTCACAAAAAATCCGACATTTTTGTTTTTATCACGGCGGCAAAAGTGCTGCCTCAAATACCATATTTGACTATCGTAAAAAAATAGAAGATATATTTATGACGGCAACGATGCCGCCACAAAAAAAAAATTTAATTATTATAGACCGTTAATAACCAATGTTATATATATACCTTATGCATATATACACTCCATACAACTTTTTTTTTTTGTTTTGGTGGGGGAAGGAGGGAGGAAGGGGGCTTGAACCCTTGACCTCAAGAAGGCAAAGCTTTCACAATGTAAAGAATACCATTAGACCAAAGATCCATTGATATCCATACAACTACTCAATTTAATATATAAATAAACACAAAAGTAAATATAATCAACATTTTCAAAAACATAGAAATATTTTCATATCCAAAAAAACAATCCCACGAGTTAAACAAAATGTAAAGTATGTACTTTTATAAAACATAACGATCTATGAGTACAAGAAATTAATGCAAAAAGTTGAACATTTTTCCCGAACTATCTACTCTCACAGTAACATCTGAAAAAAATATAAAATTATTGTTACTATACTGAAATAATATTTATATACATATATACAATAAAGAACTAAAACAAGTTAGAATATACATCAACAGAGGGCCACACAATATTTCTCTGAACGGCTTGTCAAATTATGTAAATGACATATAAACGAGTCATATCGTATACATTTTTTATAATTAGTTTCACCAATACCTAATTTGTTTATAATCGCATCGTGACGGGTTCACTCGTTTACTAAACAGGTGGTTTAAGGAAGACACAAACCCAATAATTTTATGTCGTGTTAACGGGTCGTGTCATATTTTGACACTCCTAATTTTGATATAAAAACTTGACTTTTTAGAGTTTAATTTTTTTTTCTTTGAACTAGAAATTGTCTTTTGATATTAAACTACGTAATTTTATGAAATATTACTTGTAACATGAAAAATAGTTGTTGCCAATACAAATTTTTTTTTAGAGTTTTTCTTTTTTAAACTATGAACTATTTTTTTTATCTAAAACAACATTTTAATATTTTATGAAATATTATATACGACAGGAAAAATGGTTGCCATAAATATAAAAAATTCTTTTGAATTTATAAATATTATTTGAGGCAGGAAAAACAGCTGTCTCAAATACAATTTTTTTTTTGAGTTTATGACACTATTTACGGCAGAAAAAATAACTGCCACAAATATTAACACAAACACGCTTTTTGTGATGGCAAACACAGCCGTCACAAAAAATTGTCTTAAATACGTCTTTTGTGACGGCGAACACATCTGTCGTAAAAAATTTGTCACAAAAGCCCCTTTTTGTTGTAGTGATAATGCCTAATACAGTCTATTTAAAAGAAAATATCATTCTTTTTTATCAAGAATAATATTTGCTTATTTTTCTTTGTCATCAGTCGCTTGACAAAACCCAAATGCAACTCAGCAAGAACGAATACCAAAACAATTTTGCTCTAGTATACAAAGAAGGTAGAGTATGGTTAGTTTTATAAAAATGGAGAATCAATAATTACATTAGGAAAAAAATAATGGAATTACAAAAAATAACCAAAAATTTTTGGATCGCCATCAAATGATGATAAATAATAGAAATGTAGATACTTAAATTCAGTTGAACAAGGAGCAAAGACCTAAGTTAGCTTTGTCAGTGGATAGCAAGAATAAAAGCACCAAATCTATTCAAATTTTTCGCTGAAACTATACAATTGTTTATGGTTAATACATAACTGTATATCATGATCATTTGTTCTTTAATGTACTGGTATCTGGACTAATTCATGTCAAACTTCAATGTAATGAATACTAAAAATCTTTTGATAAAACTTAACAATAGTTGCAATGGGATCATGTTTTGTCTCGAATGATGAAAAATCCCAAAAACAAATAAAATAAAATAAAATAAACCCTCTCAACAACTTTTCACAGGTTAAAGATTTTGGGTAAACTTAGAACTATGTAAAGTGCACCATTTACAAACGTCACATATCTTTCATTGTCTCCTTACAACCACTTCGAATTAGCATTTGACTGCTAATTTAGGTTTGTATCCACCAGAAGGTTCCTTCCAAGTACCTTCAGACGCTCCCATCCTCTTTGGAGGGGCATGAGCAAACCTTAACTTTTGCAACATGTAACAACCTTGTATTAATGAGGAGACGAATGAAGTAGAGGCAAATGTCAATTTCAATAGTAGTGTGGATATGCCATCCCTCAATCCAATTAGTCAAACCGATGTGAAGATGAATAATAACTGTAACCAAGTCTTGAGATCTGCCATGGTTGGCATCCTCATCTTCTCAGTTTTGATTGCTTTCATTGAGGGATTCTATAATCCTCAAACTTGTTTTTTCAACCATGGCAAACTTGAACAAAAAGGCCTTGCCCATTTAAAGACTAAATTCAACTCTAAGAAACACTAAAACATATGTTATCTAAGTGAACATTCAGAAACAAAAATTTCCTGTCTAAATTATATATAATAACAAGAAGTAAAAGGAGATAAAGGGATATATATTCGAAGCCATTTGCGATGTGTACAGGCTCTGCCTACGGAATTCCTACAACAGCAATGAAGGTAGCTTGTATATCCCATAATTGCCCCTCAGTGTCATTCAAGAGGGTTTACAAAATGACCATGCAAAAACGGAGATAAAGGGAATGATTCTTTCAAGGAAAATATATAGCATATGTGAGTTAAATACCTGTGAATGAAGCAGAATATGGAAGATCGTGTTTTTCTAATGGAAACTTTCACCGATATAACGAGTACTATCAAGTTATAAATAAGTTACTATTGCAATTTTTTATGGGTAAAAAGAAATACCATTATATTATGATAGAAGAAATGGTACATTATTAAAGGGCAAGATAGATGGTTGAATAGAAGCGGAGAAGGAGACTGAGTATTCGGTTGTGCCGGGATTGATTTTAGGAATTTAAAAGTTTTGTATGAATGTTGACATTTTATAATAGTACTAGTTATTGTCTGTGTCTGAAGGCGCAAAGTAATAAAAAATGGTAAACAATAAACATATTTGTATTTATATCCAAAATCAAATCACAAACATAGATGAGAAATAAATAAATTTAAGCATCGATTGTAGTGGGGGTGAGAGGTGGTGGTGGTAGGAGACGGTGATGATTGTGGTGGGTGGCAATGACCGTGGTGGCGGTGGTGGCGATAGCGGTGGTGGTGGCGGTGGCGGTGATGGGGCGGTGGTGGGGGCGACGGTGGTGGTGGTGGTGATGGCGATGACGGTGATGGTGGTGGTGGTGGCGACGACGACAATGGTGGTGGTGGCGGCGGTGGTGGTGGCAGTGGCAATGGCGACGGCGGCGACGGCTACGGCGACGGTGGTGGCGATGGTGGTGGCTGCAGTGATGGTGGTGGTGGCGGTGGCGGTGGCGACAATGGTGGTGGTGGTGGCGACGGCGACAACGGTGGTGGTGGCAGCGACGGCGGTAGTGGTGGTGGCAGCGGCGGCAACAGTGGCGATGGTGGTGGTGGTGGTGACGACAACGGTGGTGGTGGTAATGATGGCGGCGGTGGTGGTGGTGGTGGTGGCGGTGGTGGTGGTAGAAGTAGTGGTGGTGGTGGTAGAGGTAGTGGTAGTGGTGATGCGGTTTCAAACACTATTTTTTTTTTTTTTAAAGTATTTATGAGAAATAATTTCTAAAAGTGCTTTTAAAAAGGTACTCCAAACACACCCTTAGGGCCCTATTTTTCTTATAAATTTAGGGTGTTAATATTAGCCGTTTGATTAACTTTAAAGTAAAATTTAAAGCGATCTGAACCGCGAAAAGTAAACGTCATTTTGTTTATCTTTTGAAATTTGAATTGTATGCTACTTTATTATATACTAGTCATAACCCGTGCCTGAAGGCACGATAGAACAAAAAATTCGAGTCCTAAAAAATCGATATCACTATATTAAATAATAATTTTTCTTTCTTTCATTTATTTGATTAAATCATTCAAAATTTATTTTTACCCATTATTTTCCTAAAAATGTTGAAAATTTTTCTCAAAATAAGTAATTCGATAAATTTTTTTAACAGATCTATCCTATCGTGTATGGATAATATATAAAATAAAAATTATGTTAAATTACAAATTAATCAAATATTAAATGGTTTAGCATATGATAGAAATGAGTGATGTGATGATTTTTTAGTGGGAAATGTATAGGGGATAAAATTCAACTTCCTATGTGTTTTAAGAGAAAATATCATCCAGATCCGTTGTAATTATGTCTAAATTCAATGACACATCCTTCCAATTTTGATATTTCACTGTCACTCTTTGTTAGTGATTGTCGGGTTACACCGTTAATGGCAATGATTGATTTATAAAAATATCCCCGAGTGTTTTATAGGGTAAATTTTATCAACACCCCTTATAAATAGACCTAAATTTAACAACACCCCTGTAAATAGACCTAAATTTAACAACACCTTCTCTTGATTCTGAAATTTCAATGCACTCCCTTTTAGTTCTATTATATTAGTCTTTATTTTGATCAATTTAATATTCAATTTTATCAAATTAATTTTATTTATTTAATTTAAACTAAATTAACATTTCATCTCATCAAATCAACACAAAATTGATCAAATTAGCATTTAGTTATATTAATTTAATATTTCATTTCATCAAATTAATATTATTTCTTTAATTTAATATTAAGTTATTATTTATTTTTATCAAATCAACATCAAATTGATATTCAATTTTATTAAATTAAACTATTTAATTTATTAAATAGAATATTAAATTCCATTAATTTAAAATTTAACCTTATCAAATTAATGTCATTTCTTTAATTTAACACCAAATGAACATTTAATTTTATTAAAACAACATTCAAATTTATTCAATTAACATTAAATTCAATCAAATTAATACTAAATTAATATTTAATTTTATCAAATTAAAACTAAATTAATATTTAAATTTATCAAAATTAAGATCAAATTTATTCAATTAATATTAAATTTTATCAAATAATTTTAAATTTTATATATGAAATATGACGTGTGAGGAGCGGTCGGACGACGTTATGGATGACATATGATAGTAGATGAATTAGAAATGGATAAGATTTTGACATTGACTTTATCAATTGTAATTTTTATTATAGAAAAATTATTTTTAACTATAAAAATTATAAAAACTTGATTAAGATAGAATTTTGGGGAGACATGTGTCTCAGTTTAGAAAGAGAATCATGAAAGATGAAAGTGTGAGATACAGTCAATGTCTCAGTATAGAAACTGATCCCTTAACATAGGAAATAAAATCAGGAAAATAAGGATAAGTGTTGTAATCTGTATTTTAGGGAGAGAGAGACAGAGTTGAGGAATGAGAGATCTTTTAATTGCCGGATTTGATTGGGTTGGCGAATTCAATGTAGGGATGTCAATTTTGGAAACTAAATTTTTTGAGCTGCAAAAAATATTTCAAGAGCTAATGTGGTACGTCGGATCGAAACGATCTGAGACGTCAATAGCTTGAGACAGTTTGGGATAACGCCGTTCGTTGGATGATGACTTTTTTGGTTACGAAACAATCTGAGCCGCTCTTTGTCTCCAAAATTCAAAATCGTTCTACTTTATTATATAAACTAGTTATTGTTTGTGCCTCAAGACACAGAGTAATAAAAAATGGTAAATAATAAACATATTTGTATTCATATCCAAAATCAAATAACAGATATAGAGAAGAGATAAATGAATTTAAGCATCGGTTGCAGTGGGGGTGAGAGGTGGTGGTGGTAGGAGACGGTGATGGTTGTGGTGGGTGGTAATGACCGTGGTGGCAGCGGCGACGGTTGTGGTGATGGCATCGTTGGCAGCGGCGGTGGGGGCGACGGCGACTGTGGTGGTGGTGGCGGCGACGGTGGTGGCGGTGGTGGTGGTGGTGGCGATGGTGATGGTGGTGGCAATGTTGGTGGTGGTGATGGTGGTGGCGTGATGGCAATGGCGATGCTGGTGGGGGCGACGACGGCAGCAGTAGTGGAGACGACAGTGGCAGCGGGGACGGTGGCAACAGTGGTGGCAGCGATGGTGGCGATAGTGGTGGTGGTGGTGGCGGTGATGGCGACGACGGCGATAGTGGTGGTGGTGGCGGCGGCGGTGATGGCGACGACGGCGACAGTGGTGGTGGTGGCGGCGGCAGCGACGACGACATCGGCAGTGGTGGCGGCTACAGCGGCAGTGGTGGTGGCAGCGGCGGCGTCGGCAACGACGGTGATGGTAGAGGTAGTGGTGGTGGGGGTGGGGGTGGTATAGGTAGTGGTGGGGTGGTTTCAAACACTAAATTTTTTTTTTTAAAGTACTTATGAGAAATAATTTCTAGAAGTACTTTTAAAAGTAACTCCAAACACACCCTTAGGAGCCTATTTTTCCTATTAAATTTAGGGTATTAATATTAGACATTAGATTAACTTTAAAGCAAAATTTAAAGCGATCTCAACCGCGAAAAGTAAAAGTCATTTTGTTTATCTTTTAATATTTTAATTATAAGCTATTTTATTATATAGATAGTATAGATATTGCTAGAAAATTAGGCCAAAATTATTGCATTATAATAGAAAAGCGTAGCTCAAACGTACATTTAAATCATCGCCAACAATTAAAAAAAATCAATAGAATAGTGTGCAGTCGCAATAAATGCACTTTGATTGTTCAATAAGTACATTAAGAGTTTCCTTCCAAGAATTGAGCAATTAGGAAAGTGGGATCAAAGTTCCATTGAATCATCTATCTCAAATAGGGCAAAAAATTGAATCAATTTTTTGTATAACAATTTTTTTTTTAAATCAGGAGCTAATGAATACGAGATAAGAGAACAAAAAACAACCAATAGTAGATTTTGTCAAAGGCTTTGCAGCAGAGTGGGATTTTTATGCACAACAATGTATCAACATTACAATATATCTTTACAACATAGATAAATAGCATCAATTATACAATCAATTATATTTGTACTTTATATTAAGTTTAAAGAGAGACCATCCAATGGGAACTAAGAGAGAATCTGAACAGAAGAATAGAGGAGAAAACCCAAAATAAGAAAACATGTATCGAAAGAATTGACCCGTGCCTTCCTTTCGGGTATACTGAGGGTGGCTACTAGGTTAAAGCCCAAGCGTTAGCATTATATTTGAAGAAATGGGAAAAGATTGGGAGGTCAAAGACATAATAAAAACAAAAATGATAGAAATATGAGGAGAGTTCTTATGTCATTTCTTTGGTAATCTCAAAATTTCGCTTGGGCCTTCGTTGATGGAGATAACAATGAAGTAAGTTGCATCAGATTGGTCCTATACATAATGAGTAACTATTGTCCAATGTAAAACAAAATGTGCAGTCATATTTCCAATACCTTTAACAAAAGAAAATTAAACAAAATGAAATTTCCCAACAATAACAAGGTACCTGTTTGCTACCAAATATTAGTTTACCCAAGTACAGGTGGTCCAGATAAACAAATCCAAGTTTATTGAAAAAGGAATTTAATTTTAATCAATTCAAAAGTATTGAGTAGTTTAAGTTGTAAACAGAAATCAATTAATTAAAACCATTATCTAGTTCTGGGATATCCCTCATATCACAATTATTGAATTTTCAAAAATTAATGCAATTGATTTACTCAATTGAAACACAAAGTCAGTGTGAATCAATCAAAAGATTTGTCATAAAAAACAATGGGCTATTGATCGAATTTAAACAACAATCAGATCTAGATCGAAAACTTACAGGGAATCAAAAACATTCACTATATCAAAGATTAATTCATTCACAATAAATCAGTCAATTATTGAAAGTTTCAAATTTTTTTAAAATTCATTCGATCAATATCAAAAATAACAATGAAATATATATCATGAAAACAAAGATTTTCATTAAAACTTCAAGAATTCTAATAATTGATCACCGCACGTTCATGATCCTACCTACAGGCAGGGGCGGAGGGAGGCATGGGCCAGGGTGGGCACGTGCCCCCCCTCAAAAAAGTTTTTTTTTTTTTTAGTTATGTATATATATTATATATTTGTATAGTATATTATTTGTGCCCACCCAAAATCCAATATAAAAATGTTAGGCCCACATTATTTATTCAAAAAAATTAAAAAATTAAGTCCATTTAAAACAAAAAAAAATTTGAGTCCATCACTATCTACCCAAACTTATTAAAAAAATTAAAATTTTGACATATCACAATCCACCCAAGCCAATTAAAAAAAGTGAAAATTGGAAGTGAGTCCCCCTAGATGTACTTGTTTGGAGATGAGTCCGGCAAGGAAACTTATAAGGGGCTAAGTCCATGTTTAAAATTATATGTAATGACTTAAGTCCACTTTTTTTTTTTATCTCAAAAATACACTTCCTTGAAAGGAAGTTAAATTAATTTCCTATTTTGGAAATTGTTATCCCTTAATTCAAGGTCAATTAAAATATGTCAATAAAATCTCCATCATAAATTTAAAATTCAAATTCAAAGATCTCTCTCTCTCTCTCTCTCTCTCTCTCTCTATATATATATATATATAAAATCTCCATCATAAATTTAAAATTCAAATTCAAAACTCTCTTTCTTTCTCTCTCTCTCTCTCTCTCTATATATATATATCAAATTCAAAACTCTCTCTCTCTCTCTCTCTCTCTCTATATATATATATATATATATATATATATATATATATAAAATCTCCATCATAAATTTAAAATTCAAATTCAAAGCTCTCTCTCTTTCTCTCTATATATATATATCAAATTCAAAACTCTCTCTCTCCCTCTCTCTCTCTCTCTCTATATATATATATATATCAAATTCATGTTACTATTTTTTTTATTATGTTACTGTTCATGTTACTACTTTTGTTGAGTATGTTACTGTTCATGTTCCTATTATTTTGAGCATGTTACTGTTTTTGTTGAGCATGTTACTACTATTATTTTACTAAATATTAATATTCAATGTTACTATTTGTTTTGTTTTTAAATATTACTATTTTTTGTATTTGAATGGTACTATTTTTTGCGTTTGAATTTGAGAGAAATAATTATTGTTAAGTATGTTACAATTTTTGTTGAACATGTTACTGTTGTTATTTTTTAAAAATATTAATATTGAATGTTTCAATTTTTTTTTTTAATGTTTAAATGTTACTATTTTTTTGTGTTTAAATGTATTATTTTTTGTATCCAAATCATAACTTTTTTTGTATTTGAATGTTACTATTTTTTATTTTTAATGTTACTATATATATATATATATATGCACCTAACCTATATATGGATATAGATAGATAAGAGAGAGGCAAAATTTTAATGTTAGTCAAACTCTTAACCTATATATGGATATAGATAGATATGAGAGAGAAAAGATTTTAATGTTAGTCAAACTCCTAAGATTTAGGAGTTTTTAATTTTTAGTTTTATTTCACTTCTAAAGGGAAGGGATAATATGGTAAAATTGACAAAAAACGGACTTCATAACAAATAAGTTTCCTTGACGGACTTAAGTCCAAACAAGTCCATATAGGGGGACCGGCCTCCAAATTTCCCTTAAAAAAATAAAATTTTTGGCCCAACATTAAAAACAAAACTTTTGGCCCACCATATTTAATTGCGTCCACCATAATATTGTGTTTAGGTGATATTGATTTAAATAGACTCATACCTAAATAATTGTTAACTTTTTGAACAATGTTATTGAAACCTAATTTTATGACCTAATACATTGCGATATTAAATATAATAGTCTTAATATTTAATAAATTCTACTGTCTATCCAATGGTCACAAATCATTGGGTCTCCATCAATTAAATCTCAAATTATGTACAACTAATATAATTGTTAACTTTTAGACATGTCTGAATTTGTTTTGAACATATTAATGTTATTTTATAATTTTTTTAAAATTGTAGGGTTATTTTGTTATTATATAAAAATGTGTCTCGTTATGTAGTAAACTATACGATCATAAATAGAAGATTGTTACCGTGATTTTATATATAAAAGAAATATTATTGATAAAATTAATTTGTAATACTTTCAAATAATAAAAGCATACCATGGTCAATTGTAAGTAATAATAATTAGTCGCATTCTCGATAAGAAGTTTTAATTATTATTTTTTTGTTTATGAGTATATCGATTTTTAATCTTCTATGTTTTAAAAATATTAAATATAAATTTATGAACTTTTACAGTCTATTAAAAAAAAATCAAGACATACTAGTGTGCCCACCCTCAAAAAAATTTCTGGCTCCGCCCCTGCCTACAGGATAAAAAGAAAATTATTCATTCATTCTTAGGTCAAAGACGTCAGATTCTATGAGAAAATAATGGTTTTTCCTCCCCTTCACACGTTCTTAACTATCTATTTAAGAGTTCCCCATTAAAACTCGAGACTAATTGAACCCAAATAAAACTTTTGTAACTATGATCTGATCAATTGAACTTTCTAATACGCGTCCAAACGGAGAACATGCGTCTTGATGCAACTAATTTTCTGTCCAAATCTTCTTCTTCTCTTTTGTTCTGGTGGCTGTGGCACGTCAGGATGAAGCAAGCGCATCCAGATGCACTATACATCATGTCCAAGATTGTCTTCCTGCTTCTTTTCAGAAATCTTCCAGTTCAGCTCTCTTCCTCAGTTACTTGCCTGCTTAGCATTATTCCCAATATAGCCAATTGATTCTGATGATACCTAAAGAAAACCCAGACGCGAGCTTAGATAGTAAGCTCAGCTCGGGAGCTCAGGTAAAATAAACAGAGCTCATCCAGCAATGGTCTGAGCTCTGCCAGCTGGTATTAGAGCTCCCAGCTGAAGACACGAACTGAGAAATAACGAGAGGGCAGCAAAATGACAGCAGATACCCTCGTAATGGGAATTAAGCCAATCCAAGGCGAGAAACCCGTTGTCAACCAGGATCCTCTCCTAAAACCAAGGAGAGGATCCCATGATAAAAGGCAAAGAACTCGCCATTCGGAGCCAGCCATAAGAAGTTTAGGTAACCCCGAGATTATAGATAAAGATAGGGCACGATCCCTTCGATAAAGGAGGTGATTTCGAATTAGAGGGAAGCATGAGGCTATAAAAAGGAGGACAAGCCCCCATTGAAGAGGACGAGAAACCCTAATACCCAAAATACTCTACTGTAACCTGTTCGACTTAATGAATAAGAAAGAGAGGAGCCAGAGACTCCATTGCAGAGTGGACTAGCCGAGCTCAGGCCGGTGAACCACTATAATCTTATTATCCTCCCCTTTCCCCAATTCCCAAAGCATTAACCTGCTCTATCAAGCATGAGCCTCGTAGCTCAGACACCGTACTTAGCCCTACACAGATCGATCATATCCAATAATTCTGTTCCATAGCTCATTCACGTAGATTTACACCATCAGTTTGGCGCCGTCTGTGGGAACGACTGTTCCTATTACAAATAAGCTGATTTCTCAGTGACTGATGGTAACTACTCGAAATATGAGCAGAAGTTAAACAAACCTACCACGAATGCAAGATCCACAAGAAACTACCAACGGCAGACAACCCGAAAACGTCCAAGAAATTAATTCCCCCATTAACAACGAGATGGAGGCCCTTCGACTCGTCAACCAGCGCTTGCTAAGGGAAAACGCAGAATTATCAAAGCTCGTACAACGCCCACAGGAGGCACGACCGGCCCCAGAAGACCAGAACAATCCCCCTCATAGGGAACAACGACACTGGGACCCCCTTAGAGAGGTCAACGAAGGGGAGAAAGCAGCCAGACCAGGGGGACATGCTCCTTACCTACCCCCTAGGAATGGCCACAACGAGGAAGTGCAAAGTCAGAACGATGGGGGTGAGAGGGACGATTTTTTCCCTTACCCGCAAGACAGGAGAGAACAACATTGGGAGCAACGCTTCAAAGACATCCAGCAAGAGCTCAACCACATGAAGAAGGCTGTAAAAAACAAGGCTCCGGTTACAATGGATGTCCTAGTGCAACAAACCGAGTCCCCATTCACCACTGGAGTGCTACACTTTCCTCTTCCACCAAAGTTCAGGATGCCACAAATAGAGGTCTTTGACGGGACGAAAGATCCCGTAGATCACCTCAACACTTACAAAAACCAGATGGAGTTGCATGGATACCAGGATCCCGTACGTTGCAGAGCTTTTGCCATCACATTGAAAGGCTCTGCCCTAGCCTGGTTTCACAGGCTCCCACCAGCCTCGATCTCATCCTTTAAAGAGCTCTCCATAGATTTCGTATCTCACTTTATAGGAGTCAGGATATACAGAAAGCCGAGCTACCACCTGTTGAATGTGAAACAAGGGCCTCAAGAAAACCTGAGGTCTTATGTCCAAAGGTTCAACTCGGAGACACTAAAAGTAGACGTTCCAGACGAGAAATTTGCCATAACTGCCTTTATTGCAGGGTTGGGAGTGCAATCAAAGGATCTAATGTTCTCCATATCGAAGAACCCTCAGGCGAGCATGACTGAGGTGTTAGCCAAGGCAGAGAAATATATAAACGGTGAAGAGGCACTCCTTTCCAAAGTAGGGGGTACATCCTCACGGAAGGAGAAGGAAAAAGAAGAAAAGAGAAGGGACCGGAGTCCCAGGAAGGAAAAAGGGCGAGAGAGGTCTCCGAGAAGGGATAGGGACCGCTCGCCAAAGAGAAGAGGAAATGTCAGAGATCGCCTGGGCCCCATGCAGCCTGAATTCCAGCCCAGATACGGACCTCAGCGATTCACCCCACTCACTGCTGCGGTGTCGCAAGTTCTGTATGAGGTCCAAAACGAGAAGTTTTTAAGATGGTCTCCTCGAATGAAGGCAGATCCAGCCAAAAGAGACCCCACGAAGTACTGTGGTTACCACAGAGATCACGGTCACCACACTGATGACTGCATTCAGTTAAAGAAGGAAATCGAGTTCCTGATCCAGCGAGGTCAGCTACGCCGTTTCGTAGCCCATGACAACCAGAACCGAGCTCTTCCACCTCCACCACCTCAGCAGCAAGCACCTGCACCACATCAGCAGCCTCTAGGTGAGATCAGAGTGATATCTGGAGGGTTCGCGGGAGGCGGAGAATCTAGCTCAGCCAGGAAAGCACACCTCCGCCGGATCAGAGCCGAAGAAGCTCTCGAAGTGCACGCCGTATCCAAAGCACCACGCTTAGATACAGCTATCACTTTTTCAGATGCTGATTTGGAAGGATGCCAGTACCCTCATGATGACCCGTTGGTGGTGCGAGCTGTGGTGGCTAATAGAACTGTTCATCGGGTTCTAATCGATAACGGGAGCTTGGCAGATATCATTTTCGCACCTGCATTTGACAAGATGGACATAGGCAGGGAGAGACTTGAACCTGTAAACACTCACTTGCTGGGATTCTCCGGAGAAAGAGTACTCCCCCTGGGCTCGATCCAACTCGTGCTCACCCTAGGGGACCCACCTTGCCAAGCCACCACAACCGTGAAATTCCTAGTAGTCGATGCGCCCTCCGCATATAACATCTTACTTGGAAGGCCATCCCTTAATTCTATGAAGGCAATCCCATCTGCCTATCACTTGGTCGTCAAATTCCCGACAGAAAATGGAATCGGGGTAGTCAGAGGAGACCAGCGCATAGCAAGAGAATGCTACATGGCCTCTGTAAAAAGGAAGGAGGTTGAGAACATCCAATTGGATGAACTCGACATGAGAGATGAAATGGAGACAAGACCAATGCCCTCAGAAGAGCTGGAGCCAGTTCAGCTTGATGGGAAGCCGGAACACCTCGTTTATGTGGGTTCCAGACTGAACGCTGAGCTCAAATGTCTCCTCATTCGGTTCCTAAAGGAGAATATAGGAGTGTTTGCTTGGAAGCAAGAAGACATGGAAGGAATTGACCCTTCGGTTATTACCCATAAGCTAAGCGTGAACCCAACTTGCAAGCCCGTCAAACAGAAGAGGAGGAGCTTTGCATCCGAAAGACAAAGGGCAATCAATGAGGAGGTCAGCAAACTCCTCCATGCCAAGGCCATCAGAGAAGTTGACTACCTTACCTGGTTGGCAAACGTCGTTCTCGTCAAAAAGACCAATGGCAAGTGGCGACTGTGCATCGACTTCACTGATCTAAACCGAGCATGCCCCAAAGATAGTTTTCCCTTACCTCGGATCGACCTAATAGTGGATGCCACAGCCGGGCACGAGCTGCTTAGTTTCATGGACGCCTTCTCAGGCTACAACCAAATCAGGATGGACCCCAGCGATCAAGAGAAGACCTCCTTCGTAACTGAACAAGGAACATACTGTTATCAAGTCATGCCTTTCGGGTTGAAGAATGCTGGAGCTACTTACCAGCGGTTGGTGAATAGGATGTTCCAAAAGCAAATAGGAGCATCCATGGAAGTTTACATCGACGACATGTTGGTGAAGTCACTAAAAGCAGAGCTCCACATTGAGCACTTAGCCGAATCATTCCAGATTCTAAAGGAGTACAAAATGAAGCTCAACCCTGCGAAGTGCGCATTTGGGGTCTCGGCAGGGAAATTCCTGGGTTGTACTATTAGCAGCAGAGGGATTGAAGCTAACCCAGAAAAGGTTAGGGCAATGGTGGAAATGCAATCACCATCCAACACAAAGGAGGTGCAACGTTTGACTGGCAGGATAGCTGCCCTAAGCCGTTTTGTGTCTAGATCAAGCGATAAATGCCAGCCATTCTTTCAGATCTTAAAGAAGGCGTTCCAGTGGGATACCAAGTGTGAAGAAGCATTCGAAGCCCTAAAAAGTTATATGAGCTCTCCTCCAGTTTTGGTGAGCCCTTTAGAAGGGGAAGTCCTCACCCTCTACCTAGCAGTTTCAGATTTTTCAACAAGCGCAGCGCTGGTTAGGGAGCGAGACAGAGCTCAGCAACCAGTCTATTACTGTAGCAGAGCTCTGAGGGGGGCAGATGAGAGATATCCAAAGATGGAAAAACTCGTTCTAGCATTGGTTACAACAGCCAGAAGACTTAGGCCCTATTTCCAGGCACATACTGTCGAGGTTCCAACAGACCAGCCGTTGAAGCAAGTGTTGCATAAGCCAGAGTCCTCGGGGAGGTTGGTTAAATGGGCCATAGAGCTCAGTGAGTTTGACATCAGATACAAGCCAAGAACTGCCATCAAAGGGCAAATTTTGGCGGATTTCATTGCAGAGTTCACAGCAGCAGCGCCTATGGAGACCACAGATTTAATACCAAACCTCCCCATCTGGAGACTTTCAGTAGATGGAGCTGCCAATGCTTAGGGAAGCGGTGCAGGAATGATCTTGACCTCCCCAGAAGGAATAGATGTCGAGTATGCCCTTAGATTTGGGTTCAAAGCTTCAAATAACGAGGCGGAATATGAAACTGTCATCGCTGGGCTCAATCTTGCGTATTCTATGGAAGCAGAGCAGCTGGAGATCTGCAGTGACTCTCAATTGGTAGTAAAGCAGATAGAGGAGTCCTACGAGGCGAGAGGCGAAAAAATGGTCCTTTACCTCAGAAAGGTACGAGAACTAATGAAGAAGTTTGTGCAGGTTAAGGTCAGACACGTGCCTAGAGCAGAGAATGCACGAGCAGATGCATTGGCGAGGTTAGCAACTGCCTCACAAGAAGATTTGGATAGGCTAATACCAGTAGAGCACCTTCCAGAGCCTTCAGTGGGTATCGAAGAAGAGGACATACTACCAATCGAAGCTCAGCCAAGCTGGATGGACCCCATCATAGGGTACCTGCAGAGTGGGACTCTGCCAAACGATGCCAAGGAGGCATCCAAGCTGAGGACCAGGTCAGCCAGATTTTCCTTGCTACAAGGAAATCTGTACAAACAAGGATTCTCAACGCCTCTCCTTAAATGTGTGGGAGATGAAGATGCTAACTACATACTCAGAGAAGTACATGAAGGGATATGTGGCAACCACATAGGAGCTCGGGCCTTGGCAGGAAAAGTACTGAGACAAGGGTATTATTGGCCCACCATGCTCAAAGATGCCACCGATTTGGTCAAAAAATGCAGGACTTGCCAAGAACATGCCAATGTTTCCCATTGTCCACCCGAGCTGCTAACCTCGGTGGTTAGCCCATGGCCTTTTCAGCAGTGGGGTTTGGACATTCTTGGACCCCTTCCTATCGGTGTGGGACAGTGCAAGTTTGCTATTATAGGGGTGGATTACTTCACCAAGTGGGCGGAGGTCGAACCTTTGGCAACAATCACCGAACAAAAAGTCCAAAACTTCGTTTGGAAGTCGATAGTTTGCAGATTTGGGGTTCCCAGAGCAGTCGTGTCTGACAATGGGAAGCAGTTTGACAACTCAAAGTTTAAGTGCTTCTGCGCTGAGCTTGGGATAAAGAACTATTTCTCAGCTCCTGCACATCCTCAATCCAATGGGCAAGCAGAGGTCACAATCAGAACCATAAAGACAGCTCTGAAGACTAAATTAGAAAACCTAAAAGGCAAGTGGGTGGAGTACATCCCTGAGATATTGTGGGCCTACAGGACCACCGTCAGGTCAGCAACTCAGGAAACCCCCTTCGCTTTGGCCTTTGGAACCAAAGCAGTAGCCTCTGTTGAGGTAGGACTCCAATCACCAAGGGTGGAATTTGCAGATGCCGAACACAATGATGAGTCTCTCTTATTAAACCTCGATCTCCTGGATGAAAAGAGAGAAAGAGCTCTGCATCGTGTCCGACTTTACCAAAGGAAAACTGCAAGATACTACGACAGGAAGGTAAGGCATAGAAGTTTCAAGGCTGGAGACTTGGTACTTAGGAGGCTTCTGCTTGCAAGGAAGGATCCACGCATGGGAAATTGGGACCCAACTGGGAAGGACCCTATATCGTATCAAGGGTAATCAGACCAGGGAACTATGAGTTGCAAACAGAGGAGGGGAAGGTCTTACCACACTCTTGGAATGCCGAACACCTTAAGAAGTTCTTTTAGTAAGTGTCACTTGTAGTAGAGCTGTTTTAATAAGAATAAGCGAGTTTTTTATTCACCATTATATGGTTTCCAAAGTAAAGGAATGTGCAGTAAGCTTTACAGCTAACGATAAGCTTCTCAGCTTATAAAGTATAAGATGAGCTCTTCAGCTCATAAACACACGATAAGCTTCTCAGCTTATAAAGTACAAGATGAGCTCTTCAACTCATAAACACACGATAAACTTCTCAGCTTATAAAGTACAAGATGAGCTATTCAGCTCATAAACACACGATAAGCTTCTCAGCTTATAAAGTATAAGATGAGCTATTCAGCTCATAAACACACGATAAGCTTCTCAGCTTATAAAGTATAAGATGAGCTCTTCAGCTCATAAACACACGATAAGCTTCTCAGCTTATAAAGTATAAGATGAGCTATTCAGCTCATAAACACACGATAAGCTTCTCAGCTTATAAAGTATAAGATGAGCTCTTCAGCTCATAAACACACGATAAGCTTCTCAGCTTATAAAGTACAAGATGAGCTCTTCAGCTCATAAACACACGATAAGCTTCTCAGCTTATAAAATTCAAGATGAGCTCTTCAGCTCATAAACGAACGATAAGCTTCTAAGCTTATAAAATACAAGATGAGCTCTTAGGCTCATGAGTAAGCAATAAGCTTCTCAGCTTATAAAGAACAGAGCGAGCCCTTCAACTCATACAAACGACAAGCTTCTAAGCTCATAAAAATTCAAAGCTGATCTCTTCTTGGAGACACCAACAGTCTTTCCTCCACGACTAGTAGCCCTTGTGCACTGCCTACACACTCGAGGATCCCAATATGTTTAGTACAGTAGGGATCACCTACGAAATCAGGTTGGAATTAAGGTCAGCGCAAACATGATCTTTTGTTGTCCATCAATGTTCGTGGTTCGACCTGTGTAGTCAGTCAAAGACTAAGGGCAATGCAAACATGATCTTCTGTTTTCCATCCACGTTTGTGTTCTGAACACGAAGAGTGTGCTGAAATAACCTTACAGAACTCGGAATGAACTCCTCAACTCGTAAGGAGTTGCATATTTCAAAAATGAAAGATCAGGTATTCAGAGTATCCAACAGTACAAATGTTCAGAAAAATAAGGAAAGTCATAGTTCAGCATCACTCAAGAAAAGAAGAAAATACAAGGGTAGAGCTCCTAATTCTTCTTGAGCAGCGACTTCAGCTCGGCCACCTCCTCCTTCAGGCAAGCATTCTCCTCCTTCAGCTCGTCTCTTTCTTCCTGAGCCTTATGGAGTGAATCAAGAAGCTGTCGACCTGCGGGGGTGAGGAAGATAGTGGACAGAGAGTCAGGGGAAAAAGAGCCGTCTCTCTTACGCTTCTTTGAGCTCGCACCAGTATCCCCATCCTCGTCAGAATCCCCTTCCTCGTCAGAATCAGAGAAAGAGGTCCAGGAACAGTAGGGGATAGAGGAAAATTCATACTCCATGGCCAGGCCCCTAAGCAAGAAAAGGTTCTCATCCGTCATCAGCTCAGAATAGGTCTTGGACTCCGCAAGCAACAACTCATTAATGTTCACCATCTGAGGCACGTCCAGATCAGGTGGACCTGTGCAACAAAATTTTTTTAAGAATGCGTCCTCAAAAGGAGATGCTCAAAAGAGTTCAGCTCGAACCTACCAGTGCGAGAGAAGTTCTTCCAGGACCGTGGGACCCTAGCTTCGCGGCAACGATCCTCGGTGGACCTCCAAGACTCTCCAGAAGCGAAAAAGAAGCGTTTAGACCATCCTTCGGGATTGGAGGGAAGGCCTAGAACCAAAGGGCGTAATTTGAAATTCCTCCAACGGAAGAAGCTAAAGCAGGGGGCATCGTCTTCTTCGATCTCGAAGAAATACAGAAATTCAGAGACAAAGGGGAACCTGCCAAGACCATGTAAACGGCAGAACAGGAAGAAGCTTACCAAAGCGGCCCATCCCCGAGGGGAAAGACGAGAAGGACATAGGCCATAGTAGGCAAGAATTCGCCCTATGGCCGGGTGGATGGGAAGGCGAAGCCCCATGTCCAGAGCACCTTCAAAAAAGAAGACTTCCCCTCGAGGAAGGTAGTTGCAGGGCTCGTCCGGAGTGGGGACTCGCAAAGGTAGATCAAGATCAAGAAGGAACCGTTTCTGGATAGCTTCCAAATCAGAGGACTCTAGGGACGATGGAGATAAATAGCGGCAATGCCACTTCCAGTCAATCCCGAACGAAGTCCTTTCTTGGAACAGAGAAGAAATAGGGGCAGCCATTAAAGTTCACGAAGAAAGGGTAACCACGAAGAATCAAGAAGAAATTCAGGGTTTTTCGCAAGAGAAGAAAGAAACTTAGCAGGTTAGAGGAAACTTAAAGAAGGCTGTAAGTTTTTAGGAAACCAAGAGACATGCGAAAGGAAATCGGCTGTCTTTTTTGTTTCTTAATTAATAAAGGCGGTTATGGTTATGGAAAGCAGTTAAAAAAAAAAAAAAAAAAAAGAAGGCGGAAAAAGGAATCAGTACAAAATCAACCCTCCTATCGCACGCAAAACGACCAAAGAAAGTTCTGACCCCACCAAAATATTCCTCATATTGGAGCTCAGCCCGGTTGACAACATTGCACCTCAAAATGATCTCCCAGACCTGCGACTCCTAGAGCCTTGCCCACATCAGAATGATAAAACTCCTGATGGGTTCCTCAATTCATCAAAAGAACTTAGCGACTCATGAAGTCCATAGTCTTGCATGAAGCAGGGCTGAAGTACTTCTCAAAACGCAGAAGAAAAGTCAGAAAAATGAAATTTGTTATCTATTTCAGAAAGGGTCCATTAAAAAAGCCATGTATAACTCAGCAGAAACTCCCAAGTTCACAATATCAAGCTGTGTGGCTCAGAATGGAAAAGAAAAGAGAAGGCATCCCTAGGATACCAACTACCGAGCTCAATAGCTCAGGAGAATCCATTGAGCATAACACCAAGTCTTCTATACTCTTCAAAACTAGTAATTTTGCTTCAAGAAGTGCAGAGCACCCCTCAAAGCAAAAGGGGGCAAGGGGAGTAGTATACAAAGCAAAACGCATATAAAGCAAAACAAGTAAGTGAGCAGTTCGAAATTCGAAGATATATATGTGCTAAACCAGCAAAAGAAAAACAAGATGAAGATTACAAAGAAATTACAACTAAAAATTCCTAAGTTTCTGGAGGGAGAGTAATTGAAGGATCTCGCAGCTCAGTAGATGAGCCCTCAACAACAGAAGCGAAGGAAGAGCTTCCAGAAATGCCTTGGGTCCCTGCTTCCGTTGATTCCGGATCTTGAGCAAGGGCTTCAGTCACCAAGTCAGCTGAAAATGGTGCAGAAATAGGAACAACAGGATCTGCAGCAAGGTGCTCAGGAGTCGCCGTTGGAGGCTCAGGAAGCACGATAAGAGCTCCAGAGGTCCCAGGGACAGGTATGTCTTGACTCAAGGCTGCAGCTGAGGGAACCGAGACATCCTCCTCATCATCAGAGACAGACTCTTCCATTTCTTCTTCGGTGGGGATAGAGAAATTGAAGTCAAGGTCAGGGAAAGCTTTGACAGCCTTGCGCCTAAAGGCAAGCCATCCAGTAGCCCACAATGTGGTGGCCTCATCTCTTAGATCAGCAATCTCCTTGTCCCTCTGTTGGACCAAACCTTTCTGCTCCTCGAGCTCTTCGCAGAGCTTGCCGTTAGCCTCGTTGAGGGCGAGATAATCTTGATTGACCTGGCTGAGCTCTTTCCTGGCATCAAAAGCCTCTTGGCTAGCTTTGGACCATGCCTCAACCTTAAGCTGCAGGTCCTCCTTAACTAGCCTTAGCTCATCTCGAGCTTTCTTCTCCCCTTCCTCAGCTCTTACCTTGACGGTTAATGTGTGTTTGAGGTCGGAGGCTTGCTTCACCGTTTGCTCTTTGAGGCTCTCCACCTGAGCCCTGAGGTCTTCATTCTGAGCCCTGAGGCTTTCGTTCTCAAGGGATAATTCAGAAACCTTGACTTTATACGTTTTCAGAACCCTGAAAGAGCTCTCTTGAGACCGAACCCGGTGCAGCAGACCTTTCGCATGGAGGGCAGCCTGAGAATATAAAGTTCAGTAAATTGCGCCAGATCACTAAATAAAAACAAGTAAAGGGGGGAAAGTGCTAGCACTTACATCAGCTGCTCCCTGAAGAGCTGAAGAGATGGACTCCTCAAGGGGCATAGAAGCAGCCTTAAGGACATCAGACTCAGAAAAAATAGAAGAAAGAGCTCCTGCAGCAAGATCCATGTTGTCAAAAAAATCCTCGTCTTCTCCCTCAGATTTTCTCTCTTTCCCAGAAGCAGTGTATGAGAACTTTCTGGGTTGGAGATCAGGGATCACTCTCAAAGCTTTCTCAACCTCAAAAGAGGAAGGGGAAGCCTGATCTCCCACTTGAGCAGACACCAACCCAGGATGGGCCACCGGAGGGGAAGGGGGAACGGCAATTTGAGGGGTGCCGGATGAGGAAGGCGGTGCCTTATTGGGAACCAGTTCTTCGGTAGCAGAGGGAGGTGAAGGCACCTCCAATCTGGGGATTTTAGCCCGGGTGTTTGGACCACTCCCAGAGCTGACCCGGGCCTTACGCTTGCCAGATCTGCCTCCTTTCAACAGTTCCTCAACCTTAGCCTGAAGCTCCTCTGGAGTAGACTTCATGGTAGAAGGACCTGGAAGGTCTGAATAGAACAAGGAGTAGTAAAAAGAAGAGGAAGAGAAGGAAAGATGATGAAAAAGGAAGAGAAAGAAAGTGACAATGAAATTACCTTCTTCAGCCCCTAAAACAGATAGTGGAATAGCTAGGGTCACCGTAGGAGGACTCAGACCTAGCTCCACCAAATTTCGAGACTCAATCAGGTCGGCGTACCTCTCTGGCTTAATCTTCCCCAACTTCGCTAGCACCTTCTTATCTTCACGGCTGAGCTCAGGACGACCACCTGAAAAGAAGAAAGTGTGCAAATAAGAGAAAGGCAAGAGGCCTATAACTTCCAGATCAGAGCTCAGTCGACTCAAGTGAAGACTCACCTAAGTTATCTGGTTCTATCCAAGCCGTAGGGATACCAAGAGTATCTGTCTTATCAGCAGGATTGTACTCCCAATTGGTACCCCCAATGTAAAAGAAATGCTTTTTCCACGCCTTGTGAGAAGAGGGGAGGTCAGTAATAATTTTCTTAACTTTAGTTCGCTTGGAAATATACAGAAAACCTTCAGCGGAGGTCAGTTTGACATTGAAGAGCTCCATAAGCAGAGAAATGCTAGGAACCCCGAGTTTATGCTTCTTAAAGATGACTAGGAGACCAACCATGACGCCATAGAAGTTGGGAGAAATCTGGGAAGGGCATACATGGAAATGTTGCAGAACAGCCTTGATAAAGGGATGCAGAGGAAAGCGAAGACCGTTCTCAAAGGCGGCAAGAAAGAAGCAGACCCTATTGCGTACTTGCTCTACATAGTAGATGGATTTATCTGGACACCAGGGTTCAACCCAGAAGGAAAACCGTATCGAGCCTTATAAGCTCTCATTAACCCAGGGGCCTCTCTACTATAGCCCACAGACTCGGCATGCCTGAAGGCAGTGATTGATGGAAAAACGTTGTTGTATCCTAACCTCTAAACATCATCCCTAAATGTGTGTATGACTTATAGGAATGGGTGAGTGTCACTCTCACTCGGAATGATGCAAAAGATTAGGCAACAATGGAATGGTGATGGAAATGAATGGAATGAACAAAATGTTATGAAATGAAATGCGTGTGTGGTGAACAAAAGTGCTCCCCAATCGCAAGGAGTCTTTCGTTGTCGGTGTTTTACTTGGAAGAGTATTCCAAGGTCGTCTCCTCAGGGAAGGAAAGGGAGTTTTGTGAAAGTGATTTTGCAAAAGTGAAAAGAAAATGTAAAATCTTTTGTTTGAGTTTTGTGTTTGGTTTGTAAATGAAAATGCAAATAAAGCAAGTGTTGGCTAATCCAAAGGGTTCATTCCAATGGGAATACCAAATCAACTCAAAGCCTTCCTCCGATTGAGCATGAATGAACGATTGATTCGGGGGAAGCTAGAGACGAGATTGGTGAGTATCTAAGCATAAACCGTGACTAGGCCTACGGAATATCAAAGGCTCACCAACTCATCCACTCTCAGCCCCGTCAAACCGAACCATATGACTCTAAAGGGAGGAATGAAGAAGAGTTGAAAATGGTATTCCCAAGAGGAATTTTCCCTTGGATTAACCAACTTAAATCCTAGCTACTCATATTAACAATGCAAGACAAGCATAAAGGAAATGGACATGGAAGGGAAATGGAGCATGGAACTTAACTTACAACAAGAAATCTAAAGCTATGAAGGAAAAATATGCAATACCCAATATAAAAGCTTGAAATGAAGAAAACTTAAATAAAAATGGTGAAATGAAGAACATGAAAGTAAACTTGCAATAAACTTGAAAGGAATGACATTAAAGACAATAAATGAAGCTTACAAGGTTCTTACATTAAACTACAAGTGAAAGAGTGGAAGAAAAATGCAAAAACGTCACTTTGAGCACTATTCATCATCTTCCCCCTTGGAGCTTTCTATATCTAATCCTAAGCTTAGGTAGCCAACTCCCCATACAATGTGTAATGCTGAATGTATGGAGTGTAGAGACATGCATTTTCGTGCATGGTGGTCCCCCCAAGGTGTGTGCAAAGCCTGCCATCAAGAGGGGGCTGAGTTGATGGGTCTTGACAGGCTAGCCTGCAACCCCATATGGCAGCCCACTTCTCTCTCCTCTTCATTCAATGCCAAGCCTCCAAAGTCTTCCATTTGTGTAAGGGAGGCATGGTTGTAGGGATAAAATGTCAGGCTAGGCGTGGGAGAAGTGTAGGTGGGACCCCCAAGCAAGTGGAGCAAGAAAGAAGTCGTTCTGGGCACTTCTGGACGACCTACCGGTAGTGACTACCGGTAGTTATTAGCTACTGGAGTGATAACTACCGGTAGTCATTTGCTACTGGAGTGCTAACTACCGGTAGGTATTTCCGGTAGTTGTCTGCTCTGGACCAGTTGTCGTAGAATTGGCATAACCTTTGATCCAAACATCCGATTGAGCTAAAATTTGGACACAATATAGAAGACATCCAGATGTACAACTTTCATGTTTTGAACTTTTCCTGATTCTGATTATATCATGGCCAAAATGGAGGAAAACAAAGGCAGTGCTTCCAAATGATGTGGCTGCTGATGCCCTTGTTCCCAAGCACCAATGCCTTATTGATTTCTTCACTTTTAAGCCTCCAATTCTTCATGTATTGTGTCTATGCCTTCACCACACATCCATCATAGTTGCAAGGTTATAAAATACATGATTTAAGGTATAAAAACATGCAACATCAAAATATCAACATTATTGACAATTTTGGCTAACACTAAGTATTTAAATGCAAAAGTTGAGTTATAATGCATGTAATGAGCCCTTCAAATATGCAATATTATGCGCTCATCACACCCCCCAACTTAAGCTTTGCTAGTCCCTAGCAAACAAAATTTAAAAGCAAGCAAACAAAAATAAACCTATACT
This sequence comes from Ilex aquifolium, assembly GCA_951799425.1. Classification (NCBI taxonomy): domain Eukaryota; kingdom Viridiplantae; phylum Streptophyta; class Magnoliopsida; order Aquifoliales; family Aquifoliaceae; genus Ilex; species Ilex aquifolium. The sequence goes on along the minus strand of OX637398.1, from coordinate 29,732,812 downwards.
AATTCCGCAATTGCATTTAGCACATGCAACAAGCCTTTAAACCCCTAGGTGATCCCTAGTGGACGAGTTTTGTCTCGTGAAGGTTTCCAGTGAAGGTACCTACAAACTTCTTGCTAATATCCAATATTTAAAGTATATTCCCATATCTTAACTAGCAATGAGATTTCAATAAAAAGCTATGTTCAAAACATCCTAACTAAAAACACATGCAACACATTATAGCTTTGAATGCTATTCTAGAGTATTCACCTATACATTTCCTTTCAAAACTCGTGTGAGTGTGAAATGGACATGTAATTTAAGCATTTACACAACAGAATTCACATTCACATGGCTATCCAAATTAAGCTTTGATGCAAAAACTCACCAAGGGTTTCTCTCAATAATGAATAACTCAATGATTATCCTAGCATGCACTCCATGTGTATATGTGAGATAGAAACTTATTCACAAACCAAAATGCTCACATATAATCCAAAAATGAAGCACATGTATACAAATGAAACAACCTTGGCATAATCTCATGAAAGGAATGCTAGGGCATTAGATAGCAAAATTAACTTCTCTTTTTTCTTTAAAAGTATGCATCCCACATGCTTCTCTAGATCTTTTAGGACTTTCACGGGTTATAATGGGGCCTTGGGGTGATATTGAGGTAAGGGAAACGAAGGATATAGGATAACAAAGAGGGTTGTTCCGAGTGAGAGACATTAATCTTAGAAAAACACTTCCCTTTTATGGGATTTTGATTTTCACACCATCACCACATCCTTTGTTTCTTTTCTTTCTTTTCCTTTAAAATTTTCCCTTTTCTTTTTCTCTTTCTTTTCTTCTTCTCACCCCTTTTCTTCCTTTTCTTGGATTATCATTTTTTTTTTCTTTCATTGAACTCTATGCGTTCCAACATCATTCACCCCTTTTTGCTTGAGTTTCCACACCATACTTCCTTCTTTTGCAATCACTCATTTTTGTTTTAGGAACAACCAAGGTAAGGTAGGTATTTCTTATTTTCTTTGGCTTGGTTCAATGTGTGGCATAGAAATGAATTCAATTAAGGCTCAATCATGGCACTAGGGATAAATTTCACAAGAAAAAGGCTTAGGCTCAAAGCATTCAAAAATGGCCTAAGATCATCTCTAGATAAGCATATGGGAGCATTGTACAATCAAGACAAAGTCAATCAACTACCCAAATACACCTAACCAAAACAAGCATAATGAGATTATTGAACAAATGTGGAATTTGAAAAATTGTTCCTTGAGTAAATGTAAGTTCCCTCCAAACAAGAATTGGCACTAAAGCTCACACGGGTACTTACTCATCTCCACTATTCATGTCAAGCACTCAAATGTGAACTCAATCCGTAAATTGTCCAAATTACACATTCAAGGTGCACAATGGTTGAGTTTGAAAGAAAACACATATGTGATACTCAAACATATGATAAACTTCTATAATGTGCTCATGTATTCAAAGTTAAAAATGAAGATCAAGCAATTCACAAATCCCATAACAATTAGGATAGAGGAATATAGTTCAATATTGAATACTTTTATTGTTAGGGCAAAGTGAGAGGCCCAATGGTGGGACCCCCAAAGTTACAGGGCTGGAGTTACATGATTTGGGCATATCAGGCAATTACTACCGGTAGCTCGTGGAATTACTACCGGTAGTCATGACTCCAGTAGCCAATGAATACCGGTAGTCATGAGGTAGCTTCAGGTCCAGTAGCCAACGACTACCGGTAGTTACTACCGGTAGCTTTTTCCTTGTGCTGCAAAATCCCTGGTTCCTTCACCCTCAAAGCTACCATCAAGCCACCTCCTCATCACCAATCACCTCAAGCACCATGATAGGGCCTACAAGCACCACTTAAACCCTTTTTCACCAAAAAATTTTCAAATTTTTTCAAAATTTTCACATTTCCCATTATTCTATACAAAAAGTGGTGGAAAATGTAAATGGTGCATCTCACCCCCCAACTTAAACCATGCATTGTCCTCAATGCACAAGGAATCATGCAAATGAGAAAAACGAAAGTAAATTGGGAAATGAGATACCCCTTTTTTTTTTTTTTTATCTATGTACATTAATAAAACACAAAAAGCTTGTTTACACCCCCCAACTTAGACTAAAACATGATATTGAATGAGTTTGTCTATGATGATGCTCAAAATGAAATGAGTCCAAATTAGGGAGAGGTAAACAACTTCTACACTACAACATCAAGAAAAGAAAAATATAACAGTTAAAAGAAATCTAACTACTATATACATCGAAACAAAGCAAAAAGGGCTCATATCAATCCGGCTTCAATTCGGATATGACCTTGCGCCCATGAATTTTTTTGATTTTAAAATTTTTGTGTTGTATAAATGCCCTTTCTATCCAATCTATCCAACCATACAAGGGATAATAATTCAAAAATCTCAACCGAACCAAGATGTATGCGAGTTTATGCAATGCAACAAATGGAATATGCAATTTCTCATTAAGAACACTTGACTCCATTTCAATGCCCTCCCCAAGTTGAGAAATGTGAATCTCAACACCACTCAAAGATGGCAAAATGACCTTGGGCTCATTAGCCTCATGTGAGATAATAACTTCATTAAATGTTTCACAATCTAGAGTGGTGGGAGATTCAACATCAATATGCATTTCAATGGGGGGATCATTCTCAATACATTGACTATGCTCAAGGTGTTGTTCTTCATGCATAACAATTATAGCATTAGTCAATGTATAAAGTTGTTGAGTTATTTGGGCATTGAATTCCATTTGGCTTTGCATAAACTCGCCTAATTGGGCATTGAATTCCAATTGGCATTGCATAAACTCGCAAAAAGTATTTTCCAATGCTTGTTCGGTTAAGTCCTCATACGTTGGATAATGGCAAAATTAATTTGGTGGTGTGAGATTGGATGGAAAATTATACGGTTCATTCTCCCAACCATAACTCGGATAACTCGGTGAAACATAATGGTTGGGGTAAAAGTTTTCGCATGCAAAGTCTTGAACCGGATAATTTATTTGGCACATACAAGAGATGAGCCCAAGGTCATCACAAATCTCACACACATTTTCATAATAAGGGGCATTTGATACATTTTCATAATAATTATAAGACATTATATAAAATAAAATATTTACAAGTTAGACGACATACCTTGGCCCGTGATGAAAATCACAAGACTTACCTTATGCCGTCCCAAAATCACCTCTCGAACTCGACGCTTTACCTTCCCCGGCAACGACGCCAAAAATGATTGATGGAAAAACGTTGTTGTATCCTAACCTCTAAACATCATCCCTAAATGTGTGTATGGCTTATAGGAATGGGTGAGTGTCACTCTCACTCGGAATGATGCAAAAGATTAGGCAACAATGGAATGGTGATGGAAATGAATGGAATGAACAAAATGTTATGAAATGAAATGCGTGTGTGGTGAACAAAAGTGCTCCCCAATCGCAAGGAGTCTTTCGTTGTCGGTGTTTTACTTGGAAGAGTATTCCAAGGTCGTCTCCTCAGGGAAGGAAAGGGAGTTTTGTGAAAGTGATTTTGCAAAAGTGAAAAGAAAATGTAAAATCTTTTGTTTGAGTTTTGTGTTTGGTTTGTAAATGAAAATGCAAATAAAGCAAGTGTTGGCTAATCCAAAGGGTTCATTCCAATGGGAATACCAAATCAACTCAAAGCCTTCCTCCGATTGAGCATGAATGAACGATTGATTCGGGGGAAGCTAGGGACGAGATTGGTGAGTATCTAAGCATAAACCGTGACTAGGCCTACGGAATATCAAAGGCTCACCAACTCATCCACTCTCAGCCCCGTCAAACCGAACCATTTGACTCTAAAGGGAGGAATGAAGAAGAGTTGAAAATGGTATTCCCAAGAGGAATTTTCCCTTGGATTAACCAACTTAAATCCTAGCTACTCATATTAACAATGCAAGACAAGCATAAAGGAAATGGACATGGAAGGGAAATGGAGCATGGAACTTAACTTACAACAAGAAATCTAAAGCTATGAAGGAAAAATATGCAATACCCAATATAAAAGCTTGAAATGAAGAAAACTTAAATAAAAATGGTGAAATGAAGAACATGAAAGTAAACTTGCAATAAACTTGAAAGGAATGACATTAAAGACAATAAATGAAGCTTACAAGGTTCTTACATTAAACTACAAGTGAAAGAGTGGAAGAAAAATGCAAAAACGTCACTTTGAGCACTATTCATCATCTTCCCCCTTGGAGCTTTCTATATCTAATCCTAAGCTTAGGTAGCCAACTCCCCATACAATGTGTAATGCTGAATGTATGGAGTGTAGAGACATGCATTTTCGTGCATGGTGGTCCCCCCAAGGTGTGTGCAAAGCCTGCCATCAAGAGGGGGCTGAGTTGATGGGTCTTGACAGGCTAGCCTGCAACCCCATATGGCAGCCCACTTCTCTCTCCTCTTCATTCAATGCCAAGCCTCCAAAGTCTTCCATTTGTGTAAGGGAGGCATGGTTGTAGGGATAAAATGTTAGGCTAGGCGTGGGAGAAGTGTAGGTGGGACCCCCAAGCAAGTGGAGCAAGAAAGAAGTCGTTCTGGGCACTTCTGGACGACCTACCGGTAGTGACTACCGGTAGTTATTAGCTACTGGAGTGATAACTACCGGTAGTCATTTGCTACTGGAGTGCTAACTACCGGTAGGTATTTCCGGTAGTTGTCTGCTCTGGACCAGTTGTCGTAGAATTGGCATAACTTTTGATCCAACCATCCGATTGAGCTGAAATTTGGAAACAATATAGAAGACATCTAGATCTACAACTTTCATGTTTTGAACTTTTCCTGATTCTTAGTAGATCATGGCCAAAATGGAGGAAAACCAAGGCAGTGCTTCCAAATGATGTGGCTGCTGATGCCCTTGTTCCCAAGCACCAATGCCTTATTGATTTCTTCACTTTTAAGCCTCCAATTCTTCATGTATTGTGTCTATGCCTTCACCACACATCCATCATAGTTGCAAGGTTATAAAATACATGGTTTAAGGTATAAAAACATGCAACATCAAAATATCAACATTATTGACAATTTTGGCTAACACTAAGTATTTAAATGCAAAAGTTGAGTTATAATGCATGTAATGAGCCCTTCAAATATGCAATATTATGCGCTCATCAGGCAGACCCCCAAATATGAGGTCTTTTCTTCAACCCCGACTCCACTCACCTTAACCTTGCCTTTATCAGGTCTGGGGGGCATGGGAGAAGAGGTAGAGGGAGGTTCCTCGGTGCCAGGCTCGGCCTCTCCAGCCTCCACACCGGGAAAGTTATCAATCTCATCGCCAACATCCCCCAGATCGGTGTCCTCAGATCGATCCCCTAATAGGGAAACAGAGGAACGAGTAGCACCAGAAGAAACAGACATATTAGGCCAAGAAAAGGGAAGATTAAAGGAACGGTATAGAGGAGGAACACTACTCAAACTTTCCCTAATAACCCTAGGGTCAGCACAGTAACTCCCAACAGCGAGTACGCGCACAATGGAACTCCAGTCCACGAAATGGGGAAGGGGAGACAGGCAACAATCACAAGACCAGAAATAGAAGAACCTATGGGCCCAAAAACGCAGCAACCACCTAGAACACAGAGGGTCTAGAGTTGGAAAAATCTAAAAAAGGATAGGGAAAACGTACCTAGAGGGGGAAGAGCAGCGAACAACAAATCCGGAACCGAATCAAGAGGGGAAGCACTGCTAAGCCTTCGAATAAAACACAGAAAGGCCGATTTTGGGCAAGAGTCAGAGAGCTTCAAGACTGGGGCTCAAGAATTCACAGAGGCAAGGAATTCGGAGAAACAGAGGAGAAGATGAACAGTGCAAAGAAACGGTTCAGGTAGCCGTTTTGGGTATTTAAAGCTTGAAAGATGTGGGCTGAGGCATGCGCGGGAATCGAGGAGAGTCATGATTGCTGCAAACCGTCAAAAGTCTTCAAGTCACGTGACAAACCAGGGGCAGCCACATGCAGATCTAACTCGATTTTGGGAAACAGGTCAGCCCCTGCCTAAGCCGACTTAAGGCAAGGGCTGGGGGGCAACTGATGATACCTAAAGAAAACCCAGACGCGAGCTTAGATAGTAAGCTCAGCTCGGGAGCTCAGGTAAAATAAACAGAGCTCATCCAGCAATGGTTTGAGCTCTGCCAGCTGGTACTAGAGCTCCCAGCTGAAGACACGAACTGAGAAATAACGAGAGGGCAGCAAAATGACAGCAGATACCCTCGTAATGGGAATTAAGCCAATCCAAGGCGAGAAACCTGTTGTCAACCAAGATCCTCTCCTAAAACCAAGGAGAGGATCCCATGATAAAAGGCAAAGAACTCGCCATTCGGAGCCAGCCATAAGAAGTTTAGGTAACCCCGAGATTATAGATAAAGATAGGGCACGATCCCTTCGATAAAGGAGGTGATTTCGAATTAGAGGGAAGCATGAGGCTATAAAAAGGAGGACAAGCCACCATTGAAGAGGACGAGAAACCCTAATACCCAAAATACTCTACTGTAACCTGTTCGACTTAATGAATAAGAAAGAGAGGAGCCAGAGACTCCATTGCAGAGTGGACTAGCCGAGCTCAGGCCGGTGAACCACTATAATCTTATTATCCTCCCCTTTCCCCAATTCCCAAAGCATTAACCTGCTCTATCAAGCACGAGCCTCGTAGCTCAGACACCGTACTTAGCCCTACACAGATCGATCATATCCAATAATCCTGTTCCATAGCTCATTCACGTAGATTTACACCATCAGATTCCAAACACCTAACAAATAGATAAAACAGTGTAGAACAAGCATCAAACCAGAAAACTTGATAATTAAGCACATTTATTCCAAAATATAGTGTAAATAACCAATACCTAGCATGAGAATTATACACTATTGATGGTTAATCATGCCCCAACCTGAACATTACTAGTCCCTAGTAATGCTATTAAACTAAAAATTAAAAACAAAAACACAAATCCAATTTCTTAGGTCTAACGATTGTATTTAGCATATGTAATAAACCTGTAAACTCTAGGTGATCCCTAGTGAACGAGTTATAGTCTCGTGAAGCTTTTCAGTGAAAATACCTACAAACTTCATCTCATTTATCAAAAAACTTGAACCGTGTAATCATACTCTGAATCAACACCAAAAACTTGGAAACATTCAACCGTGAACTCAAAAACGTAACAGAAAGCAAAGCCAAAGAACTAGACACTATATAAAGTGTCCAAACATTGTATTCCCACTTAAAACTCATATGTGATGTGAAATAACTATACCAACGTTAGAAATTCATCAAATAATATCCAACCTCTAACAACTATCAACAGTTAGCTTCAATTCAAATCTAACCAAGAATCAAACTCAACAAAGAATTCACTCTGATTATAGTGATTATTTATAGGATCATATCATGTGTGAAAAGAGTTAATGAAACTCAAAGCAAATTATTACTCACATATACCTTAGATCAAATAACAATTATTCGTTTGAAAATGACTTGACATAATCTCATGAAAAGAATATCAACACCAAAAAAAAAAAAAAAGGTAAAATAATTCTTACATCTCATCCTTATCCATACATAAACTACCACAATGTTGAGATCAAATAGGTCTTTACTCTGGTTGTAATGAGGACCTAGGATAAAATTTTAAGAAATAAAAAGAACTAAGGAAATTCGAACAGCTATCATGCGAAAACATTGGCTCTTTTTCAACCTATTGCTTCAATCTCAATTCAACCATTATCATTAAGAAGCACAACTTAGTAGCAATTTCTCAATGTTCCTTTTTTCATAATTTTTTTTTCAATTTTTTTTATCTTGTTTTTAATAACAATAGCATGATGAATTCACCTCCTTATTTTCTTTTTTGATTTCCACCCTCATCCCTTCTTTCATAATGTCAATGATAATCTTGGGATAACAAAAGTAAGGTAAAAACATTTATATACTTGGATTGGTCAATTTATATGGCGAAGACAAGAAACTATAAAAAAGCTCAATCACAACTCCTAATGACAATGATAACAAAGAAACAAGTCAAAAACGGCTTAAAATCAAGAAACTCCAAGAACTACTGGCAAATGTACTTCAACCATAAATAAATTTGGGATGCCGACAACCATTCACCTCATTAGCACTGACGAGAACAAAGACGTAATGAGATTATTCAATAAAAATTTGTTGAATGAAAAGTTGTTAACAAATAAACGTATAAAAGCCTTCAAAGAAGAATGACTCTAAACTCATGAGGGCTACATAAACATTTTCACTATATATGTCAAACCTTCAAAGTGAATGTATTATTTAAGAAACTCCAAGCTTGCATAGTCAAATTTGGGTTTCAAGTGACAACACAATTTAAGATACTCAAACATAGAATACAATTCTATAGAAAAGCTCACATGTAAGTGAATTTAAGTCTAAGCTAAATATTTCCAAGTTTCAACAATAGTCCTTCAATGAAAACACACTTTAAGATTTCAATAAATAGGATTTATATTAACACATACAGATAAAAACTAAATAACTAAATCAAAGAAAAACCTTATTTTTTGACATCCTGGCCCTAAAATAAAAGCAAACAAACAACTAGGCCTTGATTCAACAACCCTAACTACGACTTCCTAAAGGCCTAGATCACTAAACTATCCACTCATTTACCATAACAACTCAAAGAAAACAAAATGAAGGAACAACACTAGGAAGTAGGAGGTAATGAGAACTGGGGTCAATGTGACGAAAAATCTCATCATGGCTATCCAAACGTGACAAGATCAATTGTTGCTTCACCTAGATCTTTAATAGAAATTGCCTATCAGTCCTCTCCTCCACTGGCTGACCCATCTGCTCATCTCCATCACACGCCCATATTCAAATAATCTTCTTCTTCACCAACCTCTTATCCTTCATCCATAGCCTTGTCTGGGACTTGAATTGCAACGCCTCCTACTCGATTACCCCCTACTCTTCTGCAATGAACTAGAATTCAAAGGAGCCAACTGCTTCTCTTTCTCCCACTCATCCTCAATCTTTACCCCTTGATCCAAACAAATTTGGGTAACTAAATAACCAAATAGCAAGGCATCTTTCCTTGCAGTGTCATTGATTTCCTTGAATGTTTCCGTCATTGACGAGTCCGAATTCCACTGGGCCAAAGCCCAGCTCAAGTGAACCGAGGAAGCCCAAAAAGACTCCCAAATCAGAGATGGGTCAACCCATTGCAAGCCCAATGCACCAAAGCACTAGGAGGCAAGAGCCAGGACACCAAGGACCAAAGTGGGCGCCGCCCACCTAAGCCCCAAATGGGCGCCGCCCACCTTGCTCCAAGTGGGCGCCGCCCACCTAGCCCCCCTTGGGCGCCGCCCAGTGCAAGGTCTCCCGGTTCGTCCTGCTTCGTCCACTTTCACTTTAGTGCAAGCCCAGATGAACCCCGAGTCCAGTCTCAAGATCAAGGATGAGCCCAGTCCAGCTCAGGACCTCCTCCGACTGAATAGGAGCACGAGGGAGAGAATACCGGGATGAAGATTGAGAAGATCGAGTCCTACCTAAATAGAACCTTCCAAAATGGTAGAGTCCTACCATAACTGTACTTGCTAAATTATAGTGACCGCCTCACCGCCTCTCTCAACCTATATAAATGTAAGTCCTCTCCATATGAAGGACACCTTGAATACCTCAACACACATCTAAGAGCCTCAGCATACCTTGAAACCCAGACACTTACCCTCACACACTGCTATCTTTCTGGAAGCATTGTAACTCTCCGGAGTACCCTTGTTCATTAATAAAGAGCACCGGCCATCGTTGCCATTCCAGAGAGTGGACGTAGGTCATCCGAGACCGAACCACTATAAATCTCTTCTGTTTGCCTCTATATTTACTGCTTAGCCATTGATCGTCATTGATTGCTCATTAATTGCTTATTAATCACACCTGTTGATATTCTTGACTGTTGATCTTGCACGAAGACCGATTTGTACATCATCAGTTTGGCGCCGTCTGTGGGAACGACTAGTTTTCCTACTCTCATCCAATCCATGGCAATCACTACCCGATCAATGAGCCAGCAACCGGGAGAAAACAACCAGACTCACCGGGAGGAGGTCCCCCCTCCCATCGTGCCTTGGGAACCTTCTACTGTTACTCCCGCCACTGGAGAACAACAACTCCTTCAGACCATGCAGCTGCTGGTGAACCAGAACCAGCAGATCATCCAACTCATGCTCTCTCAAGGAGGAGTCCCACTCCCTCCACCACGAGAAGAACAGCCTGTCCCTTCTGGACGCCAGACTGCCCCCCACCATGGGGTTCCTCACCATAGTGCTCCAGGGCTACGCCAAGGAGCCCCTCTTCCGGCAGTCCCTCCTCAACATGCAGGGAGTGCACGCGTTCCCCCTTTGCATATGCCTGCCCAGGAGGACGCAGGAGAGAGTCAGTATGGAGACCACGAAAGCCAATACCTGACCAAGGATGTCCCTAATCAGTGGGACGAAAAGATCAGAGAGGTGCAAAACCAACTGGGTGATGCCCTCAATGCTATCAAGGCACAGGCGCCGGAGACCTTGGACTACTTGGTAAGACGTACCGACTCCCCTTTTACTGCTGATATAGTAAATTACCCACTGCCCTCGAAGTTCAAGATGCCAAACATCGAGATCTTCGACGGCACCAAAGACCCTCTAGACCACTTGGACACCTACAAGTCCCTCATGCAACTCCACAATGTGCCTGAGGAGATCATGTGTAGAGCTTTCCCTACCACCCTGAAGGGGTCTGCTCGCCAGTGGTTCTCCAAGATGAAGCCCTCCTCCGTCCATTCTTTCGCAGAGCTTAGCAGGTCTTTCGTCTCCCATTTCATTGGGGGACGCCGTCATCAGAAGCCAGTTACCCACATGCTCACCATGAAGCAGGAAAGGGACGAAAGCCTCAGAAGCTACCTCGCCCGTTTCAATGACGAGGTCCTCCAGGTCGAGGAGCCAGATGATAAGGTAACCTTAGCTGCCTTCATCGCTGGCCTCCGCACCTCCAGCTTCATGTTCTCAGTCCTCAAAAAACCACCCTCCAGCATGCCTGAGTTGCTGACCAGAGCACAAAAGTATATGAATGCCGAGGACGTCACTAAGGCCCGCCGAGGTGAGTCCTCACGGGGAGGGGAGAAAAGGAAGGACAACCGAGAAGAAAGAAGAGAGACCGAGAACAAGAGAAAGAAGGCCGACAAAGTTTCAGTAAAAGACCGTCTAGGGCCATTGCCCCCGAGAGACCGACAGCCATTCACTCCACTCAATGCCTCAGTGGAACACATCCTGCTCTAGATTCAGGATGACCCAACCGTCCGTTGGCCCGGAAAGATGAAGTCTGACCCCAAACGGAGGAACCCCAATAAATATTGTCGCTTCCACCGTGACCACGGACATGACACGGATGACTGTTTCCAGCTAAAAAAACAGATTGAGGAACTTATCCAGCGGGGTCATCTCAGACAGTATGTGGCTGGTCGAGGACCAGTTCCCCCGAACGAAGAACGTGAACGACAACAGCCCCTCGGTGAGATTCAGACTATCGCCGGAGGGTTAGGAGGAGGAGGTGACTCCAACTCCGCCAGGAAGGTGCATGCCCGTAGAGCCAGACAGACAGACACTTATGACTCTCGCCCACTGAAGACCCCCCGACATGGGGAGGAGGAGGTCATCACTTTCTCAGATAGAGACCTTGAGGGAATCCAGGTCCCACACGATGACCCTCTAGTCTTGACTCTGATGGTGGCCAACTACCAAGTCAAGAGGGTCCTGGTCGACAGCGGCAGCTCAGCCGACATCCTATTCGCCACTGCCTATGACAGCCTTCACCTCGGCAGAGAGAGGTTACAGCCAGTCCGTACTCCCTTGGTGGGTTTCTTGGGAGAGAGAGTCCAGCCTTTGGGATCCATCACTCTGCCTGTCACAGCAGGGACTGCTTCTAGAAACTCTACCATAATGGTAAATTTCCTTGTACTTGATTGCCCCTCTGCTTATAATATAATTCTCGGACGTCCTGCTCTCAATGCTTTAAGGGCAGTACCCTCTACCTATCACCTTCTCCTTCGGTTTCCAACCTGCAATGGGATCGGGGAGATAAGAGGGGATCAGGTCTCAGCCAGAGAGTGCTATGTGGCCTCTATGAGGGCTAAGAGACCGCACGAGACTCTCCAGATCGAAGTACTCAACCCCAGGGATGACAGCACCTTGGAAAGAGGTGAACCTGCAGAAGAGCTCCAACCAGTAGTACTCGACGACAGCCTTCCAGAGAGGAAGGTCTACATAGGCTCCTCACTCTCCCAGGAGCTGGCATCTGCCTTAGTAAACTTCCTCAAGCAGAACATAGACATCTTCGCCTGGTCCCACGAGGACTTGGAGGGCATTGACCCCGAGGTGGCCTCCCACCGACTCAATGTTGACCCCAGATACAAGCCTATCCGCCAAAAACTGAGAAGCATTAGCACCGAAATGGGGCAAGCCATGGAACAAGAAGTAGACAAGTTGCTGGTAAATGGATCAGTGAGGGAGGTGGCCTACCCTGACTGGCTCTCCAATGTGGTCATGGTAACAAAGAACAATGGGAAATGGCGCCTGTGCGTGGACTTCACAGAACTTAACAAGGCCTGTCCCAAAGACAGTTACCCTCTCCCCCGCATCGACCTCCTCATCGACGCCACTGCGGGACACGAGCTACTAAGTTTTCTGGATGCCTACTCCGGGTACAACCAGATCAGCATGTTCCCCCCTGATCAGGAGAAGACCTCGTTCATCACCCCGAGAGGCACTTACTGTTACAGGGTGATGCCTTTCGGGCTCAAAAACGCCGGAGCTACATACCAGCGCCTCGTTAACAGAATGTTCGAGAGCCAGATTGGGAAGACCATGGAGGTTTATGTTGACGACATGCTAGTGAAGAGCATAGCTGCAGTAGACCATGTAGCACATCTCCAGGAGACCTTCAAAGTGTTGAGAGCCTACAGAATGAAGCTAAACCCAGAAAAGTGTGCCTTCGGTGTCAGCTCAGGAAAGTTCTTGGGCTTCATGGTCCATAAGAGGGGAATAGAGGCAAACCCGGACAAAATCAGAGCTGTATTGGAGATGAAGTCTCCTACATCCACCAAGGAGGTCCAACACCTTAATGGGAGAATAGCAGCCCTTAACAGGTTCGTTTCTAAGTCCGCTGATAAATGTCTTCCTTTCTTCAAAATACTCCGCAGGTCCTTCCAGTGGGGCCCAGACGCTGAGGGAGCCTTCCAGAAGCTCAAAGCCTACCTGGCCACACCACCACTACTCTCTCATGCCGTTCCAGGGGAGGTCCTCTACCTTTACCTCTCCTCCTCGCCCTCTGCTGTCAGCTCTGTCCTTATCAGAGATGAAGGAGGCATCCAGAAGCCCATATACTATGTAAGTAGGGCATATCGAGGGGCAGAGGTAAGGTACTCGGAGTTGGAAAAGTTGGCCCTCGCCCTTATCACTGCCGCAAGACGTTTGCGCCATTACTTTCAGAGCCACACCGTCAGGGTAGTCACAAATCAACCTCTCAAGGGCATATTGGGAAAGCCCGATGTATCTGGACGGTTACTCAAGTGGGCCATCGAGTTAAGCGAGTTCGATGTGCAGTATCAACCACGATCAGCCATAAAAGCACAAGCACTCGCAGATTTCGTTGCGGAGTCTACGCCTTCACAAGAGTCTCAAGGAGAGTTTCTAGAAGCCCTTACGCCCATACGCTCGGTGCACACTGACTCCACTTACCAGGAGACTGATTTAGACACGGCCCTGGGAGAACATAACAGCTCGGAGGAGCGGCAGCGGGCCGAGCAGACCAAGGCACCCCACACCATGGCCTGGGCGCCGCCCACCATGACTTGGGCGCCGCCCACCACCCCTAGGGTGCCGCCCACCTTGCCCAAAGCACTATCCTCCTTTCCTGCCTCACCCCCCTCTCATCAGGAGTCACCCAGCAGCCTATTGCCTTCGCCCGCAAAGTTGGTTCCCTCCCCATCACCCACTACAACCTTCTGGAAGCTTTATGTAGATGGGTCATCCACCAACGAGGGTGGGGGAGCTGGACTAGTACTGATCAGCCCTCATGGTACTCCGTTGAAGTACGCCGTCTCTCTCCATTTTGCCACGTCTAACAATCAGGCTGAGTACGAGGCACTCATATCAGGCTTAAGACTGGCATTGGAGATGGAAGCCCTCAACCTTACGGTCTTCAGTGACTCTCAACTCATATTCAACCAAGTGATAGGAGATTTCGAAGCAAAGGAAGAAAGGATGCAGAAGTACCTCTCAGTGGTACAAGCTCTGCTCACAAAGTTCACCTGTTTCCATATCAATCATGTACCTCGAGAAGAAAACGTCATGGCCGATGCCCTCGCCAAGTTCGCCTCTGCGAATCTGCTTATGGGCCCGACATTGACAGGTCACCAGTATGAGCCCAGCACCCTCAAAACTCAAGAGGGTGATGTCCACTGCACATCCTCGGAGTCCAACTGGATGACCCCCATCCGAGCCTACCTTGAGGAGGGTACACTCCCAGACAACTCTATGGAAGCCAGGAAGTTGAGAACTAGATCATCCAGGTACGTCATCCTACAGAATACCCTCTACAAGAAAAGCCATTCTCTCCCACTACTCCGCTGTCTCACGCCAGAGGAGGCAGACTATGCCATGAGAGAGATTCACGAGGGAATATGTGGAAACCATTCAGGAGGACGAGCATTGGCCCATAAAGCAGTCAGGCAAGGATACTATTGGCCCACCATGATCAGAGAGTCTAAAGACTTTGTCAGGAGATGTGACAAGTGCCAACGCTTCGCCACTGTGTCCAGGCAACCACCCGAAGAACTCACCACCATCCAGAGCCCATGGCCTTTCTCCATGTGGGGAATTGACATCCTGGGTCCCCTCCCAGTAAGCCGAGGCCAATGCAAATTCGTGGTCATCGCCATAGACTACTTCACTAAATGGGCTGAAGCTGAGGCCCTAGCCAGGATCACAGACCAGAAAATAAAGGATTTTATATGGAGAAGTCTGGTCTGTCGCTTTGGAGTACCACACGCCATTGTGAGCGACAACGCCAAGCAGTTCGATAACAGACTACTCAACAATTTCTGTGCAGATCTCCAAATCAAGCAACCCCACTCCAGCCCTGCCCATCCACAGGCAAACGGCCAAGCGGAGGTCACTGTCAGGACCATACTCCGCAACTTGAAAGCCAGACTCGAAGCCGCGAAAGGGAAGTGGGTAGACGAACTCCCAGGAGTGCTATGGGCCTATCGGACGACACCAAGAAGTCCTACAGGCGAAACACCATTCTCCCTATCCTATGGGACAGAGGTTGTGATACCCGTTGAAATCGGGGTACACTCCCTTAGGGTTCAGTTTCATGACCCTACCAGTAACGAAGAAGGTCTCCGCATCAACCTCGACTTGGTAGGGGAGGAAAGGGAAATAGCCATGCTCAGGAATGCAGAGTACAAGCGTCGCATGACCAAGTACTACAACTCGAGGGTGAAGCCTCGCTCCTTCTTACCCGGGGACTTGGTCCTAAAGAAGGTCATCCTGGCTACCAAGGACTCCAGGGAAGGAAAGCTGGGACCCAACTGGGAAGGACCTTACACGGTCACAGAGGTAGTGAGACCAGGTACCTACAGAATCCAGAATTTTGAAGGAAAAGTCCTGGGCCACCCTTGGAATGCAGAACATTTAAAGAAATACTATCAGTAGCTGGGGGCAGTGGGTCATGAGGTGGTGTCCACTGCTTAGACTATTTACCTTTTTTCCTTAGTCAGTTTCTCATGTTAGTTGGTTTTTCTCCGAGTATCCACTTTGGATTATGAAATAAAATTTCTTAGTATTTTCTCAAAAGGTTGTGTTTCATTCAAAATTCTAGAAGCTTTTACAAAAGAGTATTCTAGAAGCTTTTACAAAAGAGTATTCTAGAAGCTTCTACAAAAGAGTAAAAACATAGTCTGTCAAGCAAAAAATACAAGGAGTCGCACCCCTACTGACCCTCACTGTCTCCACTCACATAATCACCGTCGTCATCAGACTCAGGGGCCTCATAAGGCTTGAGCTCAGAAAAATCATTATAAGGATATGCTACTAATGCCTTCCTCCTGAGCTCCTCATAGCCGTCAACAAAAGCGCTAGCCCTGGCCCTCTCAGCAGCATCCCTCTGGGCCTCCGCTCTGACAGCTCTCTCAAGTGCTACTCGAAGGTCAGTCTCAAGCTGAGTAACCTTCGCCTGTGACAGTCTCAACTGCTCAGCAGCACTCTCTCGTGTCTGCCGCTCGAGCTCTAATTGCTTCTCGACATCCTCTCGCGTTTGTCGAGCTAGCTCCACGGCATTCTCCCGTGCCTGCCGCTCATGCCGAAGCTGATCCTCGGCAGTCTCACGTGCCTGCCTCTCCGTCGCTTGACCTTGGACTGCATCCCCGATAGTCAGAGTGTGGTTGAAGAGGTAAGGCAAGGTAGCAGCCACCTGTTGGCAGTCAAAGATAAAACAAAGAGAGATGAAGAACTAGGCCAAGGTATACCGAAGAAAGCCATGTACAAAGCAGAAATGTAAGACATACCAAAGCGAAGCCTTCCACGGCGGCGTTGACTACTCCCTGTGGACCTAGGGAAGAAATCTCTCGAGCTTCAGCGCCGGTCACAAAGGTACATAATCTTTCCTTTGCCAACTCCACATTACGGAGCATGGACGACGAGGCAGCGCCCTGAGAAACAAGCGGACCTTTCGCCCTAGTAGAGCATGGCACCGGAACCTCGGCCTCAACGGCGCTAGGACCGCCCCTCGGAGGTGACGGAATATCAGCTAGAGTGGGAGGAAGAGCATCGCCAGGCTCTGCCTCCGCAGGGCCACCCAAGCTAGGGGCATCGGTCCTCGCCCTCTTGGGGGCAGGAGGAGAAGGAGAAGGAACTGTCCTGGAGACACACACTTCTTCCACAAAAGACCTGACTAGTGGAGGGCCTAGAAAAAACCAGTATAAGCCAATGGATCCTACCACACAGTCTATTCAAAGGGATTAGTCGATGGTCAAATACCTTTCTTCTTCGGTCTCAAGGAAGCTGTGGAACAACCAACTGCTGACATGATCTCGGAGTGCTCCCTGCATGGGTTGTTCATGACCATCTCAAGTAGACTCTTCTGGTCCTCAGTAAGGGTTGGCGGAGCTGCAAGAAAACAATCATCGTAAGAATAAGCACATGGTTACACTTGACAATCAAAGCAGAAGCCAAAAGTTAGAATCCTCACCCTGCTTAGTCTTTGGAATCGTACTCCAACTGGTAGGCACCCCGGCGCGATCGGACTCGGAGGCCCACTCGCCCCCAACAAAAAAGAACTTCTTCTTCCAGTTATGATGATTGGAGGTAAGCCCAGTGATAAACTTCCTCTTCCCTAACCTCGGGGAAAATCGGTACCACCCCTGGTGTGGAACGGGGTTCTCCAGAAGTATATAAGTAACCAAGAACTCCTCGAACGGTGGAGGGGCACTAGCTCCGTGTGTCAACCGCCACAGTGTAAAGAAAGCTAGTAAAACTCTCCAACCATTCGGAGCCAGCTTTCCGGGAACTAATGAAAGACGCTCCAAGATCCGACATATAGGCCCGGGAATCGGGAACCTCAGACCCGCCTCTAAGGCCCCCTCATAAAGTACTATATCATCCGGGGAGTCGCAGCAAGTTGACTCATCAGCCTCCGCATGACGGCACAGTACCGAGGGAGGAATACGGTACAAGGAAACTAGCTCTAAAATATCCTCGTCATACTTGGAATAACTAAAGAGAGAAGCTACCTTAGGACGACTGCCTCCTTCATCAATCGGACCTTCCTCAGGATCCTTCGTAGTCTCCTGCTCATCTGGGTGAAAATTCATCAAGAGGAAAAGTTACATTCTGATTAAAAGAATACCCATACCAATGAAAGAAAAAAGGAAGTACCGGGAACCTACCTTGAGAGCCAGGACCATCCGCGGCGTTGATCGATCGCTTCCTGGACTTGAGAGGAGGGGACTGAACCATGCCTGGGGCGCCGTCCAATGCGTCCTGGGCGTCTCCTGAAGTGCCTGTGGCACTACCCAGTCCAAAACGGACATCCTCTGCGGCACTTGGAGATCCACTCTGCCGCTCGCCTAAGCGCAGCGTCCCGCTAAGCATGCCAAAAGGATTATCTGAAATCCTCGTACTCACGCCTGACCCCCCACAGATGGTACCAAAGGGTCTCTCATTGGTCACTGGCGCTGCACCAAAGCCACCACGAGAACAGGCACCAAAACGGCCCAAGCCCAAAGGGGAGCCGCCCACAGAATTCCCGTCAGTCTGCCCGTTCCCTCCGCCTGAGCCGCGAAGTACATCGCCTGGACTGCCACCATGGGCGCCGCCCACTCTTTTTTCCTCACAGGTGCCGTCTGGACAGCCACCATGGGCGCCGCCCACTCCTCTCTCCTCACGGGTCACGCCTGCCAAGCCACCATGGGCGCCGCCCACTCCTTTCTCCTCATGGGCGCCGCTTGCCAAGGCACTATGGGTGCCGCCCACTCCTCTCTCCTCATGGGCGTCGCCTGCCAAGCCAACATGGGCGCCGCCCACCCCTCCTTCCTCATGGGCGCCGCCCACCTTGCCCTCCTCATGGGCGCCGCCCACCATGACTCTCTCATGGGAGCCTTCAACATGAAGACCCTTACGGATGAATGAACCCCTAGTCCTCATGTTTTCAAGTAATGAAAGAAATGAGAGGAAGAAATGGAAGAAATAGGAATATGAACAGTGAGCTCCTTAAATAGAGTAGGAGTGCCTTGGAGAGGAAGCCTTACAAAGCTTCTAGAAGAAGGCTTACAAAGCTTCTAGAAGAAGCCTTACTAATCTTCTTGAGGAAGTCAAGGGGGTTTAGCTCCTTGGATAAATTCGGAAGAACACCCTTTGGAAAAAATTCCAGGAGATAGGCAAGAATGAAGACAATGGAATAATAATCTCTATTTATAGAGAAACAAAAAAAAAAATGTATATGTACATATTTTCCGGTACCGGGAAGTTCAGCAAAGTCCCTAAACAGCGAGTCTTCGAGAATCAGAGGATACCGTGAAGAGCAAGAAAAATTCCAACTCACCCGAGTGGAGATGAAGCACATGCCCTCCACCCTTGCTTTTCAAAAAAATCAAAGGCTCGGGGCATGGGGGGCAAATGACGAGTCCGAATTCCACTGGGCCAAAGCCCAGCTCAAGTGAACCGAGGAAGCCCAAAAAGACTCCCAAATCAGAGATGGGTCAACCCATTGCAAGCCCAATGCACCAAAGCACTAGGAGGCAAGAGCCAGGACACCAAGGACCAAAGTGGGCGCCGCCCACCTAAGCCCCAAATGGGCGCCGCCCACCTTGCTCCAAGTGGGCGCCGCCCACCTAGCCCCCCTTGGGCGCCGCCCAGTGCAAGGTCTCCCGGTTCGTCCTGCTTCGTCCACTTTCACTTCAGTGCAAGCCCAGATGAACCCCGAGTCCAGTCTCAAGATCAAGGATGAGCCCAGTCCAGCTCAGGACCTCCTCCGACTGAATAGGAGCACGAAGGAGAGAATACTGGGATGAAGATTGAGAAGATCGAGTCCTACCTAAATAGAACCTTCCAAAATGGTAGAGTCCTACCATAACTGTACTTGCTAAATTATAGTGACCGCCTCACCGCCTCTCTCAACCTATATAAATGTAAGTCCTCTCCATATGAAGGACACCTTGAATACCTCAACACACATCTAAGAGCCTCGGCATACCTTGAAACCCAGACACTTCCCTCACACACTGCTCTCTTTCTGGAAGCATTGTAACTCTCCGGAGTACCCTTGTTCATTAATAAAGAGCACCGGCCATCGCTGCCATTCCAGAGAGTGGACGTAGGTCATCCGAGACCGAACCACTATAAATCTCTTGTGTTTGCCTCTATATTTACTGCTTAGCCATTGATCGTCATTGATTGCTCATTAATTGCTTATTAATCACACCTGTTGATATTCTTGACTGTTGATTTTGCACGAAGACCGATTTGTGCATCATTAGTCATGATCAAATTCGAAAAATTAATGGAATGAACCACCCCCGATGCGTACAACTTTCTAATTCTATATAGATAAATTTGATTATTCTGACACTGAGGCATCAAGTTAGACACATAAATCAAATTCAAAATTTTATATTTGTTAGTTAGTTCCCTCTGCTTCAAATACGTTGTATTAAGCTCTCTAACATAGTGTAGTTCTCCAGCCAACTCTCTACCACACACATTCAAATCCACCGGATTGACCGGAGGATAAATAGGATTAACAACCCTATTCACCCTTCTAAACCTGACTATCAAAATGGTATAACCACTGATGATACCTGGAAAGAATTCTAAGTATGAGCTCGGGAAGTGAGGTCAGTAAAGGAGGTCAGCCAAGAGTCCAGAGCTCAGAGGTCCAGACCTTGGGCTCCCCCCAGACGAAGCAATAAAGGAAGTGAGAAGGAAACAGCTGATTAACATAAGGCGTCCCCGAAGCAACGGTAAGCTATAGTCAAGGTACAAAACTCTCAACTAACCAAGATACTCTCCTAAAATCAAGGGAGATCCCATGGAGGAAAGGTAAAGATCTCGTTGTCGATCCCATAGAATTAGGAATTAGGCTATAAATATTGTACTATGACCTCCCTACATGGGGGGGCAACAAGAGGTTGTGTCCAACATTCTGTAATCTAGACAAATTCATCAATATAGATCCCTGGAGCAAGAGACTTTATTGCAGAATGGATTAGCCGAACTCTTGAGCCGGTGAACCACTATAAATTTTCTGTGTACTTCTTGCCCCATCAAAGAATCATCCTATCATTCCAACGAGCCACGTAACTCGGATCAAACCCCATCAAAAGAATCATCTGCTCAAGCGTCTTTTAAACACCATCAACAACAAATGATTTACTCCTCATAAAGGTCTTGAACTTCATTCTATTATTATCAATATCCTTATTATTACAATAAAATTCCCGAATAATGGGACTCACACACGCGTTTGGACGGAGCATATGCGTCTGGACTCACCTTTTTCTCTTGGTTTATGAGATTTCATCTTCTACACATGCGTCTAGACGCACTTAAAATTCTACCAATTTTTTTTTTCTTTTTTTGAGAAAATCAAAACTTAACAAATTCAAGACCAAATCAACAAATTGATTCAAGACCTATTCAACAAATTATTGTGACTACCGAATAGACCATCTAGCAGGACCTAAAAAAATTGAGACAACATTTACACAAGACACATCCAACCTAAACCCGACATTGTATTCAATGTTAATCATAGGCACAAATAAGCAAATTTAGGCAAGGAAAGGGTAGATATTATCTCGTGTACACAGCGACAACCGAAAAAAAAAACTCCTATAAAAGAAACATTAGCAGACACTAAAAAAAAAAAAAAAAATTTAAATAATATATAATTTAATTTCTGACAAAGGTTTAAGTGGTGTAAATTGGATTTAGAAAAAACACAGATTCCACTTTAGGGATAAAATTTTCCAAAAATGCATTCAACATTTCACCATTAACCATGAAAACGTTACCATTCTTTTGATTCCTGATCTCAACCACTGCATATGTTAAGACTTGACGAACTATGAATGGGCCAAACCATCAGAGCACAACTTACATGTAAAAAGAAGTTCCTAATTGTACTGAGAGGGCTCAAAAGTCTTTATCAAAATCTTTTTGTCATGAAAAACCATCATGTGGTGCTTTGCAAATGGAGAATTCTCACATGCATCATTTCTCAGCTCCTCCATTTCATTATATTGGAGCTTTCTATACAACCTTGCATTGTTTTTGTCAAAACTAAGCATTTTAATTGCCTAGTAAGCCTTGTGCTCCAATTCCACATGCAAATGACAAGTTTTTCCATAGACTAACTAATAGAGAGACATACAAAAAACTGTTGTAAAAGTAGTACGATAAGCCCATAACGCATCAACTAGTCTCAACGGTCAGTCTTTCTGATCGGGGTTCACCCTTTTTTTTCAAAAATTTATTTTATATCCCTATTTTTTAATTCAAATTGGCTACTTGTTTGTGGGTGATAGGGATTGCTACCATATGAGTTGTAAAATATTTTCTCATCAAAGATTCAAAGGGACGGTTGCAAAAGTGAGACCCTCCATCATTTATGATGGCTTGAGGTATTCCAAATCAAGATAAAATATTTTATTTTAAATTTTTTTATCATTGTTCGATGATAATTACGTAGTCTCAACCCATTTGGACATATAGTCTATAACAATTAAAATATAAAGAGAACCAAAAGATGGAGGGAATTGACCCATAAAATCAATGGCCCAATAATAAAAATTTTAATTACCAAAATTGGGATCAGAGACATCATATTTCTATGAAATATACCCCCCACCTTTGATATTGATCACATGATAAGCAAAAAAAAGGGTATTTTTAAATTTGGAAGACCAATAAAATCTACACTGTAAAATTTTCGCAGTGATTTTCTTTGACGAAAAGTGATCTTCACATGCTTCCGAATGACAAAAAGAAATTATACTCTGAATCTCATGACTAGGCACATATCTTTTGATGATTTGAACTTTACAATATTTAAACAAATAGGGATAATCCCAAAAGAATGCATGTATCTCAGTATAACACCGTTTCTTTTCATCCACACTTCAATTTGAAGAAATTGTACCTGTAGCTAAATAATTGACAATGTTTGCATACCATGATACCTTCACAATCTCGAACAACTTCTCATCTGGCAAATCTCTTTGATGAGTACTGGTTCCTTTAGAAACTCATATGTAAGCTTGGACAAATGATCTACCAGCACATTCTTCACTCATTTCTTTTCTTTAATGGTAAAATCGAACTCATGGAGTATAAGAATCCATCTTAACAAAAATTTTATGGTCAAAAGAAAATTATAACTCACATGTTTTTGAAATAAAAAAACATTATTCAAATGAAACAACCTTGGTATAATTTAAGAAAGAATGTTAAAGCGAATGAAAGTAATATAGCCAATATATCTCGTACTCCATTATTGGGTACACACACTTGTCATGATTCTTAAGATCAATATATCAAATGTGTCCAACTATTTTGAAAGCTTCTTGAGGTTGATCTGGTCCCCGCTACACCTTTTCTCGAGTTATGGGTGAGGTTTCCGATAGTTGTGGTACCTGAAAAGAAAGTCAACGACCAGAGGGGTGCTCCAGGAGTCGACCTTCCGACGATCAAGTCAGTATTTGGGAAATTAAGGTGCAACAATTGAACTAGGCTCAGTGTGCTTACCTGGGTCTTACCCCCGGAGGTCCCCTTTTATAGTATTTTGATAGGTGTTCCAGGGAGAGTGAATTCTAGCTTTTTCTGGTAGTTTCAATCTGCCTGATCTTCTTTTGGTTGAGGAGCCTTGGCTTCTGTTGAATTTATCCTTTTTTGGGATAGCCATCCAAAGTCCTAACTGTACTAGGAGTTTCTTTGATCATGCTGATAAGGTTTACCGAGGGTGAGATCTTATCATTATCCCTTGGCTGCCTTTTCTTCTTCATAGTATTTAAACGAATCCCTCCATTTGAATGAGTCTCTGGCAGATAAAGTTCATATTTTAAAATTAGGGATAAACTTTGCCATCTTTCTAGTTTCCTCATCCCACCAGGTTGGGGAAAGTTGATTATCTGAGCTCATTATTTCTCCATCTTTCCTTTCTCTCTAACAGGCCAGCCAACGGTTACATTTCTATAGGTAGTGCCAACTAAGAACTTTCCCTTAATTAAGATTCAATTTTCCCCTTTCAGTTCCCTTAATCAGTTTTCCCAAGCTGGTGGAGATTTTCTCTTGTTGGAAATCTGACCGTTACCTCTCTCCAATTTTTGAAGTGTGCATTAATTGCACGTCTTTTCAAATGAGGTAGGTAGGGTTTTTGTAATTGTCATCCCTTGACCTATTTAAAGGGTGGTTAGGGCCTTTGGATTGGCAAAGGTTTCCTTTCCTCTTTGATCACTCTCTTTAGAAATGAGCTATATGTTCTTCTTTCAGGGTTTCCCAAGGTGAAAACACTTATCTCTTTTCCCTTCCTTGATGCTCTTAATTTCCATGGCTTCTAAAAAATCTTTATAAAAAATTCCCTTCTCCTCTACTCAAGAGGCAAGAATGGAAGAGGCTGGACTTGTGAAGGGTATTCAACACCAGGCCTTTGAAACCCCTAATCACATTGCCCAAGGGTCTGCAGTACCATTACTGACGCTACACTTTCCTGCCTTCGTCCAAATTCTACATTTCTGATTCCATCTTACTAAGAGTTGTTGTTGGTGATGAAAGAGCTTGCAATTATCATGAATGAGAGGTCTATATGTATGAAATAACCTTCAATTCTGGATTTAGATTGTATTTTCTTCCTTATATTCGTGAATTCTTGTCTTTCTTGAACATTACTCCTGCCCAAATCACCCTAAATAGTTAGAGGGTGTTGATTTGGCTTGGTGCCTTTGTGGAGATCTACCCATGGCGTTGTCATTTTTTCCATTGTTGGAAAGGTCCTGCACTCTTTACAAATTAAGGTAGGTAAGGGCCTAGCCTTGGGTTGGTACTATTTGACGAAGAGGGCTGGTAGCGCTGATCTGCTAACAAATATTCATTCCCTTGCCAAAGAATGGAAATATCGCTTCTTCTTCGTTTCTAGTTCTGGTTGGAAATTAGACCCTTCTGAACCTCTGGTTACGAACTCTACAGGGTTCTCTGCAAATGGGGCATAATGCCCACCTCTTCCTCTAGTAAGTTTCTTGCTTTGTTTTATTGAATTCCCTTTTTATTTCAAGAAATCAAGAATTAAGAGATTCTAGTATTTGTAGTTGACACCTTATCTCTCGGTAAAGAAATTATTGATAGAATTGTTGTGGCTCAAAGCCACAATTTTAAAGAATTCAGCAGCTTGGTTACAGAGGCCAATCTGCATAAATTGAATATGGGACCTAAACCTCCCGCTCTTGTTGTTGTACCTCTGAAAAGTAAGTTATCTATTTTATTTGTTCATGTTTGTGCTATGTCTAGAATTTTTCTTTCATCTTTGTGAGATTTCTACTATAGGCTTGGCTCGTCAACATGAAATAAAGCTGGATAGAGAGGCTCTTAGGAGTATGAGAGCCAGACAATAGAATGAAAGATTCAGCAACCCTCCTTTACCAATTTCAAAGAGACTGAGGTCTAGTGGCTCCCCTGCTTCCAGGTCGCCCCCAATAGTTTCTAGCTCTAAGGAGCCCATCAATCTGGAGTCTTCCCAGATATTTCTTTAATGAAGAAAAGGAAGACTATTGAGGGCAAGCTGCTTGCCCCTACTCCTGGCGATACTTTAACTCCTAAAACTAAAACCACTTCGACAATCTAGAACGACAAAGAATTAGCTGTAAAGTGGTTTTAGGATATTATCTCAGGGGCAGAGATGGGTAAGATAGCGAAGATGGGGCCCCTGAAGGCTTTTGAGCCCATGGCTCATCCCTTTGGGAAGGTAGTACATATCTCACCTCTTCTCCCTATTCTTCCATGTTCTTATTTTAATATGGACTTTTTTTGTTTCAACAGGTCATTCTTGGTTCTGCAATGAGCTATCTGACTTTTATGAAAGAGGATCCCATCAAGGAGCAGCTAGAGAAAGCTCTTTCTGAGACTTTGTCTTTGAAGTAGATTATTTATTCTCGCGAGAAGAAACTAGTGTCTGTGCAAGCTGACTTAGATAATTTTAAGAACTCCTTAGAGATCAAAAAATTTGCGAAGAGTGGTTTGGAGGAGGCTTTGAGGAAGGCCCAAGAAGATGCCAAGAAGGCCAAAAAAAAGCTGAAAAATATATGGCCAATCCAATTTCCTCTATGAATGATGAAGCCAAAGCTGCCATGAAGAAAGCTCTTGATGAAGCAGTAGAGAATTTCAAGAAGTCTTCTGAATTTTTTGAGCTTGGGATGAACTACTGGTATGTTGGCTTTAAAGATTTTCGCTAGCAAGCTATGGTGTTTTACCACAACATTGATGTTTCCAACATCCAGCTTGACCCCTCTGTCCCAACTTCTACTTCTGCTGCTCTCTCAGCTACCTCCTTTGCTACCCTCCTTGCTACTCTTTCTACTGAGGATGGTGAAGACAATTCTGATAAGGAGGATTCCTCGCCAAAGGATGGCGAGGATTAAGTTTATAAGAGACTGTTCTACTCTCTCTTTTTTTTAAATTTTGAGTTTTTTTAAAAAAAAATTTTAAATCAGTAATTAAAGTAGCTTGGTAGTTTCTATAAACTGTTCTTGCTTCGGATATTTTTGCCTTGCTATTTTTTGGGCTTTTTAATTATCTTTATTCGGAGGTCAAGCTGACCGGATTTCCCACCCTGGTATTTTTCCTCTCTACTCTATATCGAGAGTATTTTGCTGAGTTTGGAGTATTGCCAACTGTTCAGTTGGTGGCTAACAAGTTGGTCCCTTTTTAAATAAGGTGTCTTCTTTTTGAAAGCCTAGTTTCGTCAAGATTGAGCTTTCTCTAGGTTTTTTGACATGAGATTCACACAAAGGATTTCTAAGAGATGAAACGAACTTCCTTTATTGATAACTCTTCTTATAAGAAATGTTTTCCACAAGGATTATTCCAGAATGAAATAAAGAAATCAAAGTGATAAAGATGAACTACCATCTTTATTTATGTTTTCAGAAAGCCATTCTCAATAATTGTACTTTTTAAGGTGTTCGACATTCCACGCATGTGTCAGCTTTCTTCCATTCAATGCCTACAACTCATAAGTTATAGGCGTTATCATCTGAGTAACTTTCCATGCTTAAGATCCTTGGAGGCTTGGGTTACCTTCTTCAGGAACAGGTCTCCTGGGGCAAACTCGTGGATCTTGACCTTTTTGTTTTAGTAGTGGGCTATTTAGACCTGGTAAGCTGCCAGTTTGATTTGAGATTGCTCCATTTTTTCTTCCAAGAGATCAATGTTGGTGCAGACCTGTTCTTCATTTTCCTCTCCATTATAATGCTAGAATCAGAATGTTTGCATCTCCATTTTGGTTGGGATTACTGCCTCTGTTCCGTAGGCTAGGTTGAATGGTGTTTTCCCTATTAGAGTTCTAATCGTCATGCAATATGCCCACAGGATTCGGGGTAGTTCCTCCACCCATAGCCTCTTTAACTCATTCATGCGGGTTTTGATACCTTGCATAAGTGTTCTGATGGTCACCTCTACTTGGCCATTAGCTTGCGGGTGACCTAGGGATGAATAATGATTGCAAACTCCATATTTGGAGCATAATTCTCTGAATGAATCATTGTCAAACTACTTTTCATTATCCAACACCAAAACATGAGGTACCCCAAATCGACACAGTATGGACTTCCAAAAGAAATCTCAAAGTCTTTTCTCTGTTATAGTGGCAATGGTTCTGCCGCGATCCATTTGGTGAAGTAATCGATTTTCATAGTTGCAAATTGGTTTAGCCCCTTTTCGACTAGCAGAGGTCCGACTATGTCAATGCCCCATTGGGCAAACAACTAAGGCCTTGTCATAGGAGAAAGCTATTGGGGAGGTTTCTTTGAAACGTTGGCAAAACTCTGACAACTATCACAAGTTTTTGTAAACTGCATGGCATCCTTCTGCATGGTTGACCAGTAGTACCCTTGTCGGAGTGCTTTGTAGGCCAGAGTTCTCCCCCATAGGTGGTTCCCACATTCTTCTTCATGAATATCTCTAAGAACATACTGAGCTTCTTCTTTTTCCAAACAATATAAATAAGGAGTGAGGAAACCTCTTTTATATAAAACTCCGCCTATAACATTGTACCTTGTAGCTTTCCGATAGAGCTTCTCTCAGTCCTCTCTTTGGAGATTACTCCATCTGTTAAATACTGAACAATAGGAAAGATCCACCCCTTCTCTTGCTGGGCAACATTGACCTCTACTTCAACCTCATCAATGTTAGGTTTAGGAAGGAGCTCCACAGGGACTACACTTGGGAGATTATTGTGGAATGATGAAACCAAGTGAGCTAAAGAATCAGCATAAGCGTTTTCAACGCTGGGAAGCTAAGTACCCAGCCTTCTGGTATCTTTGGTCGCGTATTATCCTTTGATTTGTTTAACAATTAGTTTGGAATCTACCTTTGGAGGTTTTTGACTCCATGTGACAATGCTAACCTCAATGCAGCGAGCAGAGCTTCGTATTCTGTATCATTATTTGAACCTCCAAATCTAAATCTCAAAGCATACTTTGTCCTAAGTTTATCCAGGGAAACCAGGATTACTCCTGCCCTTCCTCCATCGGCATTTGATGAACCATCGGTAAAGAGGATCAACCTATTTTGTCCCAAGTTGTTTGGCGTCTGGGATTCTTCGGACGAGGTATTTTCAATAATAAATTCCACCAATGCTTGCCCCTTGATGGATGATAAGTTATATTGAACTCACCCAACTCAATGGTCCATTTGGCGAGCCTTCCAGAGATTTCTGGTTGCTCTAAAACTTGCCGGATTGGAGAGTCAGTCACGACAATGATTGGCTAAGCTTGGAAGTATGGGCACAACTTTCGCATTGTAGGGATCAATGCCAAAGCTACTTTCTCTAGCTTCGAATACCTGACTTCTGCTCCTTTTAGGACATGGCTGGTATATTATACTGGCTTTTGAACTATTTGTTCTTCTCTTATCAGGGAAGAACTGGTGGCTTCATCCAAAACTACTAGATACAGGTACATAACCTCTCTTTCAATTGGCGATGATAATAATGGGGGTGCCTCCAAATACTGCAGCTTTTTGAAAACTACCACACATTCTGGCATCCATTCGAAAGATTTCTTCATTGTCTTAAAGAAAGGCAAACATTTATCACTGGCCCAAGTTACAAATCTACGGAGTGTTGCAGCACGTCCAATGAGGCACTACATCTCCTTGATATTTCGAGGTGGTTGAATATCCATCAAAGCTTGGATCTTTTTTGGGTTTGCCTCAATTCTCCTTTGTGACACCATGAATCCCAAAAATTTTCTAGAGCATACCCCAAAATCAAATTTCACGGGGTTCAACTTCATGTTGTACTTCCTTAGGACCTGGAAAGCTTCCTACAACTTGCTCACATGGTCCTTTACTGCTTGCCTTTTTACCAACATGTCCCAACATAGACATCCATGATCTTCCCAATAAAGTTTTTGAAAATGTGATTGACCAAATGTTGATAAGTGGCACTAGTGTTCTTTAGGCCAAATGGCATGACCTGGTAGAAATACAACCCTTGCTCCATGACGAATAAGGTCTTATCTTGGTCTTCTAGGTGCATACAAATCTGATTATACCTTGAGAATGTGTCCATAAAGCTAAGAAGCTAGAAACCTGTTGCTGCATCCACCAAGAGGTCAATCCTTGAAAGTGGAAAATAGTCCTTCAGGCACGCCTTATTTAGGTTCGTGAAATCTATGCAAAGCCTCAAATTTCCATTGTGTTTCTTTATAGGCACAACATTGGTCATCCACTCTGGATAGTGGACATCCCGAACTGACTTTGCTTGTAGGAGTTTCAGCACTTCCTCAGCGATTGTCATGGCCCTTACAGGGGCAAAAGCTCTCATCTTCTACTTTACTAGCTTTAATGAGGGATCCATTTTGAGCTTACGGACTATCACAAGCAGATCTATGCCTAGCATGTCCTTTTGACTCTAGGCAAAGACATCCGCATTCTCTTGCAAGATCTTCTTCGCCTTATTTTTAATATGAGGGGATAGATTGGAACTCATATACATAATCTGGTAAGGCTTAGTTCACAAGGTCACTGAGACCAAATGTTCGTCGGGGCATGCTCTCTCTTGGTCTTTCGGATCTCTAGGGTCTAGGTTATCCAACTGACAAGTTTCAGAAACCTTAGAGAACCTTGCTGATGCAACGTAGCATTCCCTTGCTATGGCCTGATCTTCTCGGACCACTTCAATACCTTGACTTGTTGGGAATAGTAAGAGAAGGTGATAAGTTAACGGTACTTTTTTGGGAGCATTAAGGGTTGCCTATGCCAATATCATGTTATAAGCTGAAGGGCAGTCCATTACTACGAAATCCACCATATGCGTCTGTTGGCAGGGAAATTCCCCTAAAGTAACAGGAATTTAAATTGCCCCCACTGGATAGACCTTTTCTTCAGAGAAACGTATCAAAAGGGCCTTGAGCGAGCGGAGCTTTGAATTTCCCATGCCCAATTGATTAAAGGCATGAAGGAAGATGATATCTACAGAGCTGCCACTATCTTCCAAAACTCTTCGAACCACAAAGATCACCAGAGGATCATCATGTGGAGTGCAGACTCCCTTGAGATCTTCATCTGTGAATGTCTAGGAAGGATTTCTGCGGGACATCTTTCCTAGTTGAACAAAGTTAATTTCTTCCACCTCTGCCCAAGCTCTCCGGGCATAAGTTTTCCTCACCAAGTTTCTGTCTTCCCTAAAGCAAATCCTCCAGAGATCACCTTGATTTTCTCCATTGGTTGATGATGCTCTCGAAGGGCTCTTTCTTCTCGGTGGTTCATTTCTAAAAATCTTCCAAGATGCCCCTTCTAGATCAGGTCCTCAATCTGATCTCGAAGGGTGAAGCACCCTTTAGTATCGTGCCCAGGGTCACGATGAAAACAATAATACTTATCTTTATCTCATTTGCTATGAGGTGTTCTGAGCTTTCCAAGAAATTTTAGGAGGTTGTCATTTTGCACTTGAAAGAGAACTTGTTCAATTGAAGCGTTCAGGGGAGTGTACACCTGAGCCTTTGCTATGGGTAAGCGGGGGCCTAACCTATCCCTGGCTGAAACTGTAACGCCCCAAATACCACCCTGGACGACATTACATTCTAACACCATTCATAGCATGAGAGCAACTAACTATATATCCATCACAATAAGAAACATCCTAGATTTAACAAAATTTGGGCAGAGTCTCCTTTGTAAGGGAAGCTCTACCCAAAAACACAACCTGTGCAATTATATTAACTTGACCACACAGGGTCCATTTAATCATCCAATAACAATAAACTTCCATTTACCATCTATACTATCCATAATGTTATCCCAAAAGAATAGGCCAAGTATGGCAATTACATTCCCAAAAGAATTACATGAATATATCGCAGCGGAAATTCAAAAGAATCTAGACTTTACATTGTTCAGAAATAAATCTCCTAGTCTAGAACAAAAATAAGTTACATCTCTAGATGTCCCACTCGGGATCTAGGTACCACTCCAATGAGGCGCCCCCAAGGCCCGGCTCATTAGCGCCAAGCTCCTCCTCTATAGCATAATCTGAAAAATGTTAATTGTAGGGGATGAGCAAGAAGCTCTGTAGCAAAATCCTCCCAAACTCAAACAAGGTTTAGAAATTATATTAAAACAGCTCGGTCTCATTTTTACAAATAGCATATATGAATTTTGAAGTAAAAACAGGACATTTTAAATAGATCTCAAGTTACGTATTCACAATAATTTAGATGAACAGTAAAACCAAGTCACCATTAACCACCATCCCCGTTTCCCACAAATTCTTGTGGAGTCCCATACCTCCACAAGCTCTTGTTGGAAATCATTCCGTAACAATAATAATAATTTCATAATCTCATGTATATTGATTGCTTCCCATGAATTTACACATCAACCCGTGCCTAGTTCACCCATCACAATCCACAATCACAATTACTTCGGGAAAAGGGCGTCTACCATCCCAATGGCAGTGACGAGTCCCTCCCCAGGAAAGGTATACCACCCCTTGTTCGAACTCCAGTGAACAATAGTGGAGGCTATTACCAAATAACCACCCACTACAAGTGTTAGGCAACCATCTCACCCCCCACCGGGATAGACTAACCTCTAACACTCTACGGCAATGCTCGAAGACAATTCAAGTCCATCACAACAATTATACAAGAGATATTATCACAAACATTCTCTCAATTCACAAGAAATCCCAAAATCCCCAAATTTCACAATTTGTACCATAAGATAATCGAAGGAAAAGAGCAAGAGATCATCATAGTCATCATTTTGTTATACAATATCAAGCACTAAGAATTTGATGGTGAGAGCAAAAGAAATATAAAGAGGAAATCTATTTTTTTTTCTCAAAACTAGGGTTTGAAGAAGTAAAATAGAGCTTTAATGGCTACCCAACCATCACAATGTTTAAAACATGGCAATAAATGCAAGAAGACCAAGAATCAAGTAATTACTAGCAAGTATATATGATTTCAAACCACAAGAATACATATAAGTTAACCCTAACATCAATGTAAGAGCATAGGAAGAAATCCCCTACCTTAGTGTTCTTGAAATCTAAGGCTTGAATCTTGACTCACTCTTAAACTTGTGTTCTTCCCTTGGGTCTTGAGTTTCTCTCTTCCTCTCTTTCTCTCCTAGGGTTCTAAGGTGTTTAGTGTAAGAGTGGAAACGAAAAATGGGGCAAATGAGGCTAAAAGGGGTGTCTTAAAACACCAAAATCCCGACTTTTACTGTTCGGCGGGCGTCAGACAGATGGTACCGGTACCCAGTGCCGGTACCAATTACTCAGTTTTGCCTATTTCTTTTGTTTTCCATTTCCAATCGATTCCAAAACTAACCAAAGCCATCACAAACCTCTCCAACACATATTTATACACCAAACCTATCTAATACAAGTTATAGGACCTAACATTTTATATTTTCACTCACTAAAACTAAATTTCCACTATGATTTTCAATAACATTTTAAATCTTTACTTTTCAATTTTACAAATTTCAAACCCACTTCAATTCCCCTATCCACATCTGTACAACCATTATTTGCTATATCTATATGCATATATAAAAGAAAATGCGGGGTGTTACAATCCACCCCCCTTAAAGAAAGTTTCGTCCTCGAAACTTACCTCAAGTAGTGAATAAATGTGGATACTTCTCCCGCATTTCTTGCTCCGGTTCCCAAGTAGCTTCTTCCACTCCATGGTGTTGCCACAAAACCTTCACTAGTCGGATGACTTTGTTACGAAGCACCTTCTCTTTGGCATCGAGAATCTTCAACGGTTGTTCTTCGTAGGTTGCTCCCTCTTGAATTTCAATATCTTTCAAGTCTACGACCGGCGTTGTATCCGATTGACACTTTCTCAACATCGACACGTGGAACACGTCATGTACCCCATACAACTGAGCTGGTAATCGCAACTGATACGCCGCTTTGCCCACAACTTTGATCACTTCAAATGGCCCGGTATATCTTGGCGCTAACTTTCCTTTCTTGCCGAATCGAAACACGCCCTTCTTGGGTGACACCTTGAGAAATACGTAGTCTCCTACCTTGAACTCTAAAGGTCTTCGTCTATGGTCCGCATAGCTCTTCTGTCTACTTTGCGCCGTCCGTAGCCTCTCTCGGATGAGTTGAATCTTCTCCGTAGTTTCTGGAACAATGTCCAGTCCCAACAAACTGCTCTCACCGGCTTCTAACCAACACGTCGGTGATCGACATGGTCTTCCATACAATGCTTCATACGGTGCCATCCCAATACTTTCCTGATAGCTGTTGTTGTAAGCAAACTCCACCAAAGGTAAGTGGTCGCTCCAACTCCCCGTGATGTCCAACACACAAGCCCGCAACATGTCTTCAAGAATCTGGATTACCCTCTCGGATTGGCCATCCGTTTGGGGATGAAAAGCGGTGCTGAAGTGCAACTCTGTCCCCATAGCTCTTTGAAGACTTTGCCAAAATTGCGCCACGAAACGAGAATCACGATCCGACACAATGGATAGTGGAACTCCATGCAATCTCACTATCTCGCGAATATAGAGCTTGCTCAGGGTCTCTAACGTGTCGGTGGTCTTCATACCCAAGAAGTGAGCGGACTTGGTGAGTCTATCAACGATGACCCATACGGCATTATGCCCTCGTGAAGTCCGTGGAAAGCCAGATACGAAGTCCATAGTGATGTGATCCCACTTCCACTCTGGGATAGGCAAAGACTGTAGGACTCCTCCTGGCCTTTGGTGCTCAATCTTCACCTGCTGGCACACCGTACATTTTGCCACATACTTGGCCACATCTCGCTTCATTACCCTCCACCAGTATTGACGCTTCATGTCCCTATACATCTTGGTGCTACCGGGGTGGATAGCAAACTTGGAGCGATGACACTCTCCAAGTATTTCCTCCTTTAGGGACGAATCATTGGGAACACATAGCTTCTCCCCATATCTCAACTCTCCATTCTTCCAAGACCATCCTTCCATCACTTCTCCATCCTCTAATCGGGCTCTAATCAGATCGAGTTCCGAATCCAGGCATTGCAACTCCACCACTCGTTGCATAAGCGTCGGTTGAGCTATAAGGTTGAATATAGAGGGTTGATACTCCGGTCCATCCACCCATAGATCGTACTCCTCCAATGCATCAATCATTTTCCACCTATTTACTGCAAGAGAATTGATTTCACCCCGAGACTTCCTGCTAAGAGCGTCGGCAACTACATTGGCCTTCCCCGGATGGTAGTTGAGCGTGAACTCATAATCTTCCAAGTACTCAATCCACCTTATCTGCCGGAGATTCAAGTCTTTCTGTATGAAGATATACTTGAGGCTTTTATGGTCCGAGAACACTTGAAATTTCTCCCCGTATAAATAACATCTCCACAACTTAAGAGCAAACACCACCGCAGCTAGCTCCAAGTCGTGTGTGGGATAATTCTGCTCATGCACCTTGAGTTGCCTCGAGCCATAAGCCACTAACCTTCCCTCCTTGCATTAGAACGCATCCCAAGCCTCGTAGTGAAGCATCGGTGTAGACATCGTAGCCTTCCCCACTACTCGGAATAATGAGGATAGGTGCCGTCGTCAACTTCTCCTTCAAGGTGCAGAAAACTAGTTCACACGCTTGAGTCCACGAAAATTTCTCCCCCTTCTTTGTAAGGCGAGTCATTGGCATCGCAAGCTTGGAGAATCCTTCCACAAACCTACGATAATAGCCGGCTAACCCCAAGAAACTCCGTACTTCTGTCACATTCTTCGGTGGTTCCCATTTCATCACGGCCTCAATCTTTGCGGGATCAACCGCTACTCCCTGCTCGGACACAACATGGCCAAGGAACTTCACTTCCTTCATCCAAAACTCACACTTGCTCATCTTCGCATATAACTTATGTTCTCTCAATGTTTGTAGCACCCTAGAGAGATGACGAGCATGTTCCTCCTGGGTCTGTGAGTAAACCAATATGTCATCAATAAATACAGTGACAAATTGGTCGAGGTAAGGCCGGAAGACTCTGTGCATCAAGTCCATGAAGGCTGCGGGGGCATTCGTCAATCCGAACGGCATCACCGTATACTCGAAATGACCATACCGGGTACGGAAAGCAGTCTTAGGAATATCCTCCTCCTTAATCCGCAGCTGATGATACCCCGTGCGAAGATCAATCTTGGAGTAATACTTCGACCCCTTCAACTGATCAAATAAGTCATCAATTCTCGGCAACGGATACTTATTCTTTACGGTAACCCTATTCAACCTCCGATAATCCGTGCACAACCGTAGAGTCTCATCAGTTTTCTTCACAAAGAGGACCGGGGCTCCCCAGGGTGAAGTGCTGAGACGGATAAACCCAATCGCCAACAAATGATCCAATTGCTTCCTTAGCTCCTTCAACTCCAAAGGTGCCATCCGGTAGGGAGCAATGGATATGGGTTCGGTTCCCGGATAGAGATCGATCTTGAACTCAATTTCCCTATGGGGCGGTAATCCGGGTAATTCCTCGGGAAAAACATCTGAAAATTCTGATACAATTAACACCACATCCGTGTGGAGTTTGTCCTGGTTATCTCCCATCAAGCTAGCCAAGAAACTCAATTGACTTCCCGCTTTCGCTTTTAAGAATCTACTACCCGTAGTAAGAAATGGATGGAAAGAATCTCGGGTATTCACAAAACTAAAAACGACTCCTCCCGGTAACTGAAATGTAATCCGCTTGCGGAAACAATCCATTACTGCCCGGAAAACAGATAACAAGTTCATCCCGAAAATCACATCATACCCCTTTATCTCTAATGCAATCAAATCCACAATCAATTCGTGCTCCCCAATGCGCAGCACGCAATCCTTGCAGACTCGGTTAGAGTCTAACCGTTCTCCCGTGGGCAAGCTAATATTCATAACATGCTCTAGCTTCGCAAAACTCAATCCCAAATCAAGTGCGTATGTCGTGCGTACAAATGAGTGTGTTGCACCGGGGTCAAATAAAATTCGGGCCCAAGAATTGTAAAGAAGAACGATACCTTCCACAACGGCATTGGAGGCATCTTCCTCCGCTTGGGTCAAAGCAAATACCCTCCCCGGAGTGGCGCCGCCTGGGGCTAGAGCTCCCAACTGTCTCTGCTGCTGTAGTGGCTTGTTTGCAGCCACTTGTCTTGTCACTTGGTTGTCCCTCGGTGGAAGCGATGGGCAATTGTGTCTGAAGTGCCCCACTCCTCCACATGCGAAACACTGACGAGGGTCTGTGGCTGTCCTCCCCGGTACACCTCCTGCTCCTCTAGCTACCTGAGGTTTCTGTCCCCCTGCCTGATCTGGGCGCCGGTAAGGTGCCGCTCGCTGCACTCCACTGGTGCTAGGGCCCATCCTGATCGGACCTCCTCTCATAAGGCTCTGTCGCCGCTGAGTATCCTCCATGTCCCTCTCCACAAGTGCGGCTCTATCAACCAGATCCCCATACTCCCTGATCTTGAGAGCCACTAACTTCTCCCGGATGACCGGCCTCAGTCCCTGCTCAAAGCGCTTGGCCCTGTCGGCCTCAGTAGATATAAACCCCGTAGCATAACGGGATAGCTCGTCAAACCTCCTCTCGTACTCTGCCACCGTCATGCTGCTCTGTCGTAGAGCAAGAAAATCGGCCTTCATTCTATCTCTGACTGATTCGGGGAAGTACTTGTCTTGGAAGATTTGGTCGAACTCCTCCCAAATGAGTGCATCGGTGTTCCGCCTTCTCTTTACGGATTCCCACCAATGGTCGGCCTCCCCCTCGAACAGGTAGATAGCTAAGCCCACCCGCAAGTCCTCGGCAACTCCCATGCCGTCACAAATCTTCTTCACCCGGCGGATCCATCTATCCGCATCCAAGGGGTTAGAGCTCCCTTGGAAAGTAGGCGGGTGTTGCCTCAGAAACTCTCGGAGAACTACCATTCTCCTATTCTCCTCTCCGTTGCCCGGTACTTGAGCGAGAGGATGAGCTCCACCATTGTGGTTGTTGTTACCATTTTGGCTTTGTACCAAAGTGGTGAGCTCCCTCAAGCATTGGTAAATGCCTTGCATGGCATCCGGAGGTGGTGGTGGTGGTGGATTCGCTTGACCTCCACGGCCACGCCCACGTCCGCGTCCCCGTCCTTGTTCGCCGCTCATCCTGCACATCAATTTACAACTTAGTTTCCTTGATGTGCAAGATATAAAATAAGGTGATATGTAGGATGTCTTGATTTAAGCACAAGGCATATACAAAATTTAACTTAACAATTTCCTTCACCCTAAACCTACATCTCTAATGGTAATCCATAACCTACAGCTCCCATGTAAGACCTAAAGCCTACGCTCTGATACCATTCTGTAACGCCCCAAATACCACCCTGGACGACATTACATTCTAACACCATTCATAGCATGAGAGCAACTAACTATATATCCATCACAATAAGAAACATCCTAGATTTAACAAAATTTGGGCAGAGTCTCCTTTGTAAGGGAAGCTCTACCCAAAAACACAACCTGTGCAATTATATTAACTTGACCACACAGGGTCCATTTAATCATCCAATAACAATAAACTTCCATTTACCATCTATACTATCCATAATGTTATCCCAAAAGAATAGGCCAAGTATGGCAATTACATTCCCAAAAGAATTACATGAATATATCGCAGCGGAAATTCAAAAGAATCTAGACTTTACATTGTTCAGAAATAAATCTCCTAGTCTAGAACAAAAATAAGTTACATCTCTAGATGTCCCACTCGGGATCTAGGTACCCCTCCAATGAGGCGCCCCCAAGGCCCGGCTCATTAGCGCCAAGCTCCTCCTCTATAGCATAATCTGAAAAATGTTAATTGTAGGGGATGAGCAAGAAGCTCTGTAGCAAAATCCTCCCAAACTCAAACAAGGTTTAGAAATTATATTAAAACAGTTCGGTCTCATTTTTACAAATAGCATATATGAATTTTGAAGTAAAAACAGGACATTTTAAATAG
The DNA here is from genome assembly GCA_951799425.1 of Ilex aquifolium. Classification (NCBI taxonomy): domain Eukaryota; kingdom Viridiplantae; phylum Streptophyta; class Magnoliopsida; order Aquifoliales; family Aquifoliaceae; genus Ilex; species Ilex aquifolium. The sequence goes on along the minus strand of OX637398.1, from coordinate 29,694,508 downwards.
ATCTCAAGTTACGTATTCACAATAATTTAGATGAACAGTAAAACCAAGTCACCATTAACCACCATCCCCGTTTCCCACAAATTCTTGTGGAGTCCCATACCTCCACAAGCTCTTGTTGGAAATCATTCCGTAACAATAATAATAATTTCATAATCTCATGTATATTGATTGCTTCCCATGAATTTACACATCAACCCGTGCCTAGTTCACCCATCACAATCCACAATCACAATTACTTCGGGAAAAGGGCGTCTACCATCCCAATGGCAGTGACGAGTCCCTCCCCAGGAAAGGTATACCACCCCTTGTTCGAACTCCAGTGAACAATAGTGGAGGCTATTACCAAATAACCACCCACTACAAGTGTTAGGCAACCATCTCACCCCCCACCGGGATAGACTAACCTCTAACACTCTACGGCAATGCTCGAAGACAATTCAAGTCCATCACAACAATTATACAAGAGATATTATCACAAACATTCTCTCAATTCACAAGAAATCCCAAAATCCCCAAATTTCACAATTTGTACCATAAGATAATCGAAGGAAAAGAGCAAGAGATCATCATAGTCATCATTTTGTTATACAATATCAAGCACTAAGAATTTGATGGTGAGAGCAAAAGAAATATAAAGAGGAAATCTATTTTTTTTTTCTCAAAACTAGGGTTTGAAGAAGTAAAATAGAGCTTTAATGGCTACCCAACCATCACAATGTTTAAAACATGGCAATAAATGCAAGAAGATCAAGAATCAAGTAATTACTAGCAAGTATATATGATTTCAAACCACAAGAATACATATAAGTTAACCCTAACATCAATGTAAGAGCATAGGAAGAAATCCCCTACCTTAGTGTTCTTGAAATCTAAGGCTTGAATCTTGACTCACTCTTAATCTTGTGTTCTTCCCTTGGGTCTTGAGTTTCTCTCTTCCTCTCTTTCTCTCCTAGGGTTCTAAGGTGTTTAGTGTGAGAGTGGAAACGAAAAATGGGGCAAATGAGGCTAAAAGGGGTGTCTTAAAACACCAAAATCCCGACTTTTACTGTTCGGCGGGCGTCAGACAGATGGTACCGGTACCATTCAGTACCGGTACAAGAAACCTTCTGGAATCGGGGTACCGGTACTCAGTACCGGTACCATTCAGTACCGGTACCATTCAGTACCGGTACCCAGTACTCAGTTTTGCCTATTTCTTTTGTTTTCCATTTCCAATCCATTCCAAAACTAACCAAAGCCATCACAAACCTCTCCAACACATATTTATACACCAAACCTATCTAATACAAGTTATAGGACCTAACATTTTATATTTTCACTCACTAAAACTAAATTTCCACTATGATTTTCAATAACATTTTAAATCTTTACTTTTCAATTTTACAAAGTTCAAACCCACTTCAATTCCCCTATCCACATCTTTACAACCATTATTTGCTATATCTATATGCATATATAAAAGAAAATGCGGGGTGTTACAGAAACACTGTCAACTTTCCCCTTCTTCAATGCATTTGCTTTGTATGACTTTTCTTGGCTCTTTCTCTTCTTCTTATAGGTAGAGCCTTCCATACCTTTCTTCGCGTTGACTGCATCCTCCGAATTCATATGGCTCTGAGCTCTAGAAAAGAGCTTCATCATAGTTTTGGGGGAATGTTTGTGCATAGAGAAATAGAACCTAGAGGACCTGAGTCCACTTAGGAAGGCTGTCAAAACCATCTTGTCATCAACATCACCTATCTGGAGAGACTTTTCTGTAAACATTGCTACATACTACCCGAGAGTCTTTTCTTTCATTTGCTTGATATTGAGGAGAGAAGTGGCAGGTTTCCTATGAGCCCTTCCTCCAATCAAATGGGAAATTAAGGATTTGTTGAGCTCCAGTAAGGATCCAATAGACATGGCAGGAAGCCTATTGAACCAGAGGAGAGCTTTTCCCTTCAATGTGGTAGGGAAAAATCTACACATAGTGGCATCGGGGATATTTTACAATAACACTAGAGATTTGTAGGTTTCCAAATGATCCTTCTTGCCATCGAAAGTTTCGATGGTCGGCATCTTGAACTTGGCTGGGATAGGGTAGTTGGTGACATCCTGAGAGAAGGGTGACTCGAGCCTCTGAACTAGCATTTCCACTGTTTCTAGAGCTTGAGCTTTCTTGTTGTTCAACACATCTCCAATTTGATCGTTCACCACCTTGAACTTTTGGTTCAAAGAGGTGTCTTCTTCCTGATGTTGTTGAGAATCGTTTTGACTACGTTCATGCACAAAGTTTGGTTCATGGCTGGGGAGAACTTCTTCAGAGTGAAGATCCTAATTTTCTTGTTGATTTTGAGAATCAACAAAGCCTTGCAAAAGTTGTTGAAAATTCTAGGTTTGTTAGGCCAATCCTTGAGTAGACAGTTCTCCGGTAGGGTTATCTTGATTGGCATTCATGGCTCTGGTTGATACCAACCACCGGTGTACAACAAAACTTAGAAATAACTTTGGTTGTCAAGCCGTTTCCCACATAAGACGTCAAACTGTTGGAGTAAAAAATGTGTCCAACTGTTCTGAAAGTTGTTTGAGGTTGATCTGGGCTTGGCTACACCTTTTTTCGAGCTGTAGGTGAGGTTTTTGGCAGTTATGGTACCTAAAAAGAAAGTCGAAGACTAGAGGGCTGCTCTAGGGGTGGACCCTCTGACGCTCAAGTTAGTATTTGGGAAATTAAGGTGCAGCAATTGAATTGGGCTCAGTGTACTTACATGGGTCTTACCCCATAAGTCCCTTTTTATAATATTTTGATAGGTGTTCCAGAGGACTCTAGGTTGTCCTAGTAGTTTGAATCTGCCTGATCTCCTTTTGGTTGAGGAGTCTTGGCTTCTGTAGACTTTATCATTTGTTGGGATAGTCATCTAGAGTCCTAATTTTTCTAGGATTTTATTTGATCACGCGAATAAGGCTTACTGAGGGTGGGATCTTATCCTTATCCCTTTACTGCCTTATCTTCTTCACAGTTTTTAATCGAATCCCGCCATTTGAACGAATATCTAGTAGATAAGGTTTCTATTTTAAAATTGGGGATAAGCTTTGCTATCCTTTTGGTTTCCTCATCCCATCAAGTTGGGGACAACTGATTATTCTCCTAACTTTCCTTTCTCTCTAACAGGCCAGTCAACGGTTGCATTTCTTGAAGTTTTCCTCCACCAGAATCGAAGATTAATAAGGAATTTAAAAGAGTAGCTTCTTCACAGTATTTAATCGAATTCCGCCATTTGAACGAATCTCTAGCAGATAAGGTTTCTATTTTAGAAATTGGGAATAAGCTTTGCCATCCTTTTGGTTTCCTCATCCCATCAAGTTGGGGAAAACTAATTATTCCCCGAACTTTCCTTTCTCTCTAACAGGCCAGTCAACGGTTGCATTTCTTGAAGTTTTCCCCCGTCAAAATCGAAAATTAGTAAGGAATTCAATAGAGTATCCTAGAAATATAATTTTTCTAACAAATCTCCTTCTTCGGAAATAATAACTCAAAACATATATTTTTATATCTTTCCCTTCCCAACACTTTCTTTTCAAAGATATTTCATTTGTTTTTTCAAAACTTTTTTTTTTCTTTTTTTGAATAAACTCAAATACTTATCATCCTCCTTTTTCTTGTTTTTTTTTTTTTTCTTTCTTTTCTTGTAGCCACAATTCCCTTTCCAAGTTGTAAATAATTTAAGTTCCGGGATAGTCAAGGTAAGATAAACACATTTATGCTTGGCTTATTAATTTTCCTAGTTAAGAAACGAAATGTCATTAAAGCTCAATCACGGCTACTGTAGATGACGAGAAGAAAGAATAGACTAAGGCTCAAATAAATTTAAAAAATGGCCGAAAATCATATCTCAAGAATGTATGATAAAGTACTTCTAACATTGAGATATAATCAACCAATCATCTCATATATTCTAAAAATAATGAGATTATTGAAAGAGATTGAATTTAAAAGAATAGTCTTTTGAGTAAATGGATTATAACCCTCCAATAAAAAAATGACACAAGACTTACATGGGTTATATATTCATCTCCACTATAGATATCAAAGCTTTTTAAGATGTAACTCTTATTCAATAAATTAAAAAAATAACACGGTCACAGTGTACATAAAATTTAGTTCCAAATAAAAACATGAATATGATACTCAAACATAGAATAAACTCCTACAGAGTGCTAATATACAAATAATTCAAGATTCAAGTTGAATAATCCAAAAATTCATACTAATTAAAAGTGAATAATACATTCCAAATCGGACGTTTTTTTTTTTCTTCAAGTTTTCAATTTTTTTTTTAAAAAACAAAAGGAAATAGAGCGTGGTGGTTACACATGATGTGGTGTAACCCTTATGTAATGCCCCAAAATCCCTCTCGGACGACATTACTATCTAAAACCATTCACATCATGAGAGCAGCTAATAAAATCCATAAATAAAAAAAATTCCATTCATCATACATAATATCTACAACACCATCCAAAAGAATATGCCAAACCATGACCATCACATCTCAAAATCAAACTTTATCTTGTAGTGGAATAAACAAAATATCATCCATACATTGTCTCAAAATGCATCCCCCAGTCTAGGACATAAAGAGAACAACTCTAGACATCCCCCTCGGGATGTACGCTTCCATCTAATTGAGCTTCCCAAGCTACCTGCTCATCAACTCCGAGCTTTTCCTCTAAACAGAAATCTAAAAATAAATATTGTTTGTAGGGGGTGAGCACTAAGCTCTGTAGAAAAATCCTCTCAATCTCGAGCAAAGTTTTTAAATCATATAAAACAAGTCGGTCTCATTTTACAAATATCATATATAACTTTTGAAAGAAAACAGTGACAGCTCATCCGATGTAAAATTTAAGCAATATCAATAAATTAAATGAAGAATTAAAACCAATTCTCATACCATAAACCATTCCAACATTAAATCATTTCCAACAATAAATCATTTCAAACAATTTCTTGTATCATTATCCCTAATTGTATATGTATCCCCAATTGTATTTGTATCTCAGGTAGGAAGTAAGACTTCGCATGAATACACACATTGAGAATATCCTGGCCCACACACACACACCCAATCCTCACAAGGATACACAACTTTAGGAAGGGCGTATATCGACGCATCAGCAATGATGAATCCAACACAGGAATAGTAAACTAACCCTCAGTCTCGATACCACGTGATCTAATAGTGGTTTGGTCCTCGCGAGGCACCAACCCCAATACGAGTGGTAGGGAACCTTCAAACCCACACGGAGTAAGAAACGCATCTACCCACTCTACGATATCTGGTCAACGACCACCCATGTTCATCCAAACATCCACACAAGAGATACAATACCAACCAATTTCTCAAATCACAAGTACATCAAAAATCCCCAAATCCACATGTATTCTTCCAACGGAGCAATTCAAGACAATGTGGAAGAGATCATCAAAAATATAATTTTATTGTTCCATACAAAGCACTAGAGTTTTGAAATCAAGAACAAAGGAATATCAAGAAGAAAAATCCATATTTCTTGAAAACTAGGGTTTGGGTATCAAGAACAAGAATTTTATGGCTATCAAACCACAACTTCCTTCAAAACATGGTAAGGTTTGCAAGAACATCAAGAAACAAGGATTCCATAACATATATCTAAGATTTAGAGTCAAAAAAAAAAAAAAAATATATATATATATATATATATATATATATATATATATAAGCCCTAGCCTCAATGAACAAGAGTGAGAAGAAACTCCTACCTTGCTTCCTTAGCTTTGTGTGAAGAACTAGAGATTTTGATCTGATCCATTGTGCAAATACCCTTTAATCTTGTGTTTTTTCCCTTCTTTCTTCCTCTCTAAGACTTTCTAGGGTTAGAAATGTTGAAATGGGGCTAAGGGAGGTGTCCTTAAGTATTTATAGGAGGAGAAACAGTGCCCCGTGCGCGAATCTGAAACCCATAATTCGTAACTCACGTTCAAACGTCATTTGGCATTCGAACGTTAGTAATGCAATTTACTGCTTCATGTTCGAACGTCATTATGGCGTTTGAACGTTAGTTGATCCCATTATTTTTACTTTTCATCAGATTTCTATCAGACACAAAAGTACTGCGACGAACTGTCGTTCGAACGTTTATTAACGTTTGGACGGACTCCCAGTTTTTGCTGAAACTTCCAGTGAAGTTTTGGCCTATTTAGCGATTAATTGGGAAAATTTTCATGAAATACACTTTTGTAGCCCTGGAAGTCTAGTATCTACTATAAAAAGTTTAGATCAAATGGACATCAGTGTAAAAAATTATGGTCCAAATACTAAGGCAGTGTCAAAATTCTTTCTACCAAAGTTCTATCAAAAATGTGTTTTAACTCCGGAAAACTTTCTAACTTCTACTTTTACAGCCTATATAGTTCATGCTTCCCTCACTACATATATGAGCATTTCAAAATTATTACGTTATTATATAAAGACCAGAATGTGGGGGTTTATACCTTACCCCCAACTTAAATCATGCATTGTCCTCAATGAAAGACATAGTAATGCAATGAAAAAATAAAAATAATAAGGGAAGGAAAACACTTGGCATTGAGCTCCAACAATAAAAACTATCGGCTGCAAAACAGAAATTAAACTATACAAAAAGAAATAAGCATAACAAACTAATAAAATTACCTAGAAAGTAAAACACAAAATAAAAGTAAAGCACTCAAAAAATATGTGCACACCCCCTAACTTAGATCCAATACTATGCTCAACGAAAGATATTAACATGAAACTCCAAATAATAATGGGTACAAGGTAAAATAGTGTGCAAATCTAAAAAAATAAGAATTGATAAAATACACAAAAATAAAAATAAAAAATAATTCTTTGTATTATGTACAAGAAAAGGAAAAAAACTCACACTCAATCCAATTTATGATCAAATTTGAATATATGTCATTTTATTTTTAATGGCTTAAAAACATGGTGTCTAAGCAACTCCTTCAATCGAACTATCTACTCATACACCCAACATATTCTTGCAACATTTAAGAAAATGGAGATATATAAATTTTTATGTAAATCCAACAATGATATATAAAATAGATTTTTATCAATTATGACATTCAACACAACTTTCATATCCCCACCAAGCTTAGATATGTGAGTCTCATTCCTACTCTTTGATAATAGAAGGTCCTTGGACTCACTAGCCTCTTGTGGAATAAAAATGTTCACTTAATTGTTCGCTATCAAGTGTATTAATAGATTCATCCCGAGTTTTTAGTTCAAACAAATAATCATTCTCACTATATTGACCATGCTGAATTTCTTGTTCTTTGATCAAATTATTAATTGTCATGGTAATTGTATTGAGCATGTCTTTTATTTCTTCAATATCCTTGCTAATTTGGGCATTGAAAACTCGTTGGGTTTGCATATAATGATTTTAAATAATCTCCAATTGCTTTTAAAGTAGGTCTTCGTATAAGGGATATTGGAGAGGCTCATATGGTGGTGTGGAATGTACCGGTGACTGATAATATTCGTTCTCCCAACCAAAATAGGGATAAAATTTTTCAAAATAATGGTTGTGGAGAATTAGACAATATAATTGACCTATCCCACAAATACCTTTGAAACATTGGAATTAAAAGACACTTGTTGGTGATATGCCCATACTCAATACAAATCTCACACATATACTCCGTAGATGAAGCATATGACACTATTTAAATAAAGTAAAAAAAAAAACCAAAAAACGTACCTAGGTTTGTGATGAAAATCACAAGACTTACCTATCGTTGATCTGAATCACCTTCTGAAATTGAACACTTGTTTTCCCCCGCAATGGCTTCAAAAATGCTTGACCTCTAAAGTGGATAAATAATAAAATGGTTCCCAAACATAGGAATATATATTGTTTAGTAACTTGGTCGATTACCGAGTTCGTCTCCTTAGGAAAAACGAAAAACAAACTCGAATGGTGATGAAATAAAAATAAAAATAAAAAGATCTTTTAAAGTTGAAAATTGTAGTAATTAATTAATCTAAATTAAAGATAAATTCAATAAAAGAAAGAATCAGACAATCTTCTGATTTCATCCCACCCATGAACATAAATTTACACTCTAAATTTATAACTCATTTACTTTCATATTCAAACTAGTACAGACAGATGATTTTCGATTAAAAACTTTGGAAAGAATTAAAAATAGCAACTGGAAGACAATTTATGAAGAAAGAATCAATATCCTAAAGGTTGTAAAAAATACCACTAATTATTTATATCAAAGTCAATTGTATATAAATAATCGAGAAGTATGCAAACCAAAAAGATTTTCGAAAGCATAACTTATTCAAATAATCACATAAATATTAAAACCCTTGTTTAGAATATAAACCCTTGTTCATAGGTTGAGAATCCCTCCTCCGATTATCCAAAATATAAAGATCTCCGAAAATATCTCCTACAATATCTCTAAAATTTAGCCAAAAATTCATTTCCTAATTTATCTCATTTTCCTCCAAATAAGGTCTTGGAAGATATCTTTGAATATTTAGCAGGTCAATGGCTGAGAAAAATAAGTCCTCGCCAAAATTTGATGTCGACCTACCGGTAAAACATTTCTTCCTACCAGTAGCAATCCTTCTGCAGCACGACCTACCGATAGAATAGTGAAACTTACTGGTAGAACTTTGTCTGAAAAAATTTCTGAAACTTCTGTAGCTCTTCCTACCGATAGAACATCCTTCACCTACCAATAAGACTTCTCTGATAAAGTACTGGGACATTTCCTATCGGTAGAATATGTACCACTTAACGGTAGAACCTTCATTTTTATGAATTTTTGCTCCAATTCTCCCTATTCAAGTTCAACCTTCTCCAAAGCTTCCCATAGCATCCAAATGATCATAAATCATCCCTTTTTCTATTCATTTACTAGTAAACATTTAGATTCTCCATAAAAAACAAAATTGAACTAAAATAAAAGAAATAAATAACTAAGATATCTAAGATGAATTATATGAGATATAAAATATGCAATATTATGATCTCATCACCTCCACCTCCACAAGTAAGCACAAGTCCTAAAAAGGCTAACATTGGTAAGGGTGAACACTTAAAAAGCCGTTTAAAAAGGAAACTCAAACCAAATCATTTGTGTGCTTTACTTGTGAACATTGTTTTTATAGTGCACATTTCATTCATGATAGGGGAGTCAAAAACAAGAAGCTAATGCATTAGCTAACCAATCCAAGGTGTTAAACAACCAAGTGTTGTTTTTTTTAAAACTTTTAGAGAGGTCTAGTGACTCCAAATATAGTAATGCATCATAATCAAATGGACCATATGCTATAGTTATGAAAGCTCCTTCTACCCCCAATGTCAAAATTGATCTATACACATCCGGGCTCCATCCATTCCCCTAACTAACCTGAATTTTAGGAAGGGAAAGCAAATATGAGTGACTAGGGAGGACCTTGAGAAACTCACCATCTCAACCAAGTTGGAGGCTCTGAGTGCTTCTAGCAAGTTTATGACTCCTAAGAAGTATGAGAGGTTAGAGTATGCACCCAGGTTCTCATTAATGCTTGCATCAAACACTCTAGGGTCATACATTGTGTTTATATATTTGTTTTTATTTTGATTTATTTTTCTATAGGAAATTTTCAAAAACAATAGAAATTTATAAACCCCAAAACAAAAGAAATTGGAAAATTCAAAAAGAGTTTGGATGTCAAGTTTGACATTCATTTTTAGGATTTACGTTAATTGTATTATTTGTCTTTCCTTTGTTTTAGTGCATGCTTATGCATATTTTTCTTGTATATAGTCAATTGAAAAAATCAAAAACATTGGAAAAGAAAAAGTCAAAAAGGTTTTCTTTTGTTTATTTTTTCTTTGTTTCATGATCATGGTAATTCACACTTTGGTTTGCATTATAATGATTCCATCTTTAAATCAAAGTTGAAATGTGCATTGCTATGAGTCATATTAGGAGATTGAGAACTTGGTGGCATAAATCTTAATGCATTATTCATTAGCCGAAGTCTTTTTCATCCTAGTGTGCTTGGATAGTGTTTACCTCCGAAAAATTCAAAACCAAGTATACGCCTACCATTCACCTTCACATTTAGTAGTCTTACTAGGTTGCATTATTAATCGATACTACTTTAAAATATCAGCAAATCTAAAAACTTTTTTCCACTTTTTTCCTCCAACGATATAATTATACCATCATTATCCTTCTGTATTAATGGCACAATAAACCTAACCATCACCCCTTACTCTATCATTCTCTCTACCAATTTTCCAGTTGTTAGTCTCTCTCTCTCTCTCTCACACACACACACACACAAATCGATGAAGAACTAAACGTAGATCATCACCTCTACCCAATTTCTTTTATATTCTCAGTCATTACACTCTCTCACCCTATTTTTCAGTTGTTACTCTATCTCTCCCTCCCTCTCATCATCTTTCCACTTATAGTAATTTAATTTTCACAAATATTTCCCGTTCATATTGGCCTATTGTATCAATTCACACCCTCCTCCACCCCTCTATCTTAGAAGCTCATGCATTTTTTGTCTTATCATTGCGGCACTGGTGTGATGCTTCAACAGGTAATGTGTTTTTTTAGCTACAAAGCCTTCTCCTAATTCTTATGTCAATAACTAACCCATAATGTCTAGGCTTGGACACAGTTTTAGTTTGAAATGCATGTTCTAGCTTGGTCTCTTTATCGGTTGAATTATTTATGCAAGGGTATCAATACTTGTTTATTCCCTCCATACTTCTAAATTTTCTGCAATTTTGTGTTGATCTTTAAGTTTTTAGGGATTCTGGTATTGATAAATGTAAAAGATGGGTCACAGTTTCAAGGATGAAGTAATCCATTTATCTACTAGATCTAATGTGCCTAAGTAATCATTCCATTTTAGATTATTTTTGCAATCATGCTACGATGATCAGATGATGTGTATTAACAATTTCTATTAAATTTTGTGACTAAATTTTCTCTATATAATTTGTACTCACAATTTCTATCAAATTTATGATTGAATTTCCAACGCACTTATTGCCTTATTTCCATGATAGAAGGAGGAGCATGTGCTTTTGAGTTTTGTTTGGCTTTTTGAATTCCGTAGATGTTGATGGTATGGAAGTTTACATTTTGAGACTTACTTATAATCATGATATCTTGTGATTTTCATTCTATGTTAGTTGAAATTTTGAAGTTAATGAATTCAGTTGGTCTTCAAAAAAACATAGACCAACCCCCCTTATGGTCTCAATCCATTTTCACATGAACTTTGTTTGGTCCTTTAGTATTGTGTGTGTAACACCCCGCATTTTATTTTATATAGGTATATAGATATATAGTAAATAATTTTTTTAAAAATGTGGATATGTGTAGTGACGGTATGAATAAAAGAAAAAACTAGAGATACAAATGGATTGGGGAAGTTTGAGTTTCGAAGGTGTATAAACTTGAGAAGAGGGATTATGGAAGTTTCTAAATACTTTTAGGTCAAAATAAGTTCTCCATTGAATCCGGAAGGTCGAACAACCTTGGGAGAGGTAATATGGGGTGTATTGGAAGCTAGGAAGTATTCCGGAGTGAAAACACACTTAGAGAAAATTTGGGTAAAAATGAGTTGGGACACCTTCTAGTATTTCGATCATAACTTTTTATTCCTAACTCCAATTGATCTGAAATTTGGAAAGCAGATATTAGACATCTAGGGCTACAAAAGTGTCTCTCATGAAAATTTTCCAATTCGACCTCTAAATGGGTCACAACTGCACTTGAAGTTGAAGCATAAAATCTGGGCAGTGACTACCGGTAGTCAACCGGTAGTCAATGGTCCAGTGTGCCCGAGCTACCGGTAATCAACAGGTAGTCGAGTGTCCAGTGTACCCGAACTACCGGTAGTCAACAGGTAGTCGAGTGCCAATGTACCCGAGCTACCGGTAGTCAAAATCAGCTACTGGTAGTTGCTGTAAAAATCCGAAATTTTCAACTCGCGAACAGTCGGTCCTAGCTCCACTATAAATACTTAATGTCAACTTTTTTAGCCTCATTTAACCCATCCAAACCCTAGGCACCCTTAGAGAGCAAAAGAGCGAGAGAAAAACACAAAAATTGGGAGAGATTTACAAGATCAAAGCCCTATTTTTCAAGATTTCACTTCTCCATCCATTCCCTCTTCTATAATTTCACTTCACCCTCACTCAAACCTCTTAGAACCAAAAGAGAAAGTAGCAAGGGAGCAAGAAAAAGGGGAAAATGGAGTCTTTGAAGCTTGGGTTGCTAGAGATACTTGGTTGAGGTAGGGGTTTTCTTCCATTCTTTTACATTGAGGCTAGGTTTATTTATATGTATCTCTTCACTCTAAATGTTATATATATGCTATCAAATCCTTAATTCTTGCTATTCTTGCAATTGATGCCATGTGGAAAATATTGTGATTGTTGGGTAACCCTTGAATCTCCTTGTTTCCTACCAAACCCTAGTCTTCGAGGGAGATGTGTTTTTTCTCTTGACTTCTCCCTTGTTATTGATTTCAATACATGATTGTTCCTTTGTCTTGAATTCTAAGCTTTGATATTCAATACTTGATATTCTTTATTCTTGGTTCCAAGACTTGAATGTTCTTTTGTTCTTGATTTCACACCTTGATAGTCGTTTGTTATTTATTTCCATATATGATTGTTCCGTTAAATCATAATTTCTCCTTGTCCATGATTTTCAGCTTGGTGCGCCTTTATTCTTTATACTCCAAGCTTAATATTCATTGGTAATGATTCCAAAGTTTGATTACTCATAGGTTCTTGATTTCAAAACTTTAGTGTTTCATATTGAACAACAAAATGGTATTTATGATGATCTCTTGTACATTTTCTTATATTGCTCTTTGTACAACTACTTGAGAAAATTGGGGGTTTTTGAGAATATTTTGGTTTCCTCATTTGTATGGTTGTTGTGATGGACTTGGATTGCCTTCGAGAGATGCCGTAGAGTGTTAGAGGTTAGTCTATCCCAGTGGGGGTGATGGTTTCCTAACACTTGTAGTGGGTTGTCATGTGGTAATGCGACCACTATTGTTCACTGGAGTTCGAACAAGGGATGGTATACTTTTCCTGGGAAGGGACTCGTCACTGCCAGAGGGATGGTGGACGCCTTTTCCTAAAGTGTTTGTGATTGTGATTGTAATTGGTGGACTAGGTATAATCGTTGAGTAGATTCATGAGAAGCAATCAACATACATGGGACGGGGATGAACTAATATAAATGGGATTATGGGTTGGACCGCCTTGGCCGGTGCATTGGTATGGGACAATGCATTGGAAGGCGCCCTTCCTAAATGGCCTAAAGTTGGAAATTGTATATTGGTTATTGTTCATTTTACCGTAGACGGTTTCTACAAGAGTCTTGGGGAAGTATGAGATTCCGCGAGAACTTGTGGAAACAATGTATGGTGGATTGGATTATCTTTGAATATGGTTTGTTAACTGTATAGTGGTTCCACTTATCCATTCAATTACTGTTGTTCCCTAAACTTGAGATCTATTTAAATGTCATGGTTTTACTTCAAAAGTTATATATGATATTTGTGAAATGAGACCGACTTGTTTTACATGTTTTCTAAACTGTGACACCCCAAAATCCGGGGGTCCGTTGATTACCCATCAACCCGCGGAATACCTGTAGATACCTAGTATCTCGATATCACACTGTTATGCCTCATTTACCGGGGTCCATAACTTAACGAAATTTGGGCAGTCTCCTTTGTATAGGGAGCTCTACCCAATACCCAACCTGTGCAATACACAATTATCAGACCCATACGAGGTCAAATATAAAGCAATGGCCGCACCGGGTCCATGTATAAGTAAACATTGGTCACACTGGGTCCAATTAACCATACTTAAATCAAAACATGAAAGACTAATCTAACAATAGTCTTTATAAGTTCTATTACAATTATTTTACGCATTACATGCCCCAAAATATAGTTTCTAACATGTAATTACACAAAACATTAAGTAAAGCCACATGCGGCTTTCTTCAAGCATGAGGGTCCAAAATGGAGCCATCCGCCGGTGTATCTCTTTCACCTGAAATGTGTTCCCGTATAGGGTGAGCCAACGCCCAGTAGAGTATTTCCTACAGAGGCTATTCCTCAACCTATATGCATATGAAATGTTCACATGCAACATCCATAAATCCGTAACCATTCCATCAAATAATATACAATTAAATGATGTAATGCTATAATGTCATGCCATGAATGAGGTGAGACCCCACCCATGTGCACTCAACCCGAGTCCACTCTGACTCCCTTTACATGTCAATGCCATGTATGTTAAACCGGGCTACCTAAGCCCCATGAAATGAGATGAGACTCATGTACTCAACCCGAGCCCTTCCCGGCTCCCACACACACAATGCGAATGCCAATGTGTACCACATGCTATGAGTGAGATGAGACTCAATCATGTAATACAACTCGAGTCCTTCCCGACTCCCACAACACAATGCAATGTGTAATGAACCCGTCTTCGACGGAAAATATGATACTCATTGGATGAGTATATTTTATATCAAAATCTTGTGTCTTGTTGGGCAACGGATTTTGGAATTACACCGCCGGTTCCGTACACCATGTCACTTTTCCGGAATTTCACCTCAGGGGAGTGACTGAACCAAGTGATTCCGGGTCTTTCACCCGAGGAAGTCGCCATGCCCCTTCTTGCTATACCCAGACACAAGTTTTACTTATGCAATGCAACCATGCGACTCAAAAAGGATCGTCGATCCAATTTTCTCCCGAGTCCACATATCAAGCACCAAACAAGGTGTTGATTAACCATGCACCACCTACACATGCCTCCACTAATGACTAATGTCCATGAATGGAGTTACCAATGTCATGCTCTATATGCAATAATGCCAATGAGCAATTTCCATGACCATATGCATTTAATACCACATAGATTGTGCTACAAACACCCATGCACAACATCCTTATGACACAATGTCCATGTATGTGATGTTCCCGTACATATGCAATGTAATGACACATTGCTTCTCTCATGCAAGGTTCATATGTAATGAATGTCATATGAACTGTTTCTACCACATTCCAACATATGGTATTAACAACAACCATGCACACACACACACCACTCATGATGTGAATTCCCCGTGCATATGCAATGCGATGTATCATTGCAATAACATTATGTCACATATGTAATGCATGTCATATGGACTAAATTAACATAATCAATTCAATTCCATGACAATTTACATTATAAACGTATAAATTCTATGCTTCATCACAACAATTGATATATCAAAATATATATCTGACATTCACAATTTCAACATAAATCATATCGTACACATATGATTTTCATTTACCACATAAGGCATAACATGTTATTTATCATATAACAATTTCAATCCATTTCGGTATTTTGTCAAACACCTTCAAGGCAAACAACATGGTAACACATATCATGCCCAATTTCCACATAATTCAAGAAATTCCAATAGGCAATTTCTACATACCCATTTAGGATAAAATTATTTTACCTAAATTCCACCAATAGGCAAGTATAATTTTCTAACAACATACCCACCATCTTCATTATTCCATAACCATATACATATAAATATATGTATACATAGGTCAATATATATATATCCAGCCCATTTATCATAGGCATTTCTAGGTAAGAAATCAACCCAAGTAGGAGAACCCCTACCTCTTGTAGCGTGAGAATCCCGTAGGAAGCTCCCAAGATCCGAAAACCCAACTCGAAGCTTGATTTTTCCAAATCCCGATTTTTCACCTTCGGTGAAAATCTTCATTTTTGGTACCCACGCGTAGCCCTCGTCGACGTGATCACTTCTCCCTTCTAGCTCGACGGAATCCGAGCAAAGAAATACAACTCGAATCTTGATTTTCGTACACCCCCACCCGTTCACCTTCGGTGAAACTTGTTGTTTTTGGTACCCACGCGTAGCCCTCGTCGCATAGAACAACTCTTGTTCTTGGCCCGAGTCGATTTGAGCACCCGACCTCCGTAGATCGTGGAGAGAATGTGAGTTTTTTTTTCTTTTTCTCTTTTCTTTCTCTCTCACTTCTCACGGTTCAGCAGGGAATGGGTTGAATAATCTGATTTTTCAGATTATTAGCCCCTTTTTATATTTTAAGTTGTGTGGTCCATAATTGGCCACACACCCCCTTTCGTTCATGTTTCGTTTTTTTTACTCCGAAACGATTAAATTTCGTCCCGGTTCAAGTTCAAAATATTTTCTATGAACTTTAATTATATTATTTTCAAATTCTCCATATTTTAGCAAAAAATTCGTTTTTGGGGTCACCCGAGATCAGTACACCTCGTAAAACGCAAAAAATCTGACTATCTCGGAATTCGACGAAATTTTACAGGGTAACTAGATTTCGCGAGACGAATTTAACGGCAAAGTCCGTTTCATCATCCGAGCTCTAGAAAAATTCAGGTTCGCAACCCGTTCATAGTGGCAAGTTATTGTTTTGCCCCTTTGTGAATAGTTCAAATTTTCCGGGGTTTCACATAAACCTTGTTTGAGTTGGGAGAATTTTCCTACAGAGCTTAGTGCTCACCCCCTACCGCTAAAATTTTTCAAATTACCTGCTTAAGGTGGACGTAAGGGTCGAGGAGCCCGCTACTTGGGAGACTCCACTTGACGGAAGTGTGGATCCCGAGGTGGACGCATAGAGCGACCTCCTTTCCTTTTTGTACTAGACTAGGATATACATTGACTGTGTACCACAGTTTTATTTTACCATCCTTGAGCTGCAATTACTCTTTAACTCCACAATGCATATTGTTTATTTGATTTTCAGCCCACATAGGATGCTTCCAAGGTCTCTTTCTAGATCTAATGTAAAAACCAAAAAAATTAATATCTTAATTAAAAGGGTAAAACAGTAATTGGTTATTAAAGCACAGGTTGAAAACCCAAAGTTTTATATAACTCAAATGACGAAACGAACCTCATTGTTGAATTCGCCTCACAAAATTAGGCTAGCTAGTCAATTTTTATTAAATTACAAGACAGTCGAATTTTTTAAGTGTTACAATGCGATCGGGTATCGTGCGATTAAATCCATCAATCATATTTTAATTGCGGAATCCATAACATAATTTAAATTAAATCTTACAAAATTGTATTAAAAAATTACATGTGACAAAATGTAATTGTTTGCTATAAAATTTGATCAATGAGAAGATGACACGTGGCCTATTTTGGGCCAAGTATATAAAGAAATAAAAAGTGGAGACTTATAATCTCCTTTTTACTTTTCTATTTCTCTTCTCTCTCACTCTATATATATCATCTTCTTCCTTGATCTAGCAAGATGCAAGCGACGACTCGCCAAGGAGCAAGAACTAAAGTTGTTCACAACGATAAGGGCTACGCGTTGGTACAATCCACGCCAAATTACGACACATTTTAGAAATCGGAGTTTTGGCTCGGGATTGAATGAAGCATCATTTGGCATTGTGAGGAGTCGTTCTACCTCGTGCACACGTTACGAGAAGTAGGGTTCCCTCCTACCTTAGTTTACTTTCAAGCTAGGGTTGCAGTATGAAATGGTTAGGACTATAGAGAGCTTGATTTGGGTTTGGTTTCGAAAATGTGAACCTGTCGGTAGTAAGATTTTTGGGTTTGATGAAATGACTTATTTCTTTCAAATTGCTATGTGTTTACATTTTATGCCCACTAAGTATTTTGATAAAATGCTTAGGGTTCAAGTGTGTTAATTGGATTGAAATCATATATGAAATGATTGAGAATGTTTGTGAAAAATGAACATGTTTATTATATGCTTTATGTTATGATGAATATTACATTTGCATATGCATGGGTAACATCGCATTCGTAGACATCTGACATAAGTGTGAGTGTGTGTGCATGTTTTTAATCAAACACCAGTCTTAGTGGGTTGATATGTGGGCTTGAGAAAGTTGGACTAGGTCTGGTTGAATCGCATGAGTTTGCATTGAAAAAAGTGTCGGGGTTAGAAAGAATGGCTAGATTCTCCCTCAGGTGCAAGACTTGACAATTTCGGATACACACTTCTGTTGGTATTCAGTCCATAAAGTGTGTCAGTGTATTTGAAACAGTCGGTGGAAGTCCATAAATTCCGTGTCGGTTGGGTGACCGTTGGTGGAAGTCCATAAATACCTACCCCAGAAAGACATAGATTTTTATAAAATAGTCATTTGATATTTAACATCAATAGCGGGGGCTTGGAATGTCCGGATTCATACGCATGGTACATCATGTGTTGTGGGAGCCGGTGGGGCTCGGTGTTTGCATTACATGCGTGAGTTCTCATCTCATAGCATGGTATGGAATTATAGCATTCATTTATGAAATATATATATTTGAATGGATGTTTAACATGATGTTTGTATGTGACATTTCATATGCATGTAGGTTGGGAGGTGATCTCCATAGCAGATACCCTATTGAGCGTGACTCACCTTTTACGAGAATATATTTCAGGTATGGGTTAATTGCACTTGAGGTCTCCAAACTATGAAGTTTGTCTCATTTTGGTCCCCAATATTACAATTGCATCATTTTGGTCCCTGAAGTATTAAATATATTTCTATATGGTTTCTCAAGCAGACAACATCTAGATTACTAATGATTTTTTATCATAAACTTGTTACGTGATACTTAAATATGGATAAAAAAATAATTTGAATAAATCTTGACCAATTTTTTATCCAAATTTTAATTAAATAGCTATTTAAATTACACAGTTTTGATCATGAGCTATCCAAATTTTGGTTAAAAGCTACTCATATTACATATTTTTTGTCAAGAGCTATCCAAATTTTATTTAAGAGCTATCAAAATTATTTTTTATCCATATTTAGGTATTACGTGACAAGTTTACGATTAAAAATCGTTAGCAATCTAGACTTTGTCTGCTTGAGGGACCATATAGAAACATATTCAATATTTCATGGACCAAAATGATGCAATTGAAATATTGGGGACCAAAATGAGACAAACTTCATACTTCTGGGACCTCCAGTGCAATTAACCCTTTAGGTATCGGATATATTTTCGTTGGAACCTTCACTTGGGCCCGTATTGATGACAAAATTGGGCTGTGCCTCTTGAATTATTGTAACACCCCAAAATACACCTTGGCAGTATTACTATCTAATCACCATTCACCTCATGAGAGCACTAAATAAATCCATAAAATAAGGAAGTTTCATTCATCAACCATCGATATTTTAACAAAATTCGGGCAGAGTCTCCTTTGTACGGGGAGCTCTACCCAAAACACAACCTGTACAATTTAAGCTACAATTAACCACATCGGGTCCCCATATGCCTCATAAGATAAAATTTCATTCAACATATATCATATCCACACTATCATCCCAAAAGAATAGGCCAAACAATGACATTTACATTCCCAAAAGAATTACACTTAAACTTAGCAGCGGAATACAAAATAAACTAGGTTTCACAGTATACAAAAGAGTATTCTAGTCTAGTGCAAAAGAAAAGGGGTCGCTCTATGCGTCTACCTCGGGATCCAAACTCCCGTCAATTGGAGTCTCCCACTGAGCGGGCTCCTCGTCTCCTAACTCCTCCTCGAGTACATAATCTGAAAGGTGGGAAAGTAGGGGGGGTGAGCACAAGGCTCGGTAGGAGGATCCTTCCAAACCCATTCAAGGTTTTGAAATCAAGTAAAACAGGTAGGTCACATTTCGCACATACATATAAATGAATTTTGAAATAAAATAAGGACATTTTAAAGGAGATCTCAAGTTTGTACAATAATAAGGAATTGAAAGAGAATAAAACCACGTTTAAATGACAAACAATTTCCAACATAATCCACTCCACTATACACCATTTCCACAAGTTATCGCGGCATCCCATACTACCCGAAACTCTTGGAGAAATAATATTTGGTACAATGAACAATAATTTCTATTTGGTACCACTCAAGTAGGTTGTCGCTTCTTATGAATCTACCCGACGATTCTACCTCGTTCACCCATTTCCACTAACAATCACAGACCAATTTAGGAAGGGGGTGTACCGTCTCATACGGCATTGACGAGATCCTCCCAAGGTGTCTAGTATACTAACCATTTTCCCCGGTATCCGTGAACAATAGTGGTCACTGTCACCACAATGATCCACTACGAGCATTAGGCAACCATCTCACCCCCCATTGGGATAAACTAACCTCTAACGCTCTACGGTAGTTTTCGAAGGTAATCCAAGTCCCTCACAACACCATACACGAGTGACATACCAACAATATACTCAACCTCATATACAAGCAAATTCCATGATTTTCCCCAATTTTCACAAGCAAGATACATAATAGAACAATTTAAGAAAACATACCCATTTCGCAAATCATGTTACAAGAGACAAGTTTAAAGGAAATAAGCATGAGATCAACAATACAATCATTTTACTACCCCACACAAAGTTCTAGAATTTTCGAAATCAAGATGATGTGAAGATATAGAGAAAAATTCATATTTCCCCAAAAACTAGGGTTTGATGGATTTCCAACCATCATTTTGTTCAAATCATGTGAATGTTTGTAAAAATATCAAGAAACAAGGAACCCATAACAAATACATAATATTAAGAGTCAAAATCTACATGTATAATAACCCTAACATCAATGGACAAGAATGGAAGAAAACCCTACTTGTGTTCTTAGATTTGAGTGAAGGAGAGAAGGGTTTGATTTCAATTCAAGAACTCAGCTTTCTGTTCTTACTTCCTCTATTCGGGTAGCCTTCTGCTTCCAATTTCCTTTGGCCAGACTCCCACTCTGTCTCTCGGTTTCTCTCACAAAGCCTCCCTGACTTTCTTTTATTTTTTTCCTATCTGAAGCTTTTCATTTTTCTTTCAAGGCTTCAACGTGGGTGAGTGGGTGAAGACCAAATGAATGAGAAAATAACAATATTTACACTTTTCTCCCTTTATTTCATTTATCATATATATCAACCATAAACTTCACTATTCCTTATATTTTTTTTTATCAAAATTCATAATATTTTACACTTAAACTACTCCTAAAAATTTGGGATCTCACAATCTACTCTCCTTAAAAGAATTTCATCCTAAGATTCCTTAGTTCACCAAGAATCTCAAAAGTTGTTGGGTGCAAGGTGTAACACAATAAAGAAAAAGAATATAAAGTGTTTATGGTTCAAAAGAAAGGGGTGCTATTGAATTTTCTTTTCAACAAAGTTGTAATTATTCTCAATTCACTAAACCGAATGAATATAAAATTTCAGATTTTACACTACTAACCCCTTTATTTTACTTATTATATATTTCAACCTCTCTATTTCACTTATTATATATTTCAACCACAAAACTTAAAACAATTACATTATTATATATTTATATACATTTATAAAATAAATATATGGGGTGTTACAATCCACCCCCCTTAAAGAAAGTTTCGTCCTCGAAACTTACCTCAAGTAGCGAACAAGTATGGGTATTTCTCTCGCATCTCCCACTCCGGTTCCCAAGTTGCTTCCTCCACGCTATGGTGTTGCCACAGGACTTTCACCAACTGGATTACCTTGTTGCGAAGCACTTTCTCCTTGATATCAAGAATCTTCACCGGCTTCTCTTCGTAGGTGACTCCATCTTGCACTTCAATATCCTCCAAATCCACGACATGCGACGTATCAGGTTGACACTTCCTCAACATCGAAACGTGGAACACATCATGAACTCCTGACAACGGTGCTAGTGGCCGAAGTTGGTATGCTACTTTGCCCACTGTCTTGATCACTTCAAATGGACCGATGTACCTTGGAGCGAGTTTTCCTTTCTTGCCGAATCTAAGTACGCCCTTCTTGGGTGACACTTTGTGTAAAACCCGGGAAAAAAATTGAACTTCTTCTGAAAAAGGGCAAAATGGTAATTCTCCACCCTTATGCGTATTTGAAATAATCATGTTCTAGACCTCGGATGAGGAAACGGAGTGCGTCATTGGATTCGCAACGCGAAATCTAGTAATCACTAGAAATTTCGTCGAATTCCGAGATAGTCGAATTTTTGCACGTCGTTCGAGGCGACTGCGTGGCGAATGTAATTTTAAAGGTCCCCAATAATGGATTTTATAAAATTTCCTTATAATTGGATTAAAGTTCCAATAAAATTAATTTGGACTTAATCCGGGACTTAATGAATCGTTTCGGGACGAAAAACGGACCCGAAAGTCGAAAATAAGCGGTACAATGTGGACCGCGCAATTAAAAGTATAAATAGGGGCTAAATATCTGAAAAATCAGATATTCCACCCCTTTTAGCTGGCTGTGTTCAGACGTTGAAGGGAGAGAGGAAAAAAAATTTGATCTCCAAGCTTCCCGCTCCGATTCCGGGAGTTCCGTCCGTCGGAATTCGTCGATTCAAAAGGCAAAGTTCATCTACGCGACGAGGGCTACGCGTGGGTACCAAAAACCACAAGTTTCACCGAAGGTGAACGGATGAGGGTATACGAAGATCAAGATTCGAGTTGTATTTTGTTGCTCGGATTCCGTCGAGCTAGAAGGGAGAAGTGATCACGTCGACGAAGGCTACGCGTGGGTACCAAAAACAACGAATTTCACCGAAGGTGAAATTTCGGGAGTTGGGAAATCAAGCTTCGAGTTGGGTTTTCGGGTCTTGGGAGCTTCCTACGGGATTCTCACGCTACAAGAGGTAGGGATTTTCCTACCTTGGTTCATTTCCTACCTATAGTGTATGTGAAATGTGTAGGTTATTAAAGAGTATATATATGTATCACTCACCTTTGCATGTGAAATAGGTATGTATCACTCACCTATGCATGAGAAGAGTAGAAATGGGTATGGAATTTGAGGCTAGACCAATTCTTAGCAAAGATTGACATAAGAAATTACTTATGTGATATTCTTGGAACTTGATGTTTTGAGGGCATGAGATATATTCTAATGTGCCTTGTGACGTGTGAGCAAGTTGATGTGATAAAAACACGAATTGTTGCTATGGATATATCTTGTTCATTGCCTATGAGGAATGATTTATAATCAATCCCTAGCTTGGGTTGATGAAATGAAAAAGAGAAAGGGTGTAGAAATGACTTAGGTCAATTTTTAGTTGTATGTGATATGTCGGAATCACTTGTGAAATCCCTTGAAAATTGATTTGTTATTAGCATGAGCTATATATAACATGTGAGTTGTGAATTGGGATTAAATAGCAATTGTTATTTTATGCCTTGAGTAAGTGGGTGTAGAATGGGTGTCATGACTTGAGATAAATTCTCTTGTTTAATGCACCATTAGTGTATGTTAAGTGTGGGAAAAAGGTGCCTAAATGTGCTAAATAAATCTTGTAAGAAAGGATTTGCAATGGATGTAGAAATTGGGTGAAGAAAAGTCGGCACACTTTTCTGCTCCGGACCAGTTGTCGTAGAATTATCATAACTTTTGATTCAACTGTTGGGTTGAGCTGAACTTTTGACACAATACATAAGACATCTAGATCTACAACTTTTGTGTTTTGAACTTTTCCATATTCGGAGTGGATCATGGTCAAAATGGAGAAAAACA
The DNA here is from genome assembly GCA_951799425.1 of Ilex aquifolium. Lineage (NCBI taxonomy): Eukaryota > Viridiplantae > Streptophyta > Magnoliopsida > Aquifoliales > Aquifoliaceae > Ilex > Ilex aquifolium. The sequence goes on along the minus strand of OX637398.1, from coordinate 29,670,832 downwards.
GAGGTATTTCCACCAGGGGGTGCTAGTGTTGGTGCCTTTGTTACCAAACACCAATACCACCTTGATATCATCACTTCTAAGCCTCCAAATCTTCGTGTAACATGTTCATATCTTCACCAACATAGTTGAAATATTTGGGGTGAATACGGAATGAGTTATAAACCAGGTAAAAGGGATACTCCTCGTGAGATGTCGAACACATTCAACATAATTGCAAGGTTCTAAAATACATGATTTGTGCAATCTTTTGCACTCATCACTATGTGTTCTTTGGTTTCAAATGATATATATATATATATATATATATATATATATATATATATATATATATATTGAGGTGTGTTAGACATGATTAAAGGGTCACGGATTACACGTGTGAGTTAAAATCCCGGATAAAGGGATATTATTGACGTGATGTCGGTTTGTGTGACATTCATGGATCTTTCCATGAGTTGACGGATGGTCAATGGTAGAAATCACTTAATATGATTTCTTGAGTTATACGATGAATATGAGTGAATTATGTGATTACATGATTGGTGCCTTGAAGGTGTTTAATGAAATGCCTTGAGTGATTGAAGTTGTTGTTTGATGAAATAACATACTTGATATTATGATGTGTCGAAATCATGTGCTTATGATGGGTGTTATATGCATAGAATGTGATATAACATGCTTGTAATTTATGATTGATTTGGTAATTCCATGCTTAGGATATAAATTCCCATGACATATGTTGGAATATGTGTTTAATTTAGTCCATATGGCATGCATTACATATGTGACATAATGTTATTGCAATGATACATCGCATTGCATATGCACGGGGAATTCACATCATGAGTGGTGTGTGTGTGTGCATGGTTGTTGTTAATACCATATGTTGGAATGTGGTAGAGACAGTTCATATGACATTCATTACATATGAACCTTGCATGAGAGAAGCAATAGGTCATTACATTGCATATGTACGGAAACATCACATACATGGACATTGTGTCATAAGGATGTTGTGCATGGGTGTTTGTACCACAATCTATGTGGTATTAAATGCATATGGTCATGGAAATTGCTCATTAGCATTATTGCATATAGAGCATGACATTGGTAACTCCATTCATGGACATTAGTCATTAGTGGAGGCATGTGTAGGTGGTGCATGGTTAATCAACACCTTGTTTGGTGCTTGATATGTGGACTCGGGAGAAAAGTGGATCGACGATCCTTTTTGAGTCGCATGGTTGCATTGCATAAGTAAAACTTGTGTCTGGGTATAGCAAGAAGGGGCATGGCGACTTCCTCGGGTGAAAGACCCGGAATCACTTGGTTCATACACTTCCCGGGGTGAAATTCCGCAAAAGTGTAATGCTTACGGAGCCAGGGTGAAATTCCAAAATCCGTTGCCCAAAGGAAACACAAGATTTTGATATAAAATATACTCATCCAATGAGTATCATATTTTCCGTCGAAGACGGGTTCATTACACATTGCATTGTGTTGTGGGAGTCGGGAAGGACTCGGGTTGTGTTACATGATTGAGTCTCATCTCACTCATAGCATGTGGTACACATTGGCATTCGCATTGTGTGTGTGGGAGCCGGGAAGGGCTCGGGTCGAGTACATGAGTCTCATCTCATTCATGGGGCTTAGGTAGCCCAGTTTAACATACATGGCATTGGCATGTAAAGAGAGTCGGGGTGGACTCGGGTTGGATGTACATGAGTGGATTTCATCTCATTCACGGCATGGCTTAATGGCATTCCATCATTGAATTGCATTCTTGATTGGAATGGTTATGGAAATTATGGATGTTGCATGTGAATATTTCATGTGCATATAGGTTGAGGAGTAGCCTCTGTAGGAATTTCTCTACTGGGCATTGGCTCACCCTATACGGGAACAATTTCAGGTGCGGGAGGTTCACCGACGCACGGCTCAAGTTTGGGCCCTCATGGTTGAAGAAAGGCCGACATGTGGTCTTAGCCTTATTTCATGTGAAAACATTTGAAATATTATGTCTTTGGCATGTAAATTAAGCAAATTAATTGTAATAGAATATATGTGAATAATTGTTAATCTAACCTTGTATGTTATATAAGTATGGTTAATTGGACCCAGTGTGGCCAATGTTTACTTATACATGGACCCGGTGCGGCCATTGCTTTATATTTGACCTCGGATGGGTCTGGTAATTGTGTATTGCACAGGTTGGGTATTGGGTAGAGCTCCCCATACAAAGGAGACTCTGCCCAAATTTCGTAAGTTATGGACCCCGGTAAATGGGGCATAACATTGTGATATCGAGATACTAGGTATCTATAGGTATTCCGCGGGTTGATGGGTAATCAACGGACCCCCGGATTTTGGGGCGTCACACTTTGAGAAATACAAAATCTCCCTCCTTGAATTCCAAAGGCCTTCTTCTCCTATCCGCATAGCTCTTTTGTCGACTCTGTGCTGTGCGTAATCTCTCCCGAATGAGCTGAATCTTCTCTATTGTCTCCCGCACAATCTCGGGCCCAAACATACTACTCTCTCCGGCTTCCAACCAACACGTCGGGGATCTACATGGTCTTCCATACAAAGCTTCATACGGTGCCATCCCGATACTCGCTTGGTAGCTGTTGTTGTACGCAAATTCCACCAACGGTAAGTGATCGCTCCAACTCCCTTTGAAGTCCAACGCGCAAGCCCGTAACATGTCTTCCAAAATCTGTATCACTCTCTCGGATTGGCCATCTGTTTGAGGGTGAAAGACTGTGCTGAAATGTAACTCTATCCCCATAGCTTGTTGTAGACTTTGCCAAAAATGAGCCACAAAACGAGAATCGCGATCCGACACGATAGAAAGTGGAACTCCATGCAATCGAACAATCTCTCGAATGTACAGTCTGCTCAAGGTCTCTAACGAGTCTGTGGTCTTCATCCCCAAAAAGTGAGCTGACTTGGTGAGTCGATCTACGATAACCCATACGGCGTTATGCCCTCTTGAAGTCCGCGGAAAACCCGACACGAAGTCCATGGTGATATGATCCCACTTCCACTCCGGGATAGGCAGAGACTGTAATAATCCTCCAGGTCGTTGGTGCTCAAGCTTCACTTGCTGACATACGGCACACCTTGAAATGAACTTTGCTACATCCTTCTTCATTCCGCTCCACCAATATTGCCCTTTCATGTCTCTATACATTTTTGTACTCCCTGGATGTATGGAGAACTTGGATCGGTGACACTCACCCAACACTTCTTCTCTCACTTGGTCATCATTTGGCACGCATAGTCTTCCCCGAAACTGTAACTCATCACCATGAATCGACCAACCCTCAACAACTTCATTCCCCTCCAATATCTCCCGAATAGTTTTCAACTCGGGATCTAACCGTTGCAACTCCCCAATCCTTTGTCGGAGAATTGGTTGAGCTACAAGATTAAACAAGCATGGTCGATCATCTTGTCTATCGACCCACAAATCAAACTCCTCCAATGCCTCAATCATCTTCCACCGATGAGCCGTAAGAACATTGATTTCACCCCGAGACTTCCTACTCAGTGCATCCGCTACCACATTAGCCTTCCCCGGATGATAGTTGAGTGTGAAATCATAATCTTCTAAGTACTCAATCCACCTCCTTTGCCGAAGATTCAAGTCTTTCTGGGTGAATATGTATTTGAGGCTCTTATGATCCGAATACACTTGGAACTTCTCTCCATACAAGTAACACCTCCACAACTTAAGAGCAAAGACCACAGCGGCCAGCTCTAAGTCGTGAGTGGGATAGTTATGCTCATGAGTCTTGAGTTGCCTCGAGCCATAAGCAACTACCTTACCCCCTTGCATTAGAACACATCCCAGGCCTCGTAGCGAAGCATCAGTGTAGACATCGTATCCTTCCCCACTACTCGGTATAATAAGGATAGGCGCCGTTGTCAACTTCACCTTCAATGTGCGAAAGACTAGCTCACACGCTTGAGTCCACACAAATTTTTCTCCCTTTCTTGTGAGGCGAGTCATCGGCAGCGCAAGCTTTGAAAACCCCTCCACAAACCTACGATAATAGCCGGCTAACCCCAAGAAACTACGTATCTCGGTCACATTCTTCGGTGGTTCCCATTTCATCACGGCCTCAATCTTTGCGGGATCCACAGTTACCCCTTGCTCGGACACAACATGGCCAAGGAACTTCACTTCCTTCATCCAAAACTCACACTTGCTCCTCTTCGCATATAACTTATGTTCTCTCAATGTTTGTAGCACAACCGAGAGATGATGTGCATGTTCTTCTTGTGTCCGGGAATAAATCAATATGTCATCAATAAAAACAATGAAAAATTGATCTAGATATGGCTGGAATACCCTGTGCATCAAATCCATAAAGGCTGCTGGAGCATTAGTCAATCCGAACGGCATCACCGTATACTCGAAGTGACCATACCGAGTACGAAAAGCAGTCTTAGGAATATCCTCCTCCTTGATACGCAGTTGATGGTACCCGGTGCGGAGATCAATCTTGGAGTAGAACTTAGAGCCCCTCAACTGATCAAATAAATCATCAATGCGCGGCAAGGGATACTTGTTCTTCACCGTCACCCGATTCAACCGTCGGTAATCCGTGCATAACCGAAGTGTTTCATCCGTCTTCTTCACAAAGAGGACTGGGGCTCCCCAAGGTGAAGTGCTCAGACGGATGAATCCAATTGCCAGCAAGTGGTCCAATTGCTTCCTTAGTTCCTTCAACTCCAAAGGCGCCATCCGATAAGGAGCAATAGAAATAGGTTCGGTTCCTGGATAAAGATCGATTGCAAACTCAATCTCTCTCTGTGGCGGTAACCCGGGTAATTCCTCTGGGAAGACATCCAGAAAATTCGATACAATCAACACCATATCCGATTGGGATCTTTCCCGATCATCTCCCATCAAGCTAGCCAAGAAACTCAAGTGGCTCCCTGCCTTAGCTTTTAAGAATTTATTCCCCGTAGTAGGAAATGGATGGAAAGAATCTCGGTTATTCACAAAACTGAAAATGACTCCTCCCGGCAATTGAAATGTAATCCGCTTGCGGAAACAATCCATTACCGCCCGAAAAGCGGATAACAAGTTCATCCCAAAAATCACGTCATACCCCTTCATCTCTAAAGCAATCAAATCCACAATCAATTCGTGCTCCCCAATACGAAGCACATAACCCTTGCAAACTCGGCTAGTACCCAACTGTTCTCCCGTAGGCAAGTCAACAGTCAAGGCATGTTCTAACTTTTCGAAACCCAATCCCAAATTCATAGCATATGCAGTACGTATAAAAGAATGAGTAGCACCGGGATCGAATAAGATTCGGGCCCAAGAATTGTAGAGAAGAATGATACCTTCCACAACAGCATTGGAGGCATCCTCCTCCGGTTGGGTTAAGGCAAATACTCTCCCCGGATTGGCATCACCGGGGGCTTGAGCTCTCAATGGTCTCGGTGGTGGAGGGGGCCTATTTGCATTTGATGGCCCGGCTGATTGATTGGTCTTGGGTGGAAGCAACGGGCAGTTGTTTCGGAAGTGCCCTACACCCCCACATGCAAAGCATTGACGAGGGTCAGTGCTTGGTCTAGTCGGGGCATGCCCCTCTCCTTGGACTGTAGGAGGTCTCTGCCCCACCGCCTGATCGGGGCGACGGTATGGTAACGCCCTCGGTGCTCCACTACTACTGGCACCTGAACGAATCGGTCCCCCTCTAGCATAACTCTGCCTCCTCTGAGAGTCATCAAGGTCCCTCTCCACCAATGCTGTTCTGTCAACCAAATCCCTGTACACCTGGATTCTAAGTGCCACAAGTTTCTCTCTGATAGTTGGTCTCAAACCCTGCTCGAAGCGCTTGGCCCTCCTCTCCTCGGTAGATATGAACTCTGAAGCATAACGGGACAGCTCATCGAACTTCCTCTCATACTCCGCAACGGTCGTACTGCCCTATCGTAAAGCTAGAAAGTCTGCATGCATTTTATCTCTGACCGACTCGGGGAAATACTTGTCGTTGAAGTTTTGCTCAAATTCCTCCCAAGTGAGTGTATCGGTGTCCCTCCTCTTCTTCACAGACTCCCACCAGTAATCGGCTTCCCCTTCCAACAAATAGGTAGCCAAGCCAACCCGAAGGTCCTCGGCGATCCCCATACCATCACAGATTTTCTTCACTCGGCGGACCCATCGATCCGCATCTAAGGGATTTGAGCTCCCTTGGAAAGTGGGTGGATGTTGTCGTAGAAATTCCCGAAGGGCCACCATCTTCCGGTTCTCGTCCCCATTTCCCGGCACTTATACTAAAGGACGAACCCCACCGTTGTGGTGGTTGTTCCCACCTTGTTGTTGCACTAAGGTGGTGAGTTCCCTTAGACATTGGTAAATCCCCTGCTTGGCGTCGGGAGGTGGTGGAGGTGGTGGATTTGCTTGACCTCCACGACCACGACCACGACCACGTCCACGTCCTCTTCCTCCTTCCATCCTGCACATCAATTCACAATTTAGTTTAATTGATGTACAAGAGAACCTAACTATAGCTTTAGATTAAGGCATAAGACTAGTGAAAAATTAACTAATAAGTATTTTCACCCTAGTCCTAACTCCCTAGTGGAAATCCATACCAACAGCTCCCATGTAAGATTTAAAGCCTAGGCTCTGATACCATTTCTGTAACACCCCAAAATACACCTTGGCAGTATTACTATCTAATCAACATTCACCTCATGAGAGCACTAAATAAATCCATAAAATAAGGAAGTTTCATTCATCAACCATCGATATTTTAACAAAATTCGGGCAGAGTCTCTTTTGTACGGGGAGCTCTACCCAAAACACAACCTGTACAATTTAAGCTACAATTAACCACACCGGGTCCCCATATGCCTCATAAGATAAAATTTCATTCAACATATATCATATCCACACTATCATCCCAAAAGAATAGGCCAAACAATGGCATTTACATTCCCAAAAGAATTACACTTAAACTTAGCAGCGGAATACAAAATAAACTAGGTTTCACAGTATACAAAAAAGTATTCTAGTCTAGTGCAAAAGAAAAGGGGTCGCTCTATGCGTCTACCTCGGGATCCAAACTCCCATCAATTGGAGTCTCCCACTGAGCGGGCTCCTCGTCTCCTAACTCCTCCTCGAGTACATAATCTGAAAGGTGGGAAAGTAGGGGGGGTGAGCACAAGGCTCGGTAGGAGGATCCTTCCAAACCCATTCAAGGTTTTGAAATCAAGTAAAACAGGTAGGTCACATTTCGCACATACATATAAATGAATTTTGAAATAAAATAAGGACATTTTAAAGGAGATCTCAAGTTTGTACAATAATAAGGAATTGAAAGAGAATAAAACCACGTTTAAATGACAAACAATTTCCAACATAATCCACTCCACTATACACCATTTCCACAAGTTATCGCGGCATCCCATACTACCCGAAACTCTTGGAGAAATAATATTTGGTACAATGAACAATAATTTCTATTTGGTACCACTCAAGTAGGTTGTCGCTTCTCATGAATCTACCCGACGATTCTACCTCGTTCACCCATTTCCACTAACAATCACAGACCAATTTAGGAAGGGCGTGTACCGTCTCATACGGCATTGACGAGATCCTCCCAAGGTGTCTAGTATACTAACCCTTTTCCCCGTTATCCGTGAACAATAGTGGTCACTGTCACCACAATGATCCACTACGAGCATTAGGCAACCATCTCACCCCCCATTGGGATAAACTAACCTCTAACGCTCTACGGCAGTTTTCGAAGGTAATCCAAGTCCCTCACAACACCATACACAAGAGTGACATACCAACAATATACTCAACCTCATATACAAGCAAATTCCATGATTTTCCCCAATTTTCACAAGCAAGATACATAATAGAACAATTTAAGAAAACATACCCATTTCGCAAATCATGTTACAAGAGACAAGTTTAAAGGAAATAAGCATGAGATCAACAATACAATCATTTTACTACCCCACACAAAGTTCTAGAATTTTCGAAATCAAGATGATGTGAAGATATAGAGAAAAATTCATATTTCCCCAAAAACTAGGGTTTGATGGATTTCCAACCATCATTTTGTTCAAATCATGTGAATGTTTGTAAAAATATCAAGAAACAAGGAACCCATAACAAATACATAATATTAAGAGTCAAAATCTACATGTATAATAACCCTAACATCAATGGACAAGAATGGAAGAAAACCCTACTTGTGTTCTTAGATTTGAGTGAAGGAGAGAAGGGTTTGATTTCAATTCAAGAATTCAGCTTTCTGTTCTTACTTCCTCTATTCGGGTAGCCTTCTGCTTCCAATTTCCTTTGGCCAGACTCCCACTCTGTCTCTCGGTTTCTCTCACAAAGCCTCCCTGACTTTCTTTTATTTTTTTCCTATCTGAAGCTTTTCATTTTTCTTTCAAGGCTTCAACGTGGGTGAGTGGGTGAAGACCAAATGAATGAGAAAATAACAATATTTACACTTTTCTCCCTTTATTTCATTTATCATATATATCAACCATAAACTTCACTATTCCTTATATTTTTCTATCAAAATTCATAATATTTTACACTTAAACTACTCCTAAAAATTTGGGATCTCACAATCTACTCTCCTTAAAAGAATTTCATCCTAAGATTCCTTAGTTCACCAAGAATCTCAAAAGTTGTTGGGTGCAAGGTGTAACACAATAAAGAAAAAGAATATAAAGTGTTTATGGTTCAAAAGAAAGGGGTGCTATTGAATTTTCTTTTCAATAAAGTTGTAATTATTCTCAATTCACTAAACCGAATGAATATAAAATTTCAGATTTTACACTACTAACCCCTTTATTTTACTTATTATATATTTCAACCTCTCTATTTCACTTATTATATATTTCAACCACAAAACTTAAAACAATTACATTATTATATATTTATATACATTTATAAAATAAATATATGGGGTGTTACAATTATATTTTGTAGTCCCTTGTATATATTTAAAATTGGCCTTGTATATTTTTTTTAAGTACAAAACTTGTATTTTGTTAAAGGCATGTAATGGGACTTTTGTGAATATTATTCTTTTGTGATTGCATGTATGTTGTAGATGTTGGTATTCAATACCATGTTGAATGGATATCGATGTTGGGCTCGATCTGGTCTATGGTTAGGATTACACAGGTTGTGTGTGTTGGGTAGAGCTCCCATACAAAGGAGGCTCGGCCTGGATTTTTGTTAAAGTTATGGACCCTATTTAATGGGGTATCACTACGTGTTATCAGATTAATCGATATCACAGGTTGTTCCTTGGATTGATAGGTGATCGACGGGATAATTGGAACCCCCGGGAATTGGGGCGTCATAGCTTGGTATCAAAGCCTAGATTCTCAATTTACCTAGGGCTTGTGGGGCATGGGTGTAGGCCATTGCATCCATTGAGCATTGTATATTGCATGTGATACGTATTATGTGCTTTATGTGAATTCTATTCATGATTAAATGTATATGTGAAATGAGACACTAGGGTTAGAGAACATAACATTGGAGTTGGAAAAGAAAAAAAGGTAGGAATCTAGGTATTCCTACCAATAAGAACAGCTTCTAGGGCTTAACCTACTGGTAGGGGGCTAGGCACCTACCGGTAGGAAGAGGTTATGGGGCTTGACCTACCGATAGGATTGCAGGAACCTATCGGTAGGAAGAACTTCTATGGCTCTACCTACCGGTAGAAAGGTAGAAGGTACCAGAACTTCTGTGGCATGACCTATTGGTAGAAGGACAGTAACCTACCGGTAGGATGAAATTATGTGGCTTTACCTACCGGTAGAAAGGTAGAAGGAACCAATAGCTTGACTTCTAGTCTAGTCCCCTATTAGAAGGATAAACATGACCGACCGGTAGGATGACTTTATGTTTTGGAACCTATCGGTAGAACAAAGAAAAACATTCTATGGTCATAGCTTTTAATCCCCAACTCAGGGATGCTAAGCTAGTTGTCCATTGTTATCTTATGTGTGTAGAGATAGCAACTAGAGGAAGAGGTCGTCGAGGTGAAAGGAACCACCAACCACCACCACCGATCTTTGATCAAGAGGCCTTTATGGTAGCGATGGGTATTATGGCGGCTAACCTAGTACAGGAAAGCACCAATATGGGCCGAGGCTCAAGTCACTTGCAAAACTTGAAGGCACATAAGCCACTAGCTTTTGTAGGAGGAGTGGATCCGATAGTAGCCAACCATTGGTTCTAGGAGGTGGATAAGATCTTAGAGGCTATGGAGATCACATCCGATGCTACTAAGATGAGGTTGGCAATGTTCCAGCTTGAGGGAAAGGCCCATCTATGGTGGACTTGGGCAAGAACCTCAAGGAATATTGAGGCAATGATATGGGAAGAGTTCCAAGAGCTCTTCATGAACAAGTATTTCCTGTCGGCTCTACGACAAGTGAAATCCCGGGAATTGCTAGACCTAAAGCAAGAGACTATGAGGGTGATGTAATATGTGGCAAAGTTCACAGAACTAGCCCATTTTGCCAATGATTACATGGCCACATACTTGGCCAAAGTAAGGAGATTTGAGGATGGCTTAAAGTTATCCATCAGGGGCAAGATTGTGGGCCATCGTTACACGACCTTGATGAAATGGTGAGATAGCCATGGCCATCGAGAGAGAGGTCGACAATGCCAAGAGCATCCAGGAGACTAGAGCCAAGGACAAGAAGAATGAGGGACAATACTCCACTACTAGTTCAAGAAGTAGAGGACATCCACCCCACAAGGATCGTAGGGGCAGCGCTGAGGCTATCAAGGCCAAGGTCAAAGTCAATCCTCCCAATGTGGGAGAAATTTAAGGACTCTCTATCAGGCGGGCCAAAAGATATGCGACATATGTCATCGGTTGGGCTACTTGAAGCGGGATTATCCTCAAAGACATGGATCACAGAGTTACGTGACACCTTATTCCGAGTCATTGGTGGGGCCTCCACATATATTTTTCATTCCTCTCTACCCCACCATGGGCCAAGGGAACCAGTATCAATATCAGGCTATGGGATAGGTTCCCAATACTTCACGTGCGGGGACACCTCAGCAGGGACAAATGGGTCAATGTGTGGGCTGAGGCCAAGGACAGGGCTTTCAAGCAGGGACTTTAGGGACTTAGGGGCAAATCTTCGCCATCGCACCACAAACTAAGCCAACAGATTAGTCGGTGATTCAGGGTACATTCATTCTCTCTAGATTGTGGACTATAGTATTGTTTGATTCTAGTGCATCACACTTTTTTATTGTTGCATCATGCGTATAGGACTTGGGCTTAGAGGTCGAGACTCTAGAAGAGCTCATGTATATGAGTTAACCCCGAGGAGTCAAAATTTTCATAAACCACATATGTCAAGGTTGTGAGTTAGAGATTCGTGGGATCCTGCTCACTGTTGAACTTATGTTCATGGATATGACGAAGTTCAATGTCATCCTCGGGATGAATTAGTTGGCAGCACATCGAGTCGTCATCGACTGTGATCAGAAGAGGGTCACTGCTTATACACTAGAGGGTGTCTATTTCAAGCTTCAGGGAGAAAATAGCTAGGTCTACCTCGATTTGTGTCTGATTATGCGGATGTCATTTCGGATGAGTTACCGAGGTTGCTACCGCATCGGAATGTAAGATTTCACCATTGAGTTACAACCAGGTGTATTCCATATTTCTATGACACCGTATAGGATGACACTGGCAGAGTTGCAGGAGCTAAAGGTCCAGTTATAGGAGCTATTGGATAGAAACTTCATTAGGCCGAGTACCTCACCTTGGGGTGCTCCGGTGCTATTTGCTAAGAAGAAGGACAAGACCCTTAGGCACTGCATTGACTACTGGTAGTTAAATCGGGTCATTTTCAAGAACAAGTACCCACTGCCGAGGATCGATGATCTTTTTGTGCAATTGAGAGGGGCACGGCTCACCATCAGTTGAAGATTAGGGAGGCTGATATACCTAAGACGACATTTAGAAGCGTTATGGGCATTTTGATTTTATAGTTATGCCATTCAGATTGATGAATGCCCCGAAGGCATTCATAGATCTCATGGATAGAGTGTTCCAACCCTACCTAGATCAGTTCGTCGTGGTCTTTGTTGTTAACATACTGATCTATTCCAAGTCTGAGCAAAAAACATGAGGGTCACTTGATGTTAGTTCTCCAGACCTCGAAATACCATCAGTTGTACGTCAAGTTCAGTAAAAATGAGTTTTGGCTGGTCGAGGTGAAGTTTTTTGGTCACGTGGTGTCTATTTCAGGTGTGTCAGTGGACTCAGAGAAGGTTGAGACAGTTATGAGTTAGGAGGGACCTACGTCAATCTTTGAGATACACAGTTTCTTGGGATTGACAAGATATTATTAGAGGTTCATTGAGCACTTCTCTTGACTACCTGCACCTATGACTAAGCTGACTAGGAATAAGGTTAGATTCCAGTGGGATGAATTGTGTGAGAGGGCATTCTTGGAGCTGAAGAGGCGGCTGACTTCAACTCCTATTTTGATTATCCCAAAGAGGGGACAGAGGTACACAGTCTACTGTGATGCCTCTAAGGATGGACTAGGTTATGTTTTGATGTAGTCCAGTAGGGTGGTAACTTATGATTCACGACAACTGGAGAATTATGAGCAGAACTACCCTACACATGACATAGAGTTGACGGTCGTTGTCTTTGCCTTGAAGGTATGGTGCCACTATTTGTACGGAGAACAGTTTGAGGTATTTTCAGACCACAAGAGTCTAAAGTACAACTTCACACAGTAGAACCTCAACATGAGGTAGCGTAGGTGGATGGAGTACCTAGTGGATTACGAATTCACTTTGCATTACCACCCTGGTAAGGCAAATGTAGTGGCTGATGCACTCAGCCGAAAGTAATAGGGGGTTTTGGTCGGTATAGCTTCCCGGAAGTGGCAGATGCTTGAGACTGTGGGCAATTTAGGTTACACTATAGGGATCAGGCTTAGGGCATTTTGGTCAGTCTAGTGGCTACGCGTTCCTTACTAAGCAAGGTGATCGAGTCCCAGGGGCAGGATACAAAGATATTGTCCATCAGGGATCGGGTACAAGTGGGTATAAGTGACGAGGGTTGGGTTATTCATGCTTATGATAGTCTTCAATTCTGGGGCAAGGTTGTGGTTTTGTAGTCTACGGATCTGAGAGAGGAGATCCTTAGGGAGTTTCATTGCTCCCATTTTGTTGTGCATCCCAGCGGCCTGAAGATATATCATGATCTTCGCTGCCAGTATTATTAGGGTGGGATGAAGAGATACATCAGACACTTTGTTAGTAGATGACTCATGTGTCAGTAGGTTAAGAATGAGCACTAGAAACCAATAGGTTTGCTCTGGCCTTTGGAGGTGGCTGAGTGGAAGTGAGAGCATGTCACTATGGATTGTGTGACCCATTTACCACGGACTTCGCATGGGCATGACACAGTATGGGTAATAGTGGACTCTGGCTTACGAATTCGGCACACTTTTTGGTGGTGCATATGACCTTCACATTGTAGGAGTTGTACAAGTTGTACATATGAGAGATAGTCTAGCTACATGGGATACCCTTATCTATAGTCTTAGATTGGGATCCCCGATTTACGGCTCAATTTTTGGGAGAGTTTCCAACGAGCTATGAGGACACAATTGATGATGAGTATAATTTTTCATCCCTAGACGGACGGTCATTCGGACAGGACCATCCAAATTTTAGAGGACATGTGTCGGGCATACGTCCTTGACCACAAGGGTAAGGGAGGATGACTTAGCCTTGGTGGAGTTTGCGTATAACAATAGCTATCCGCTAAGTATTCAGATAGCATCCTATGAGGCATTATATGGGAGGCTGTGTCATTTCTCCAGTGTGTTGGACAAAGGTTGGAAATGGACTTTCTATAGGTTTGGATTTGATCAGGGACACTTCAGAGAAGGTGGACACGATACGAAAGCGTCTTCTTACGGCTCAAAACTGGTAGAAGAACTACACCAACAGGCGACGGAGACATCTAGATTTTAAGGTTGTTGATCACATCTTCTTGAAGGTCATGCCTAAGAGGGGCGTGGTCAGATTCGAGAAGTGAGAAAAGTTGTCGTCATGATATATCGGGCCCTTCGAGGTACTCAAGAAGATTGGTACAGTTGTTTACCGATTGACGTTGTTGCCAAATCTATCGGGTGTTCACGAGATATTCATGTCTCTATGCTTTAGAAGTACACCCCAGATCCTATGCTTGTGATGGATTGGGGGGAGCTTATTGTTAACACAATGGGACCCTCGACGAGGGACCAATTCGTATTATGTATAGCCAAGACCAGATTTTGTGTAGCAAGACTGCGAGGCTGGTGAAGGTATTGTGACAACATCAGGATATCTAAGAGGCAATATGGGAGCGCGAGGACTCTATGCGAGCTACCTATCCGTTCCTGTTTGAGGATGGAAGTACATTTCTTGTAATCGTGGCATAGTTTATGACTGGTTACATATGCATTTTGTTATATGTGCATGTGTGTGTAATTTTGGGGACAAAATTTCCTTAAGGGGGGAGAATATAAAACTCTGAAAATTAAAAAATTAATGGGGTAAAATGGTAATTAGCTGTTAAATCACGGGTCGAAAACCTAAATTTTTACATAAATCGGATGACAAAATGGACGTCACCGTTGAATTCGTCTTGCAAAATTGGGCTAGCCAATCAATTTTCATTGAATTCCAATATAGTTGGATGTTTCGAGTGTTACGATGCGATCAGGTATCACGTGATTAAGTTATGATCGCGGAACCCATAGTATAATTTAAATTAAATCTTAAAAAATTGTATTAAACATGTCATGTAGTGAAATGTAATTGATTGGGATAAAATTCGATCAATGAGAAGATGACACTTGGCTCAAGCCCTTATCCAATTGAGTTATCGGGCGGGCCGAGCCGGGCTTTGGGTAGGGGTAGGCTACCCGCAGCCCAACCTACAAGCCTATTGGACGAGCCTGTGGACGGGCCTTCTGAGCGGGCTTGTTGGGTGGGCCTGCTCGTGTGTTTTTTTATATACAACTTTATTCAAAAATAACGAATATTTTTGTAACTTAATATTTGTATAAATTATATTTTTGAATCAAAAGTAGAGTTAAAATGGATAAAAATAAAATAATGAATAATTTTATTTTTGATTAGGGGATGAACTACATCCAATAGAATGAATACATCTGAACTAGGTTAACACCTATTCACTTATCTATCATTTGCATTACTCTACTCTTTAGAACTTGTATGCTTAATACATAGAAAAAAAAATAATACATTATTTATAGTATCTAAATTTTTAAAACTTCAAATTCCGACATTGGGAGACTTAGTTCAAAATTTCAAATTTAATGGTCTAAAAGTATAACTTTTTTTCGAAGGAAAGGTGAGCGGGCTGTGCTTGGCGGGCGGGCTCTTGGGGCAGGTTTTTTTGGGCGGCCTATTGGGCCGGGTAATGGGCTCAGAGGCAAACCCAAGCCCTCTTTGTAAGGATATTGGGCTCGGGCTCGGGCGGGCCAACTATCGGACCTATCGGGTTTTGGGCCTATTTTTTTGATCCGAGTAACGAGACCTATGGGTAATCCGCCCCATGGACAGCCCTGTGAGCCTGTATTGATGACAGAGTCGGGCTGCAGCTCTTGAATTATATTTTGCAGTCTCTTATATATATTTATAATTGGCCTTGTATATTTTTTTTTAAGTACAAAATTTGTCTTTTGTGAATGAACGTATGTCGTGGATGTTGGTATTCAATACCATCTTGAATGGATATCGATGTTGGGCCCGGTGTGCTCTATGGTTAAGATTGCATAGATTGTGTGTGTCGGATAGAGTTTCCCGTACAAAGGAAATTCTGTCTGGATTTTTGTTAAATTTATTGACTGCACTCACAAGTTGGTTTAATGAAAGAATGCTACTCTAAGTAGTCCAAATCTAGGACTGAAGTCCAGCAATCAGAACTATGCTACAGATTAAAATTATTCTCAACTTCGGATGTCAATTTCTATTCTATGTAGTTATGATTAATTGAAGCCGTCCTTGAGGAAAAAAAAAAAGAATGCAAAATTCCATAATTATGAGAATGGAGAACGACCTTCTATATTGCTTGAGTTACCAAAGAACGGTGATGGAGGGACCAAGAATATAGCTAAGCGGTTCACTTTGAGATATTTTGCATATTGATATTAACATAAATATTTGTTCAAAAAGAATCTAAGATAAAAAAGTGCCCAGTTCAGGTTAAGCTTCTTCACAAGTGCCTATGAATTTGATTTATTATTCCATTACCTTATGCTAAATTACTTTCAAGAACCATATAGTAAACTTTTTTATAGGTACCATAATTAGGTCCCATCGTCTTTTGCAAAGTAATGCACATAATAATGTTAAACATGCTCTTGATATACAACACCTTGTACCTTATTCATGAACACATGCACCCAACATTAGATTATCTTGCTTTTTATTGTTGTTGTGACCTCGAACAGTAACAACTTACTAATTATTTTCTTAGAGGCATTGTTGATATTCCTAAACTTATGTAACAGCTTGATACTATTTATTTGTTTATTCTCATTTGGTGCTACTGCTACGGGATTCACTATAGGCTATTATTTGCTTTATTGAAAGGATTCCTATATAGTTTCTTCCTTCCATTCAAGTGAATCACTTTCAGACATAATTTTTCATTAAATACTCAATAATTTTAAACAAATAAATATAAACATTGATGGTACCCAAAATTAATCCTAAGTAGGAGCTCAGCCCAGAAAATCGGGTATGGAGGTGGGTTTGAAGTTCCAGAGCTCAGAGGACCAGAGCTCGAGCTCCACCCAAGCGAAATAAAAGCCGAAATGATAAGGAAGTAGCTGGATGACAGCTAGCATCCCCGAAACAGTTGCTAAGCAGCATCCCAGGCGTAAAACACTCGATTGACCAAAATCCTCTCCCAGAATTAAGGGAGATCCCATGGATGAAGGGCAAAAATCTCGGTAGAGATCTCTTAGAGTTAGGAATGGCATTATAAGTATTGTACATTATCCCAACAGAGGCAGAGGAGAGCCGAATGGCATCAAAGAACAATCTGTAAACACCTTCTGAATGAATATACACTTTAGGAGCAAGAGCCTCCATCATAGAGTGGATTAGCCGAGCTCATCAGCCGGTGAACCACTATATTCTCACTGTGTAGCACGCACCACACATCTGATTACCAGAACATTTACCTACCAATCCACGAGCCTTGTAGCTCAGATATATTCTTAACCATTAACATCGAACACACAGCTCATTTACGTGAAGTAACACCATCAGTTTGGCGCTGTTTGTGGGAACGACTGTTCCTGTTACAAGTATACTGATTCTCCAGTAATTGATGGTCTCTACACGCAATATGAGCAGAAATCAAGTGAATCCCCCAAGGTTGCAGAACCAGCAAGAGGTCACCAGTGGAAGACAACCAGAAAATCTTCATGATTTCATGCCCACCACCGAAGATAATCATCCTGCGGGGGATCCCCCAACCAACAATGAATTAGACGCCCTTCGTCTGGTCAACCAGCGTTTATTCCAACAAAATGAAGAGCTCTTGAGGCTCTTACGAGGTCCTCAGCAAACACAACCAACTCACCAAGGCCAAAATGATCCCCCCCGCAGGGAACAACAACACCTCGACCCCCTCAGGAAAGCAAACGAAGGAGGGGAGAACATCTAGGCACCCCATTCGCCACCTAGGAAGGGTGACAATGAAGAAGTGCAGAGCCAAAACGAAGGAGTCGAGAAAAACGATTTCCTCCCTTTCCAGCAGGAGAGAATGGAGCAATATTGGAAACATCGCTTCAAGGACATCCAGCAAGAGCTCAGCCACATGAGGGAGGCAGTGAGGGATAAGAATCCATTAACGATGGATGCCTTGGTGCAACAAACAAAATCCCCATTCACTGCTGGGGTGTTGCACGTCTCTCTCCCTCCAAAGTTCAGAATGCCTCAGATAGAGGTTTTTGATGGGACAAAAGACCCTGTAGATCACCTCAATACCTATAAAAACCAAATTGAGCTGCATGGATACCAGGATCTAGTGCGGTGTAGGGTCTTTGCCATCACTCTAAAGGGGTCAGCCTTAGCATGGTACAAGAGGCTCCCCCCCAGCTTCAATATCTTCCTTTAAAGAACTCTCCATTTCTTTCGTATCTCACTTCATAGGAGCCCGGATCTACAAGAAGTCGAGCTATCATTTATTGAACGTAAAGAAAAGACCTAAGGAGAACCTGCGATCTTATGTACAGAGGTTCAATTATGAATCTCTAAAGGTAGATGTCCCAGATGAAAAGTTTGACATCACTGCTTTCATCGCAAGATTAGGAGTGCAGTCAAAGGAATTTATGTTCTCTATATCAAAGAATCCCCAAGCAAGCATGGCTGAGGTGTTGGCCAAAGCAGAGAAATATATAAACAGTGAGGAAGCACTCCTTTCCAAGGTGGGGAGTGCATCATCGCGAAAGGAGAAAGGGAAAGAAGATAAGAAGAGGGACTGAAGTCCCAGGAAGGAAAGAGAACAAGAAAGGTCTCCGAGGAGGGATAGAGATCGCTCCCCAAAGAGTAGAGGAAACGTTAGTGACCCGCTTAGGCCCTCCTCAACCTGAGCTGCAGCCTAGGTATGCACCTCGGTAATTCACCCCGCTCATTGCCACAGTGTCCCAGGTCCTATATGAGGTCCAGAACGAAAAGTTCCTGAGGTGGCCACCTCGGATGAAGGCAGATTCAGCAAAGAAAGACCCCACAAAATACTGTGACTACCACAGAGACCATGGTCACCACACTGATGATTGCATTCAGCTAAAGAAGGAGATCGAGTTTTTAATCCAACAGGGGCAGTTGCGTCGCTTTGTGGCTCATGATAATCAAAATCGAGTTCTTCCATCTCCGCCACCTCAGTAGCAAGCACCTGCACCACATCAACAACCTCTGGGAGAGATCATAGTAATATCCGGAGGGTTTGCAGGAGGCGGAGAATCCAGCTCAGCCAGAAAAGCCCACCTCCGAAGGATCAGAGCCGGAGAAGCCCTAGAAGTGCATACTGTGTCCAAAGCACCTCACCTAGACACAACTATCACTTTTTCAGATTCAGACTTGGAAGGGTGTCAGTATCCCCACGATGATCCCTTGGTGGTGAGAGCTGTGGTAGCCAACAGAACCGTTCATCGAGTCTTGGTTGACAACGACAGTTCGGCATACATCATTTTTGCGTCTGCATTCGATAAAATGGACATAAGAAGGGAAAAACTTGAACCTGTGAGTGCCCACCTGCTGGGTTTCTCAGGAGAAAGGGTGCTGCCCCTAGGGTCAATTCAGCTTGTGCTCACCCTGGGTGACCCGCCTTGCCAAGCCACTACAACTGTAAAGTTCCTAGTGGTTGACGCACCTTCTGCGTACAATATTCTGCTTGGAAGACCACCCCTCAATTCTATGAGGGCCATCCCATCTGCCTACCACCTGGTTGTCAAATTTCCAATAGAGAATGGAATCGGAGTGGTCCGAGGAGACCAGCGTATAACGAGGGAGTGCTACATGGCATCTGTGAAGAGGAAAGAGGTTGAGAACATCCAACTGGATGAACTTGACATGAGGGATGAGTTGGAAACTAGACGAATCCCATCGGAAGAGCTGGAGCCTATACGGCTCGACGAGGAGCCAGAATATCTTGTTTATGCAGGGACCAAGCTGAGCAGAGAAATTAAAGACCTTCTCATCCAATTTCTGAAGAAAAATATGGAAGTTTTCGCCTGGAAACAAGAAGACATGGAGGGTATTGACTC
Organism: Ilex aquifolium; assembly: GCA_951799425.1. Classification (NCBI taxonomy): domain Eukaryota; kingdom Viridiplantae; phylum Streptophyta; class Magnoliopsida; order Aquifoliales; family Aquifoliaceae; genus Ilex; species Ilex aquifolium. The sequence goes on along the minus strand of OX637398.1, from coordinate 29,650,969 downwards.
CTCAATCATCACACATAAGCTCAGTGTGGATCCTACCTACAAGCCTATCAAACAAAAGAGGAGGAGTTTCGACCCAGAACGTCAGAAAGCCATCAATGAAGAGGTCAGCAAACTTCTCCATGCCAGAGCCATTAGGGAGGTGGATTACCCAGTGTGGTTAGCCAATGTGGTCCTCGTCAAGAAGACCAACGGCAAATGGCGCCTCTGCATTGACTTTACCGACCTTAATTGAGCTTGTCCTAAAGACAGTTTTCCCTTACCTCGGATAGATTTGATTGTGGATGCCACCGCTGGACATGAGCTCCTCAGCTTCATGGACGCCTTCTCGGGGTATAATCAGATTAGGATGGATCGTAATGACCAAGAGAAGACCTCCTTCGTAACTGAGCAAGGGACGTACTGTTACCAAGTTATGCCCTTCGGATTAAAAAATGCTGGAGCCACTTATCAACGCTTGGTGAATAAAATGTTCCAAAAAAAGATTGGGACAACCATGGAGGTTTACATTGATGATATGTTGGTCAAATCACTGAAAGCAAAGCTCCACATCAAGAACTTGGCAGAATCTTTTCAGGTCCTAAAGGAATACAAAATGAAGCTCAATCCTGCCAAGTGTGCCTTTGGAGTTTCCGCTGGAAAATTTATGGGTTTCATAGTTAACAGCAGAGGAATAGAGGCTAACCCATAAAAAGTAAAGGCAGTACTGGATATGCAACCGCGTTCAAAGCGCTGAAAAATTACCTGAGCTCCCCATCCATTCTGGTAAGCCCGTTAGAAGGCGAGGTCCTTACTCTCTACTTAGCTGTCTCAGATTTCTCAACAAGTGCAGCGTTAGTAAGGGAACAGGACAGAGCTCAGCAACCAGTTTATTACTGTAGCCGAGCTTTGAGGGGGGCAGATGAGAGATATCCAAAGATGGAGAAGCTTGTTTTAGTCTTACTTACGACTGCTAGGAGGCTTAGGCCATATTTTCAAGCTCATACTATCGAGATCTCTACAGATCAACCGATAAAGCAAGTACTACATAAACCAGAGACTTCAGGAAGGCTGGTTAAATGGGCCATCGAGCTCAGTGAGTTCGATATCAGGTACAAGCCAAGAACAGCCATCAAAGGAAAAATACTGGCAGATTTCATTACAGAATTCACAACAGGAACACCCATGGGGGCCATGCAGCTGGTACCTGACCTCCCCACATGGAAACTTTCAGTAGATGGAGCTGCCAACGCCCAAGGTAGCGGTGCTGGCTTAATTTTGACTTCACCAGACGAAATAGATGTTGAATATGCACTCAGGTTTGGGTTTAAGGCCTCAAACAATTAGGCGAAGTATGAGGCTGTTATAGCAGGGCTCAATCTTGCTCACTCAATGGAGGCAGAACAGTTGGAGATCTGTAGTGACTATCAGCTCGTGGTAAAGCAGATAGAGGGGTCTTATGAGGCCAAGGGCGAGAAAATGATCCTTTACCTTAGAAAGGTACAGGAGTTGATCAGGAAGTTTGTGCAAGTCAAGATTATACATGTCCCTAGATCAGAGAATTCCCGAGAAGATGGCTGGCAAGACTAGCAACTGCTTCACAGGAGAACTTGGATAGGTTGATACGAGTAGAGCATTTGGCGGAGCCATCAGTAAGAGTTGAAAAGGAAGAAGTGTTCCCAGTTCTTTCCCCACCAACTTGGATGGACTCCATTAGGGAATATCTTCAGAATGGAGCCTTGCTAGCAGACACTAAGGAGGCTGCAAAGATCAGGGTAAGGTCATCCAGATTCTCCATTTTGCAGGGAAACTTATATAAGCGAGGATTCTCGATGCCTCTCCTCAAATGTGTAGGGGATGAAGTTGCTAATTACATACTTAGGGAAATCCACGAAGGAATTTGTGGCAATCACATCGGAGCTCGAGCCCTGGCAGGAAAAGCCTTGAGGCAGGGATATTATTGGTCCACTATGCTAAAGGATGCCACCGATCTAGTTAGAAGGTGTAAGATGTGTCAGATACATGCCAACATCTCCCATTGTCCACCCGAGCTCCTAACATCGGTGGTAAGCCCTTGGCCCTTCCAACAATGGGGATTGGACATTCTTGGTCCTCTTCCCACCAGCGTAGGGCAGTGTAAATTTGCCATCATTGGGGTGCACTATTTCACTAAATGGACAGAGGTGGAACCTCTGGCAACAATCACAGAGCAGAAGATTTAGAATTTCACTTGGAAGTCTATAGTCTGTAGATTTGGGATACCTAGAGCGATTGCTTCTAACAATGGAAAGCAGTTTAACAACCCTAAGTTCAAGAAGTTTTGTGCAGAGCTAGGGATAAAGAATTATTTCTCGGCCCTAGCCCATCCACAGTCAAATGGACAAGCAGAGGTGACAATCAGAACGATTAAAGCAGCCTTGAAGACCAAGCTCGAGTCTTTGAAGGGAAAATGTGTTGAATATATTCCAGAGGTGTTGTGGGCATACAGAACAACCCCCAGGACAGCAACTCAAGAAACACCGTTCGCTTTGGCTTTCGGAACCGAAGCAGTATCACCTGTGGATATAGGGGTCCCATCCCCCAGAGCTGAGTTCGCAGAATCTGAGCTTAACGATGAATCCCTTCTGCTAAACCTTGATCTCCTAGATGAAAAGAGAGAAAGAGCTCTGCAACAGATTCAGGGTTATCAGAGAAAGACCGCAAGGTACTATGACAGGAAGGTCAGGCACAGGAGCTTCAAGGTAGGAGATCTTGTACTTAGAAAACTTTTGCTTGAAAGAAGGGACCCCACGCACGGGAAGTTGGGGCCTAATTGGGAAGGCCCCTACATCGTTTCAAAAATAATTAGACCTGGGAACTATGAGTTACAAACCGAAGAAGGAAATATCCTACCTCATTCTTGGAATGCCGAGCATCTTAAAAAGTTATTTCAGTAAGTTTTCCTTGTAATGAAGTTATTTTCAATAAAAATGAAAAAGTTCTTGATTCATCCTTGCCTGGCTTCCAAAAAAGAGCTCTATAGCTCAAGATGAGCTCCTCAGCTCATAAACAAACGATGAGCTCTTCAGCTCATAAAACAAAAAGAGCTCTATAGCTCAAGATGAGCTCCTCAACTCATAAAACAAAGATGAGCTCCTTAGCTCATAAAATACAAGATGAGCTATTCAGCTCATAAAACAAAGATGAGCTACTCAGCTCATAAAATACAAGATGAGCTCTTCAGCTCATAAAATAAAGATGAGCTCCTCAGCTCATAAAATACAAGATGAGCTCTTCAGCTCATAAAACGCAAGATGAGCTCTTCAGCTCAAAAAAATACAAGATAAGTTTTTTAGCTTATAAAATTTAAGCTAAGCTCTTCAGCTAATAAAGTATAAGATGAGCTTCTCAGCTCATAAACAAACGATGAGCTATGTAGCTCATAAAACAAAAGAGAAAAGAGCTCTACAGCTCAAGATTAGCTCCTTAGCTCATAAAAAAACGATGAGCTCTTCAGCTCATAAAACCTAAAGAACCCCAACCCACCGTTACGCAAAGAAGTGGAACCTTGTCAAAACCGGAATTCAAAGTCACAAACATTCAAAAAATATATATATATGTAAAAGTTACACAAAAGTCTGGTAGTTCATTGAACAAAAGATAGTACAAGGAAGATGAGCTCCTAGTTCTTTTTTAAGTTGCTGCTTCAGCTCGGCAACCTCTCCCTTTAGGCGGACGTTTTCCTCTTTCAGGTCGTCCCTTTCTTTTTCCGTTTCAGAGAGCAGTTTAAGAAACTTCTCGCCTGCTGAGGAAAACAAAACAGTGGCGAGAGAAGAATCAGGGGAAGAGGAACCATCCCTTCTGCGCTTCTTTGAGGACGAGCCCGCATCACCTTCCTCGTCAGAATCAGAGGGAAAGGTCCAAGGAGAATCTGGAAAGGAAGAAAACTCCCAAGCAGTTGCCTCAGTGCCAAGCAAATAAAGGTTTTCAGGCGTCATCAAATCCAAAAAAGGCTTGGGGTCTACGAGCAGTAGTTGATCAACATTCATCATCTCCAGCAAATCCAGGTCAGGGGCACCTGTATAACGAAAACATAATGAGAGTGGATTTTCACAGGATTTAGTCAATATAGCTTTGCTTGGACATACCTATACGAGAGAAGCTCCCCCAGGAGCAGGGAATTCTAGTCCTAAGGCAGCGCTGCTCGGTAGACCTCCAAGACTTCCCAGACGCAAAAAAGAAGCGTTGAGACCACCCTTCAGGAACTGGAGGAAGGTCAACAACCAGAGGGGGTAAGTTGAAATGCCTCCACCGAAAGAAGCTGAAGCAGGGGAGCTCATCCGCTTCGATCTCATAGAAATAGAGAAACTCAGCAACAATAGGGAACCCACCGTTGCCATATATACGCCAAAAGAGGAAAAAGCTGACCATAGCAGCCCAACCTCGGGGCGAGAGACGAGAAGGATACAAGCCATAGTACGCAAGGACGCGCCCAATGGAAGGATGAATGGGAAGACGAAGGCCCATGTCCATGGCACCCTCGAAGAAGCAAACTTCCCCTCGAGGAAGGTAGTTACAAGGCTCATCAGAGGTCGGGACTCGTAGGGACAAGTCTAGTTGAGGGAAGAATCGCTTTTTGATGTCTTCCAAGTCTGAAGACTTCTTCGTTGAAGGGGTTAAGTAACGAGAATGCCACTTCCAGTCAATTCCAAAGGAAGTACGTTCTTTAAAGTGGGAAGAAACAGGGACAGCCATCAAAATTGCAATGAGGCGAGAATGTAATCTCCAAGATTCAAGAAAAGACTCTGAAATTTTTCGGCAAGGGAGAAAGAAATCCAAGAGGTATTGGAAGCTTTAAAGAAAATCATGAGTTATTAAGAAACCAAGAACCACATAGAAAGTAGAGTCGGCGATCCTTTTGGTTTCCTAATTAATGATGGCAGTTACGGTTTTAGAAAGCATTTGAATAAATACAGAAAAAGATGAATCAGCACAAAGTAACCCCTAATGCGGTCAAAGTAACTGGGAACAAGTATGAGCTCGACCCAACCTGAACAAAACTCATCCCAGATTTCTTTGGATTGAGGTCAGCTAGAATGGCTACCTAGCCTTTCCAGCACACCCCTTGGAAACCATCAAGCTCATCTGTTATCAAAGTTCTCATGTATGTAGCAACATAACTTCAGCAGATCTACCTCTGGAAGAACTCAAGCATCAAGTTCCTTACTCTCTTTGCCAAATCCATCAAACCTCTTGTCACCATGAGGAATACCAAGTCCATTACCCAATGCTCCCTGGAGGTAACCAAAAGTGTGAATGCCAGTGTTACACCAGATCCACGTCCAAGGGAGCTCTGAAAGGTCTCCTGCTTTCAGAGGGTTCAATGGAGAAACCCTCCCAAAAAGCCTCAACATTCCCCTGACACTCCTTAACCATCTTCTGAACTCAGCGAGCTAAAGGAAGTTCAGCACAATAAGCTGCAGCATAAGTTGTGAGGCCAACTTCAAGTCCATAGGTCTAGATCTATCCAGGGAAAAGCTTCTCAAGAGGTCTTTGGCAAACTCAGTTGAACATTTGGGCAAGCGGAAACCAGAACATAACAATGAGCCCCCCTAGGGCCAAACCTAGTCAGTCAAGTCTATGCTCTACCTCTTCATTAGACTTGGCAAGACTGTTATGGGAAGGGCTAAGTCCTTGCAAAATGACGCCTTATCAGCTCTTCTGTTCGTTCAAATTTGATAATCTTGCTTGAAAAGGAGAAATAAGGTTCTCCTCCAAGCAAGGGGGCAAGGGGAATGCAGGCAAAAGAATGAACATAACTGATGGTGTTAATCTATCGAGGTCAAGCAGAGTGTATAGATGTGTGTGAAATTAGGTGTGGGTGTCTGAGCTACAATGCCCGTGAAAGTCGCTGATAAATGCTTAGGGAATTGAGGAAAAGGAGATGTACACACTGAAATTATAGTAGTTCACCGGCCTGGAAGCTCGGCTAGTCCACTCTTCAATGGAGGCTCTTGCTCCTGTTTTCTTATTGATTACGTTGGGTGTATTACAGTGCAGCCTGGAGGATATTAGGTTTATCCTGGCTCTATCGTCTCTAAGATTTCTCTCTCTCTCTCTCTAATTGGAGGCTTACCCTACTTTTATAGCCTCTTGCTTACCTCTAACCCGGACTTACTTTCTATAATCATGGGATCCTTCCCCCAATCTAATTGGATTTTATCCCGAGATCTTTGCATACCATCCGTGGGATCCTCCTTAATTTTTGGAGAGGATCTCGGTTGGTTAAGGGTTTTGTGCCTTGAATGCAGCTTGGCTATTACTTCGGAGGTGTTCGCTATCATCTTGCTGTCCCCTCATCGCTCCCATATTATCTCGCTTGGAGGGAGCTTTAATTCTGGCTCAACGAGCTCTGCATGTCTTACCTGACCTCCCGAGCTGAGTTCATTTCCTGGGCTCGTGCTTAGGGTTTATTTTAGGTATCATCAGTTGTCCCCCAACCCTTGTCTCAAGCGAGCTTGGGCAGGGGCTGAGTTGTTTTTAAACCGAGCTAGACCTGCGCGTGGCTGTCCCTGGCTTGCACGTGATTGAAACATTTTGACGGTTTGTAGCAATCATGGCTTTCCTCGATTCCCATGCACGTTTCAGCCCACGTTTCTTAAGCTTTAAATGTAAAAACGGCTATCTGAACCGTCTCCTCTCACTATTCGACTTCTTGTCTTCGATTCCAGATTTCCCAGCTTGAATCTTTCTGATTCTTGCTCAAAACCGAGTCCTTTGTGTTCGACTTGAGGATCCTCAGTGCTCCCTTCCTTCAATTTCGCTCTGGATTGTTGCTCATTTCTCTTTCCTAGCTAGGTACGCTTTTTCTGTCCCCTTTTCATCTTTTCTCGTCCTAGATCCCTTGAGTTCAAGGTGGTTATTGCGTTTCTGGGCTCATAGGTTCTTTTACTTCTGGTCCCGTGATTGTTGCTTGTCTCCTCTTCCCCATTTCGTGGATTGGGGTTCTATTGTGCACATACTTGCTGTTGGAAGCTATTGTGCTGACCCTAGGGTTATTAGGGAGTGTTTGACTAGTGTTCCTCCTCTCTATCGTTCCTTTGATCTTCCTTTTTCCTGCCCAAACATGTATGTCTCTTCTGGAGCCACTCGCTCCTCTGTTTCTCTCTTAGAGGGTAGGTCTGCCGAGGAGGAGACTGAATTAGGGGAAGTGGGTGACGAAATCGACAATTTCCCCGGTATTGATGTCGTTGACTCTGAGGTCAATACCGAGGAGCTTCCCTCATCGTCTTCTCCTATGCCCCCCAAGCCTGACAAAGGCAAGGGAAAATTCAGTAGGGTTGGGGTCTCTGGTGGTACATCATACTTAGGAGTTGCCCTAGAGCATGCCGAGCTCGTGGGCCCTAGCAAGGTCGACCCTTCCTTTGTGAAGATTTTCATTGCCCGCTATGGGTTTCCTGCTGGTGTCCAGCCCTGGTGTCCAGACAGCTCCACCATTTATGTTGCCAAAGTTCATAAGAGGGTCTGTTTCTTTGAGGTCGCATTTGAGAATGGCCTTTGCTTTCCTCTGCACCCATTCATCAAGAACGTTTTGCAATATTTCAACGTTTGTCCCTCTCAGCTTTCCCCTAACTTCTGGGGTGTTCTGGTGGGCCTGCTGGTCTTCTTTAAGGACCATAACCTCGGAGTCCCCAGCATTTCCCTGCTCTTGGACTTTTTCAACGTCAAGCTGACCGCTTCTGAGGGCTTCTTGTATATCTCCAAGCGAGCCAACGCTAGGCAGATCATCTCTCATATTCCGTCCTCCCATAAACACTGGAAATAACGTTTCTTCTTTTTTGGGGGCACCAACTGGGAATACAACCCTGCTGATAGAACGGACACTCTTGGTATTCCTAAGGCCTAGACTATTCCAGAGGATTTGCGTGAGTCCTTGCTTGAGTTGACTGAGTTCTGTTTCGAGAATCATAAGTTTCTGACTTTGCTCTGTTTGCGTTGTATCTAGGTACCTGCTTCAACTTTAAAAGTGTAAACCCAAGCGCAGGTTGAGCAAAGTAATATAATCTCGGAAGTCCGAGGTCGATCCCACGAGGAATTGTAACAAGAAACAATCACACACACAATAAAAGTAATTTGGAAGGAAAAGGACTTGTTTGGAAAGTTGTTGATTTGAGAAAAGTGATTGTTGGTAATTAAAACAGTAATAAATAAAATACTAGAGCATCAGGTACTACCTCTCAACTTCATACAATAATAGTTAAAGACTCAAAGCTTGACTTGAAAGAGGAATTAAATGTCAGTTAACCCAATTAACAAATCAAGTGATAAATCCAATGGTTATAATCAAAAGACTACCAGGAACCTGAATAATCATTCAATCATATTATTTTATGAAATAATGTTAATCCTTCCAGCATGGAATAACCAGTGATTTACACGCAGGGAAAATCAAGCAATTGATGTACGTGGCACAACAACTCAAGAGTTTATACAGCATAAACACTTTGCTAAAAGATTTGGGATTAAATTAACACGATAACATAAATCCTTAAGTACAAGAGTCAATAAGAATACTGTACTCCGTTGAGAGGTTTTCCCCTAGCCCTAGCTTAGCCTTCTAGCCAGACATGGTAAAAGGATGCAGAAAATAGACTAAAAAACGACCACACCTTGTAGATCCTAGGTTTGTATTTATAAAGTACATTTAAAAGAGATTGCATCCCATTAGGATTCTAAATTCGGCAACAGAAACTTGACACGCGTCCGGACGCAACCTTCTCAACCGTCCGGACGCGCCTTCCAGAATGGTCCTTTCTCCGTTTATCAACTTTCTGCCAACCGCGTCCGGACGCGTACTCTTCTTCCGTCCGGACGCGTGTTCCAGTGTGATCCCTCCTGAGCTATGCTTCCTTTCTTCTCATAACTTCACTCCAATTTTTGCCCTATTAGCCTGCAAAACAACACAACTCATCTTTCATTCTCATCGCCTTAATCTTCAATTAAATCAACATAAATATCACACTTTCACAATAAAATGATCAATATTACCTCTGACAAATGTAATTATTAGACCTGAATCACACCCCCCCACTTAAACCTTGCTAGTCCCTAGTAAGGCAAGCAAATAAACATATAATACTAACTACAAACAAACAAAACAAAACCACTCTCGTAGGATTCACGATTGCATTTAGCATATGTAACAAGCCTTTAAACCCCTAGGTTTCCCCTAGTGGACGAGTATAGTCTCGTGAGGGTTTCCAGAGATGATACCCACAAACATCACTTTGTGCTCAAACATCTGAATAACATTTGTACAATATAAGTTGCTACCACATTATTGAAATTCTAAAACACAAACTTTTTATAAGCATATGCAAAACAACATATAGATCTATGCGGTATATAACTGTATGCACTTATCATATTCTCATATAAACTCGTGTGTAGTGTGAGTTAACTATACCAAGTCAATAATTTATCTGGTAATCACCTCTACAACTATCAACTATTCGTCTCAATGCCAAATCTCACTAGATAATTCACTCATGAACAATTCTCTCAGATTATAATGACTATACACTCAAGTATCACATGTGAGTGGAGGATATTTAAATCAACACAAAATACTGCTCACATGTTCCATTGAAATACTTGTAATCCAAAAGAAAATGATTTGACATAATCTCATGAAAAGAAATCAACACACAATAACTAAATAATCACCATTCTCTTCCTTATTCACACAAGTCATGCATCCATCAATACACTCTTGAGATCAAATAGGTCTTTATTTAAGGTTGTAATGGGGCCTTGGGATTAGGGTTTTGAAACGAAGGATATTCAGGAATTCAAAAGACTATCCCGAGAGAACATGTACATTACACAACCAAACTTCTTTCCATAGCCTTTCACTCTCCATTCTTTAGAAGCACAATTTACATCACTTGCTCATATTTTTTCCTTTTCAAACACATGCTTGCTATTTTTTTCTCTTTTTTTTTTTTTTTTTTCAATCTGTTTTTTTTTTTTTTCTTTATTTTTTTTTTTTTTTAGCAAGACATCTAATGCAAATATTCACACGTATGTAAAACTCTTTTTTTTTTCTTTTTTTTTCTTAACCAACATCTCCCAAATTACATAAACAATAAAAGTTCAATCTCGGGATAACCAAGGATAAAAGATATATATATTTTTTTATTGGCTTGGTTATTATATGTTAGGTATAAGAAATAAAATTTTGCTTTAAAGGCTCAATCATGGCTTCTAGGGATGATAATATTCGAAGAATAAGGTTTAGGCTCAAATAATCAAAGATGGCCTAAAATCATATCTCAAGAGCTTTTGATAACACACTTCTCATGCAAATAATTCAAAGTCAAGCAATCATTCACAATATTGGTGTTAACCAAAACAAAAATAATGAGACTATTGAAGGAGATTAGCTGAATACAAATATTTTTTTTTATTGAGTAAATGTAAATAACCCTCCAAGAAAGATTGGAACAAAACTCACTAGGGTTTTTATGCATCTCCACTATATGTTTCAAGTTCTCAAGGTAAAATACCTAACAAATTTTCAACTTGGTAAAGTCTAAAGTGCACAAATTTTGAGTTTTTATAAGAACATGATATGAAATACAAAAATATAAAATAAAGTTCTCTGTGATGCTTAAACAGTTGCAAATTTAAAGTTGAGCAAATTATTTCAACTATGTGGTATTAACTTATTCATAACAACGTTATTTAGACATTTGATAACACACCAAACAAAATATGCATTTTATATAATATTGAGAATTCAAGTACAATGCATATTCAAAAGATAAAAGAAATCAAGCCTAACAAAAACTACCCAAAATAGGCTTTGATTTCTACATAAAACTGGAAAAGAAAATAAAGGAAATGATTTTAAAACCACCGGGACCTAGAAGAAATCATCCTAAGATGAGGGGCCTGCCTGATCACGAGAACTGTGCCCTAACCCCCTCATCTGTGCCCTCAACTCCCTCATCTCCTTCCTCATCTCTCTCTGACCTCTCAACAACTCGAACAGAATGTGTCTGTCAGTCCTGGGATCAGTATCCTCATCTACTGGTATCTCAAAGTCCTCATCGATATTAAGGAACTGATCCCAATCCTCTATCGGCACATCACCCTCTGCTGCAGCCTCCCCCTGACCTGGACCCCTCTCCCCTGGCACTGGCCTGGCTACACTCTGACTCTTCAAAAGAGTGCCAGAGTTGAGTGCCACCACTTTCTTTGCCCGCTCCATAGTGGCGTCAATTACCACTCCTGCCTGCTCGCACATCGCAGTGGCCAGACCAGCAAAAGGAAGAGATGGTTTTTTCGGATCAACGATGGCTCTCCGCATTTCAGAAAAAATGAGTGAGGGGAGGTCTATGGTCTTGCGAGTACCTATGGCATAGAGGAGTCTGGCTCGGTCAATATAAATGTGGTTGTTTCTCAACAAAGGGAAAATATTTGATACCGAAATTAAATTGAGGATTTTGTACTTGTTGGTCAAATCTCCCTGCTGAAGAAACTTCACATTATCTGTCCAAACAAAATCCGGGTCTCCAAGTAGCTCCTTCCCCACTTCATCTCCAGCATAATTTTGTGGGTACTCCGGGTTGACCACCCGAGCTTGACTCATCCCAACTAGCCTAGCTATGACAGTAGCATCCACCCTAATATTCTTTCCCCGAACATAGGTAGTGATAACTCCATCCCCACAGTCATTGGCATTGCTGTAAAACTCTCTAGCTAGGATGGGGATGCACAGCCACTCCTTCCCCATAAAACCGGCCCACCTCCTAGATACTATTAATTCCTGAACTCCCAGCCTGGCAAAATCTTCATGCTCAACCTTCCTCTCACATACAATAGGTTTTGTTGCATAGTACTTGAAAAACCTCACCTTTTCCTCCAAAATCTGGAAGCGGACTGGGTCAAAAGTGGTGTCCTCTTCCTCTTGAGGCTCCTGAGTACTGGTTCGGGGTCTCTTAGAGGTTGAGGCTCTAGGTGGTGCCATGGCAAAACGGGATGAAAGGCAGGTATAGAGGAAGAGGGAATGTATTCTGGTTTTGGAAGCTTGCAGTGCAAGAAATACTGACCGGACAGTCAGTATTTATAGATTTTTCACACGCGTCCGGACGCATGGGGTTAACCCGTCCGGACGCGCCTCAACTGCCGCATTAATTAGCCTCAAAGATCACGCATCCGGACGCATGGAGTTAAACCGTCCGGACGCGTACTCTGAATTTCAAACGTTTGGCTTTCCCGTCCGGACGCGTGTTGGTATTCCGTACGGACGCGAAGTCCAGAGAGTTCAGGCTTTTGGATCCCGTCCGGACGCGACGTCCAGTAGGTTTTGCTCTATGTCCTTGCGTCCGGACGCGTGTTCCAGTGAGTTTTTTTTTCAACACTTAGAAAAATTTTCATATTTTCACATTTTTAACACCTTTTTCTCCCACATGGCTCCCTTCTACTCATAAAAATTCCTAAGTCCCCTAAAAAAAAAATACTACTTAACTATCTAAAAAAAAACAATAAACACAGTTGTATGTGCACACGGTTCAAATTCAAAATCCAATATATTTTGTATTATCAAGTGAATGCTCCACCCCCCCACTCAAAAATTTGCATTGTCCTCAATGTATGAATCCAGAGAGTAAGATCAAATAAGGGATAGAAAGACATACCGGATTTGCGTAAAGTGTGCTCATGCATCTGTAGAAAATTAAAGAGAAAACTAATATACAACAATATACAGAAAATGGTTAGAGATGAATCATTCATAGTGAGGATCCACCAATTCGATGGATTCCACTTCCACAATACCCTCCTCCAAGAATGGTTTCAATCTTTGCCCATTAACCTTAAAAATGTTCCCATTACTTGGGTTTTCAATCTCCACCGTTCCATAGGGGAATACCTCGTTAACAATGTATGGACCACTCCATCTGGTTCGAAGCTTTCCCTTAAAGATGTGAAGCCTAGAATTATAAAGAAGAACTTTTTGGGCAGGTTGTAAAACTTTTACGCACAATATTCTTATCATGAAACACCTTCATGCGTTCTTTACTGATTCTAGAGTTCTCATATGCCTCATTCCGGATCTCCTCAAGCTCATTTAGCTGTAATTTTCGTGCAGTGCCGGCTTGGTCAAAACTAAAGTTGAACATTTTAATGGCCCAATATGCTTTATGCTCTAATTCCACAGGCAAGTGACAAGCTTTTCCATAAACCAATATGTACGGAGACATGCCAATCGGGGTTTTGTATGCAGTTCGGTATGCCCATAAAGCATCAATTAATCGTAACGACCAATCTTTATGATCTGGGTTCACCGTTTTTTCCAAAATGTAAGAAATTTTCCGATTGGCAAGCTCTACTTGACCACTTGTCTGTGGGTGATAGGGAGTTGCAACTTTATGTGTTACACCATATTTTTTCATCAAATTCTCAAAAGGCCTATTACAGAAATGCAATCCCCCATCACTGATAATGGCTCGAGGTATACCAAATCTGGACAAAATATTTTCCTTTAAAAATTTCAAAACAACTTTATGATCATTTGTCCGACATGGTATAGCTTCAACCCACTTAGAGACATAATCTATTCCCACTAAAATGTACATGTACCCAAAAGATGGGGGGAAAGGTCCCATGAAATCTATGCCCCAACAATCAAAAATTTCTACGATCAAAATCGGGTTTAGGGGCATCATATTCCTACGGGTCAATCCCCCCAGTTTTTGACATCGCTCACACACTTTACAAAAATTATGAGCATCCTTAAAAATTGTAGGCCAATAAAATCCGCACTGCAAAACTTTTGCAGCGGTCTTTTTCATAGAAAAATGGCCTCCACAAGCTCCCGCATGACAAAATGATAGAATGCTACTTACCTCATCATCGGGTATACATCTCCAGATAATCTGATCTGGGCAATATTTGAAAAGGTATGGGTCATCCCAGAAGAAACTTTTTACTTCAACTAAAAATTTCCTCTTATCCAAAGCAGTCCAAGCCGGTGGCATGTTACCTGTAACAAGAAAATTCACAATGTCAGCAAACCATGGTAACGAAGAAACTGCCAATAACTGTTCATCCGGGAAAGTATCTTTGATCGGCACTGTCTCAATGGGCACATCACTCACAAGTCTAGACAAATGGTCAGCCACTACATTTTCTACTCCTTTTTTATCCTTCATAGTGATATCAAATTCTTGGAGTAGTAGGATCCACCTCAATAGTCTCGGTTTTGCATCTTTCTTAGTTAATAAGTATTTGAGAGCTGCATGGTCTGTGAAGATAATAATGGGGAAACCTACTAAGTACGACCTGAATTTGTCTAGTGCAAATACTACAACCAGTAATTCCTTTTCTGTGGTGGAATAGTTCATCTGTGCACTATTTAAAGTTCTACTGGCATAGTAGATGACATGAGGCTTTTTGTCATTCCTTTGTCCTAAAACCGCCCCTACAGCATAGTCACTGACATCACACATGATTTCAAAAGGACTACTCCAATCTGGGGGTTGCATGATTGGAGCAGTAACAAGCATGCCCTTTAACTTATCAAAAGCTTCTTGGCATGCATTATCCCAATCAAAAGGTGTGTCTTTCCCTAGGAGATTGCAGAGTGGTCTAGAGATGGAACTAAAATCCTTTATAAATCTCCTATAAAAACCAGCATGACCCAAGAAAGATCTAACATCCTTAAGGGCTTTCGGACTAGGTAAATTAGCGATTAATTCAACTTTGGCCTTATCTACCTGAATTCCCTCAGAAGAGACAATGTGACCAAGAACAATTCCCTTTCTAACCATGAAGTGGCATTTCTCCCAGTTAAGTACTAGGTTCTTTTCTTCACATCTTATAAGCACTTTCTCAAGGTTAGATAAACAGTCATCATAGGAATCACCAAAGACAGTAAAATCATCCATAAACACTTCAAGAAAACGTTCAACCATATCACTGAAAATACTAAGCATACACCTTTGAAAAGTCGCAGGTGCATTGCATAGTCCAAAAGGCATCCTTCTATAAGCAAAGGTGCCAAAAGGGAAAGTAAAAGTGGTTTTCTCTTGGTCTTCTAGGGCAATTTCAATCTGGTTATATCCCGAATAACCATCTAAAAAACAATAGTACAAGTGTGAAGCTACCCTTTCTAAAATTTGATCCATAAAAGGCAAAGGGAAGTGATCTTTTCTAGTGACAGCATTAAGTCTCCTGTAGTCTATGCACATTCTCCAACCAGTAACTGTCCTAGTTGGCAAAAATTCATTATTCTCGTTAGCAATTATAGTGACTCCAGATTTCTTAGGAACTACCTGTGTGGGACTTACCCATTTGCTGTCTGCAATAGGGTAGATAATTCCTACATCTAACAGTTTCAACACCTCTTTTTTCACAACTTCTTTCATATGTGGATTTAGCCTACGTTGCATCTCCCTAGATGTTTTAGCATTATCCTCCAAATAAATCTTGTGGGTGCAAACCAAAGGGCTAATTCCTTTTATATCAGCTAAAGTCCAACCAATTGCATTCTTATGTTCCTTAAGAAGGTGTAACAACATACCTTCCTCTGCTGAATTCAATTGAGAAGAAATTATTACCGGATAAGTTTCATCCTCTCCTAAAAATGCATATTTCAAATCTACCGGTAATTGCTTGAGGTCTAGCTTGGGGGCTTTATCCTTGGATGATATTGGTGGATCAGTTCTTGGTGGGAGCTCCTCAAATCTCTGTCTCAACTCTCTCATTTGAGGTACCTGCAAAGAGTTTAACATATCAGTTGAAACAGAAATTTCAGAATTCTTTTCATCTACCTCTAACTCAGAATATTGTTCAAGCAAACATGCTTCAAGTGGATCAAACAAAGAAGAATCATATACTCTGCTTGGAATAATAGATTCAATCATGTTAACTTCATGCACATTCTCATCAATATTCCCAGGTTGTTTGCACACATTAAAAATGTTGAGCTCCAATGTCATGTTCCCAAAGGTCAATTTCATCACACCATTTCTGCAATTAATTAGAGCATTTGAAGTTGCTAGGAATGGTCTGCCTAAAATGACGGGAATCTGAGCACTAGTATTTAATACAGGTTGAGTGTCCAAAATTATGAAATCCACAGGAAAATAAAATTTATCAACCTGTACTAAAACATCCTCCACCATACCCCTAGGTATCCTCACTGATCGGTCAGCTAATTGAAGTGTAACCGAAGTGGGTTTTAACTCCCCCAACCCTAATTGTTCATATACTGAATAAGGGAGCAAATTCACACTAGCTCCTAAATCCAGTAATGCTTGTTCAATTCTGTGGTTGCCTATAACACAAGAAATAGTAGGACAACCTGAGTCTTTATATTTTGGTGGAGTTCTATGCTGTATAATGGAGGATACTTGCTCAGTCAAAAATGCCTTCTTTTGCACATTTAATTTCCTTTTAATAGTGCATAACTCTTTCAAAAATTTTGCATAAGAAGGTATTTGTTTAATGGCATCCAACAAGGGAATATTGATTTTCACCTGCTTAAAAATTTCTAACATATCATTATGCACAACAGGCCTAGTAGAAGTAAGCAATCTCTGTGGGAATGGTGCAGGTGGAACATACTTTTCAGACTTATTACTTTCAGGCAGGCTAATCTTATCATCACTCTCCGTGGGTTGAGAAATCTTTTCAGAATCTTGAGTTTCCAAAGGAATGGTTTTATTAATTTCTTTCCCGCTACGGAGTGTAGTGATAGACTTTACTTGCTCGTGGACAGTCTCAGAAGTGCAAGTCTCATTCACAACAAATTGACCCTGTGGGTTCGGTTGTGGTTGTGCTGGAAGCCTACCTTTTTCCTGATGGCAAGGGTCAATGGTCAATTTAGTGATTGCACTCCTCATATCCTCAATGGCCTGAGTTGTTTGTCTATAGTATGTTTGTTGATTCTGCATAAATTGTGACAACACCTCCTCAATGTCTCTTTTCGGGCGTGGAATGTAAGGTGCAACATTTGAAGAATTTTGTTGAGGTGGTTGTGATGCATGATTGTCATTCCTCCAACTAAAATTTGGATGATTCTTCCACCCCGGGTTATATGTGTTAGAGTATGGATTATTGTAAGGTTTCGAAAAGGTGTTTACAGCATTTGCTTGGTCGTACACCTCCTTTAACGCAGGTAATGATGGACACTTTGTCACAGGATGTCCAGGGATTTCACAGATACTGCATATCCCCTCAGCTTGAACTGTGTCAACCTGATTAACCTTTTTGTATTCCATAGCCTCTACCCGTCTTGCTAAGGTGGCAATCCTAGCTCCTAGGTCATCCTCCTCCCTCAACTGGTATTTGCCCCCACTAGGTGATGGTGATTGTGTAATTTTACCCTTAGATGGTTCCTGGGATGTAGTATCCCAAGATTGTGCACTCTCGGCTAATTGGTCTAAATAGTCAAAAGCATCATCTGGTTCCTTATTCATAAAATCACCATTACACATCATCTCAATAAATTGACGCAACTGTGGGCCTAAACCCTCATAAAAGAAACTTATTATGCGCCAGCTTTCATAACCATGATGTGGACAAGATGCAAGAAGGTCTTTAAATCTTTCCCAACTCTGATAAAAATTTTCAGACTCCTTTTGAGAAAAATTCATTATCTGTCTTTTCAAAGAGTTTGTGCGATGTGTGGGAAAAAATTTCTTTAAAAATTGTTTCTGCATCTCTTGCCATGTTCCTATAGACCTAGATCTCAACGAATATAACCATGTTTTAGCTTTTTCCTTTAATGAAAAAGGAAATAACTTCAATCTGACTATATTCATTGCAACATTCTGGTCATGGAACGTCGCACATACATCTCCAAATTCTCTGATGTGCAAATATGGGTTCTCTTCACCTATACCAAGGAATTTTGGAAGTAGTTGAATCATGCCAGGTTTAAAAACAAAATGAATAGCATTCAATGGAAAAATGATGCATGACGGTTCAGTGAGAAGTACGGGTTGTAAATATTTACGCAACGTCCTACCCTGATTGACATTCAAATTATCCACATCATTCTCATCATGATTGCTCACTCTATCAATATGATCCTCCCGTTCAGGAAGATCATTCTGCCTATGGTCATTAGGATTAGCAGCCATTGTGTGCAAGAAGTGATTCGACACGGATAACTCAAATAAATTTCCAAACAGAGTATATGAATCTTCTCTTGTTAAACGTCCACTTAAATCGCGATGCCAAACGCTCATAAAACAAATAAATAACCTAAATGAATTCTAAATTTAACTAATAAGAAAAATAACTAAAATAAATAAACTAAAAATTAGAACGAAGTTACCGGATTTCCGAAGACTCGCAAATACCGCAAACCTCAATGATGTGATAGCTCCTTGTCTTTCAAGTTCCCCGGCAACGGCGCCAAAAACTTGCTTCAACTTTAAAAGTGTAAACCCAAGCGCAGGTTGAGCAAAGTAATATAATCTCGGAAGTCCGAGGTCGATCCCACGAGGAATTGTAACAAGAAACAATCACACACACAATAAAAGTAATTTGGAAGGAAAAGGACTTGTTTGGAAAGTTGTTGATTTGAGAAAAGTGATTGTTGGTAATTAAAACAGTAATAAATAAAATACTAGAGCATCAGGTACTCCCTCTCAACTTCATACAATAATAGTTAAAGACTCAAAGCTTGACTTGAAAGAGGAATTAAATGTCAGTTAACCCAATTAACAAATCAAGTGATAAATCCAATGGTTATAATCAAAAGACTACCAGGAACCTGAATAATCATTCAATCATATTATTTTATGAAATAATGTTAATCCTTCCAGCATGGAATAACCAGTGATTTACACGCAGGGAAAATCAAGCAATTGATGTATGTGGCACAACAACTCAAGAGTTTATACAGCATAAACACTTTGCTAAAAGATTTGGGATTAAATTAACACGATAACATAAATCCTTAAGTACAAGAGTCAATAAGAATACCGTACTCCGTTGAGAGGTTTTCCCCTAGCCCTAGCTTAGCCTTCTAGCCAGACATGGTAAAAGGATGCAGAAAATAGACTAAAAAACGACCACACCTTGTAGATCCTAGGTCTGTATTTATAAAGTACATTTAAAAGAGATTGCATCCCATTAGGATTCTAAATTCGGCAACAGAAACTTGACACGCGTCCGGACGCAACCTTCTCAACCGTCCGGACGCGCCTTCCAGAATGGTCCTTTCTCCGTTTATCAACTTTCTGCCAATCGCGTCCGGACGCGTACTCTTCTTCCGTCCGGACGCGTGTTCCAGTGTGATCCCTCTTGAGCTATGCTTCCTTTCTTCTCATAACTTCACTCCAATTTTTGCCCTATTAGCCTGCAAAACAACACAACTCATCTTTCATTCTCATCGCCTTAATCTTCAATTAAATCAACATAAATATCACACTTTCACAATAAAATGATCAATATTACCTCTGACAAATGTAATTATTAGACCTGAATCAGTACCCGACCTGAACTTAGTGCTGAGGAAGAGAATGTGAGGTTGAAATTGGTCAAGTGTGACCCGCGAAGGTACTCCGAGCTTATCCAACCCTGGGTTCTGGTTGAGAGAGGATTTAGTCCTCCTGGGATAATGATAGAAGCCCCGCCTCCCATTTCTACTGTCAGACCTAAAGAAGTAGCAGGTAATTCCTTTTTCCAATAAGTTGCATTGCCTTCCTTCCCACTTCCTCATATATGCGTATCTAGCTTGGCTCAGATCTTCTAGGGTCTTCCATAATGAAGCTCACCTCTAAGGAACTCCAGGCCAAGATCAACCAGTTATCGAAGAGTGGGAAGAGTAGCAAACGGAAAGCTGTGGTCGACTCTAGAAGTAGCCCTGTTACTCGGGCCAAGATTCAAAAATTGGGGGTGCCCTCTTCTTCTCCAGCTTCGACTTCATCAAAGCAGGTTCAATCATTGAACACCCCACTAGTCGTTGAGGCCTGCCTGCCATCAGGGATTCAGCCCACTTCAAGTCGAACTAATGAGTCAGGCGAGACTTCTCCTTCCTCAACTGAGATCAAGGAAGCCTTGAGGTTGGTCCCTGGCCTTCAAATTGGTAATTTCTCCTATAGTCCTTTAGGGAAGATTATTGAATCCTTTCTGAAGAAACCTGGGTGTGACGAAGGAAAGCGCCCCAAGGTGGAGGAGAGTGAGGACTCTTTTTTTAAGAACAGTGAGCTTGCTGCTGAGGCTATTTCTTCTGTTCTTACCGATTTTGACGTTCAAAAGGCTTCTTCCATGCCTCTTGAGGAGACCATCAGCTCAGCTCTTCAGGGAACAGCTGTTGTAAGCTCTTGCATCCTTATACATCCATTTATCTTTATGTCGTAACCTTAAGCTTACATTTTCTTGTTTTCTCTCCTGTCCCCAGCTGGCTCTCCACGTAAAAAGTTTGGTGAGTAGGATCCAATCCTTTGAGAGCTCTGTCAAAGCTTTAAAAGCATACGAGTTTAAGGTTGCCCAACTCGCCTTTGACAATGATGACCTCCGAGCTCAGGTGGCAGGCTTCAAGGAGGAATTGGAGAACTAGTCTTCTTCCCTTCAGGGCTTACAAACGGCCAAAGATGCTGCTGAAGAAAGAGAAAGGAAAGCCAGGGATGAGCTAAGAATAGCCAGGGAAGAGCTGAAACTTAAATCTGAGGCCTGGGCTAAGGCCAGTCAAGAAGCATTTGAAGCCCAGAGCTTTTTGCAGAGCATAAAAAAGGATTACCTTCTGTGACTGAGGCAAATGCTGCACTCTGCACCGAGCTCGAGGCACATAAGACTCTTGTCAAGGAAAAGGACGATGTTATTGCTGAGCTGAGGGATGACGTCACCACCCAGTGGGCCACTAGATGGCTTGCCTTCAAACGCCGAGCTATAAAGACCTATCCAGACCTTGACTTCAAGCTTACTATTCCTACCGAGGAGGAGCTGGAGGAGACTGATACAGATGGCGAGGGGGACAACTTGGCTCCTCTAGACTTTACCTCAGAAGGTGTTGAGATGCCCATCCCTCCTACTGAGACTTCTGGAGCCCTTTCTACTGGGAAAGGCTCCGTTGCTGCAATTCCCGAGCTCCCAGCTGTAACTTCTACTGTTTCTGCCACTATACCGTTCTCAGCTAACCTTGTAACTGAGGCCTTTGCTCAAAATTCGGAATCAATGGGAGCAGAGACTCGTGTAGCTGGTACCCCTGGAAGCTCTCCTCTTCTGCCTGCTATCGAAGGCTCATCTGCTGAGCTGCAGAATCCTTCACTTACACCTTCCCTAGACACTTAGAGCTCTCCTCATGTTCATGTGACTCTAATTTCGCTTTTCATGTATTTTGAACTTGTACACTGAAATACAAACTCTGAAAAACAATTTTTGTTCTGGACTTTTGCTTTGAAATGTGATGTGACTTCTGGCTTGAAACATAATTATGTTTTCCTTTGCTTTATGTTCCTCTTGCCCCCATTGCTTCGAGAAGTACTTCAGTCCTTCTTAAAGCAAAATTATTGACTTTATGAGCTGCAGGGCTCTTTTTATGAACTAAGGAACTCATCATGAGCTTTAGGGCTCTTTTTATGAATTAAGGAACTCATCGTGAGTTGCAGGGCTCTTTTTATGAATTAAGGAACTCATCGTGAGCTGCAGGGCTCTTTTTATGAATTAAATAGTCCATTGCGAGCTCCTAGGCTCTTTTCTGAACTTTTGGAGTTCTTCGTGGGCTATGTCGCTCATATCATGAACTGAATAGTTCAGCGTGAGCTACGTGGCTCAAGTTATGAACTGAATAGTTCAGTGTGAGTTGCGTGACTCGTATTATGAGCTGAAGAGTTCAGCGTGAGCTACGTGGCTCAAGTTATGAACTGAATAGTTCAGCGTGAGCTGCGTGGCTCGTATTATGAGCTGAAGAGTTCAACGTGAGCTACGTGGCTCAAGTTATGAACTAAATAGTTTGGCGTGAGCTGCGTGACTCGTATTATGAGCTGAAGAGTTTAGCGTGAGCTACGTGGCTCAAGTTATGAACTGAATAGTTCAGTGTTCTAGGAATGTTGAATAGCTACCCATGAATAAATCAAAAAATTGCCGCTTTATTGAAAATCTCTTCGTTAGAAAGGAGACTCACTGAAAAAACCTTTTAAGATGTTCTGCATTCCAAAAGTGAGGTAAGATTTTTCCTTCCTCTGTTTGCAGCTCGTAATTTCCAGGTCTGATCACCCTTGATATGATGTAGGGTCCTTCCCAATTAGGTCCCAGCTTCCCATGAGTGGGGTCCTTTCTCGCAGGTAGGAGTTTCTTGAGCACTAAATCCCCAGCTTTAAAGCTTTTGTGCCTAACCCTTCTGTTGTAATACCTTGTTGTTTTCCTTTGGTAACTTTGGATGCGATGCAGAGCTCTGTCTCTCTTTTCATCCAGGAGATCGAGGTTCAGTAGGAGAGATTCATCATTGTGTTCAGCGTCTGCAAACTCAACCTTAGGTGATTGGAGCCCCACCTCGACAGGTGCCACTGCCTCGGTTCCAAAAGCCAAAGCAAACGAGGTTTCCTGAGTTGCAGATCTGGCAGTGGTCCTGTAGGCCCACAGCACTTCAGGGATATACTCCACCCACTTACCTTTTAGGTTTTCTAGTTTGGTCTTAAGAGCTGCCTTTATGATCTTGATAGTGACCTTTGCTTGTCCATTGGATTGAGGATGTGCCGGAGCTGAGAATAAGTTCTTTATCCCGAGCTCAGCACAAAACCTCTTAAACTTTGGGTTGTCAAACTGCTTTCCATTGTCAGATACGACTGCTCTGGGAACCCCAAACCTGCAAACTATAGATTTCCAAACAAAGTTTTGCACCTTTTGTTCAGTGATTGTTGCCAAAGGTTCGACCTCCGCCCATTTGGTGAAGTAGTCCACCCCTATGATGGCAAACTTGCATTGTCCCACACCGGTGGGAAGGGGTCCAAGTATATCCAAACCCCATTGTTGGAAAGGCTATGGGCTTATCACCGAGGTCAATAGCTCGGGTGGACAATGAGAAATGTTGGCATGCTCCTGGCAAGTCTTGCATTTCTTGACCAATTCAGTGGCATCCTTGAGCATAGTGGGCCAATAATACCCTTGCCTCAGTGTTTTTCCTGCCAAGGCCCGAGCTCCGATGTGATTGCCACAGATTTCCTCATGTACTTCTCTGAGTATATAGTTGGCATCTTCATCTCCCACGCATTTAAGGAGGGGTGCTGAAAAACCTCGTTTGTACAGATTTCCCTAAAACAAAGAAAATCTAGCTAACCTGGCTCTCAGTTTGGAGGCCTCCTTGGTATCGTTTGGCAAGGTTCCGTTCTGCAGGTATTCCATGATGGAGTCCATCCAGCTCGGCTGAGGTACGATTGGGAGCACTTCTTCTTTCTCAATGCTCACTGAAGGCTCTAGAAGGTGCTCCACTGGTATTAGCCTATCCAAGTCCTCTTGTGAGGCAGTTGCTAACCTTGCCAACGCATCTGCTCGTGAATTTTCTGTCCTGGGAACGTGTTTGACCTTAACCTGCACAAACTTCTTGATTAGTTCTTGTACCTTTCTAAGGTAAAGGACAATTTTTTTGCTCCTCGCTTCGTAAGACTCCTCTATCTGTTTCACCACTAGTTGGGAGTCACTGCAGATCTCCAGCTGTTCTGCCTCCATGGAGTGAGCAAGATTGAGCCCAGCGATGACAGCTTCATACTTAGCCTCGTTATTCGAGGCCTTAAACCCAAACCTGAGGGCATATTCGACATCTATCCCGTCCGGAGAGGTCAGAATTAAACCTGCACCGCTTCCTTGAGCATTAGCAACCCCATCTACTAAAAGCTTCCAAACGGGGAGGTCAGGTACCAGTTGTGTGACCTCTATGGGTGTTGCTGTAGTGAACTCTGCGATGAAATCTGCCAAAATCTGTCCTTTGATTGCAGTTCTCGGCTTATATCTAATATCGAACTCACTAAGCTCTATAGCCCATTTAACCAACCTCCCTGAAGACTCTGGCTTATGCAGTATTTGCTTCATCGGCTGGTCTGTTGGAACCTCGATGGTGTGAGCTTGGAAGTATGGCCTAAGTCTCCTAGCTATAGTTACCAAGGCTAAAACAAGTTTCTCCATATTTGGATATCTCTCCTCTGCTCCCCTTAGAGCTCTGCTGCAGTAGTAAACTGGTTGCTGAGCTCTGTCTCGCTCCCTAACCAGTGCTGCGCTAGTTGAGAAATCTGAAACAGCTAGGTAGAGAGTAAGGACCTCCCCTTCCAAGGTTCTCAGCAGAACAGGAGGGGAGCTCAGGTAATTCTTTAATGCTTTGAATGCTTCTTCGCACCGTGTATCCCACTAGAATGCCCTCTTTAAAGTTTGAAAGAAGGGCTGACATTTATCGCTCGATCTGGACACAAAACGACTCAGAGCAGCTATTCTTCCAGTCAAGCGCTGGATTTCTCTTGTATTTGAGGGTGACTGCATGCTGAGCACAACTTTTACCTTTTCTGGATTAGCCTCTTTTCCTCTGCTATTAATTATGAAGCCCAGAAACTTCCCTACAGAAACTCCGAAGGCGCACTTTGCAGGATTAAGCTTCATCTTGTACTTTTTTAGGATCTGGAATGACTCAGCTAGGTGCTCAACGTGGAGCTTTGCTTTTAGTGACTTTACTAACATGTCATCGATGTAGACTTCCATGGACGCTCCTATCTGCTTCTGGAACATTCTATTCACCAATTTCTGGTAAATGACTCCAGCGTTTTTCAACCCAAAAGGCATGACTTGGTAGCAATATATCCCTTGCTCAGTGATAAAAGAGGTCTTCTCCTGGTCGCTGGGATCCATCCTGATCTGATTATAGCCTGAAAAGGCATCCATGAAGCTGAGGAGCTCGTGGACAGCCGTGACATCCACTATAAGGTCAATCCGAGGTAGGGGAAAACTGTCCTTGGGGAACGCTCGATTAATATCAGTGAAGTCAATACAGAGCCGCCATTTGCCATTGGTCTTCTTGACAAGAACCACATTGGCTAACCGGATAGGATAATCTACTTCCCTAATTGCTGATTAGTACTTAAAGTTGACATATTATTAAGACATTTTAAGACTAATTGTACTTTAATGGAGTTTAAGTAATGTCATTTCAGGCCCTAAACTGAACAAAGACCCAAGAACAACAAGTACCACACTTGGATGCAGCACCAGCACATTAGAGCCAAAGTTGGAGAAGCTTGGAGCACAGCCAGAACGTTCGAACGCCAACTCACGTTCGAACATTACACTGTAGCAGACTCAACTGCTGAGAGAAGGCGTGTTGCAGTTAGGAAAGAAGACTGGAGCTCTGAAGCACTTGAGTGTCACATTCGAACGCCAACTCACGTTCGAACGTGCACTTGAGTTGATGGAAGACCAGACTACTGCAAAGAGTTGGAACTGAATTTCACAGAAGACCAACAGACCACTCGAGTGAAAGGGTCAGAGCAAATCTGGCGTTCGAACGCCCTTAGTGCAAAAACAGAAGAAACGTTCGAACGGAAGTCAACGTTCGAACGACCTTAGTGCAAAAACAGAAAGAACGTTCGAACGCCAACTCACGTTCGAACGTTATCCACAGACTGGCAACAGAGTTGTTGACTGTTCACTTGGACTTGGGCGGCAAACACTATTCCTTCACCCCTTCTTGTCTCCTCCTCTTGCCTATAAATACTCTCCTTGTTGGAGAGCTAAAAGAAAGAAAAAAGTAGGAAGTAGGAAAGTTGATGGAGGCTTAGACTCCCACTCTCATTGTAGATTTAGCTTATTTTCCTTGTATGAAGTCTTTATTTTAGAGATTAGTTTGGCTTTAGTCCAACATCTCTTGCTTGTTATAAAAGTAGTTTTATGCTTATGCTTTCATTTTACATGCATAGAAGAGAGATAGCTCACCTTTTGGTTGAGGAAGCAACCCTCCAATTCTTGGTTGAGGAAGCCACCCTCCAAATGTGACTAGCTTTCTTCTACTTTTATTGTTCATGCATTTCACTTCCATTGCTTGAGCTTCTTTCTTTCTTAGAAGAGTGAAACTCTTCCACTTTTCTAGAGATTTACCAAAGCCGTGAAGGGTAGAACATGATTCACCCATTCTTTGTTAAAGATTGGCTCCGTGTTTGTTGTTACTTTATCTTTTAAGCTTTCTACTTGGAGGGATGAGCATCACTCACTTTTCTAGCTTTACCCAAGCCATGAAGAGTGAGTAGTTTCTCATTCACTCTTTAGTAAGAGGAGAAGGGCATGTATAAGTTATCCGGGAATCATATTTGTGCAATGTTTTTATGCTTAACGTTTATTTCTTCTTGTTTTTGGATGATTGATTGCATCTAGCAAAGCTAAGGTACTTTGTATAACTGTGAGCTCTTTCTATGACACGGATGACTCTTGCATAGAAAGACTCATCAGTTCAAGGCAAGTACCCCGGCTAGATCCTCATGACTACCCTTCAATCTTCCCCTTTATTGTACTTCATTTAAAGAATGGAATATTAATATCATGATTGGATGTCTTATAGAAACACTTGCTTGTTTGTAGACGGGTTAAGTCTCGGCACATGCAATTCTTGTAAACTTCTAGAAAGACATCGGAATCATGTTCTTAATTCTCACAATCCATCTTTATCTTCCGATTAACTTGCTGTTGACACGGGAGTTAATTGAGTTATCAAGCACAATTATGACAAATCGGATAACTAACTACATGTTCAGATCCTTGCACTAAAGAGTGACTCTTTTTAATTAGCACTTATCTCCTATTTTGTTAAGAAAATCCTCTTGAAAAGAATCTTATATTCTGTCCAGGAAAACTCATATCTCACAGCAAATCTCAAGGGTTACAATCAATAGGTCTCTACCACTGCTCACCTCAGAAATATCAACAAAAGTTCCCTGTGAATTCGACTCCGGACTCAAACCGGATTATTACTACAGCTTGACCGCCTGCACTTGGGTGTACACATTTCGGATCAAGAACAATTGCTTTGGCGCGGAGGAGTTTGATGACCTCCTCATTGATTGCCCTTTGTCTATCTGAGGCGAAACTTCTTCTCTTCTGCTTAATGGTCTTGTAAGTGGGGTTAATGCTTAGCTTGTGGGTAATAATCGAGGGGTCAATACCTTCCATGTCTTCTTGCTTCCAAGCAAATACCCTAATGTTTTCCTTCAGGAAATGAATGAGAAGATCCTTAATTTCTCTGCTCAGTTTGGATCCGATGTAAACAAGATGTTCTGGCTCCTCGTCAAGCTGAATAGGTTCCAGCTCTTCTGATGGCATTGGTCTCGTGTCCAGCTCGTCCCTCATGTCGAGCTCATCCACATGGATGCTTTCAACTTCTTTTTGCTTCATCGAAGCCGTGTAGCACTCCCTGGCTATACGCTGGTCCCCT
Organism: Ilex aquifolium; assembly: GCA_951799425.1. NCBI lineage: Eukaryota > Viridiplantae > Streptophyta > Magnoliopsida > Aquifoliales > Aquifoliaceae > Ilex > Ilex aquifolium. The sequence continues at coordinate 29,623,593 of OX637398.1, read as the reverse complement.
CGGACCACTCCCACTCCATTCTCTGTAGGAAACTTTACAACCAGGTGATAGGTAGAGGGGATGGCCTTCATCGCATTAAGAGAAGGTCTTCCCAGTAGCATGTTGTATGCGAAAGGTGCATCCACCACCAGGAACTTCACAGTTGTGGTGGCTTGACACGAAGGGTCTCCCATGGTGAGTACGAGCTGAATGGATCCTAGTGGTAATACTCTCTCCCCGGAGAATCTCAATAGGTGGGCACTCACTGGCTCTAGTTTCTCCCTTCTTATGTTCATTTTGTCAAAGGCAGAGGAAAAAATGATGTCTGCCGAGTTCCTGTTGTCAATCAGAACTCGATGAACTGTTCTGTTTGCCACGACAGCCCTTACCACCAGTGGGTCATCATGGGGATGTTGGCAACCTTCCATATCATAGTCTAAGAAGGTTATAGCGGTGCTCAACCGGGGTGCCTTGGACACAATATGCACCTCCAGTGCTTCTCCAATTCTGACTCTTCGTAGGTGGGCCTTTCTAGCAGAACTAGACTCCCCACCTCCTGCAAATCCCCCGGATATCACCCTTATTTCCCCCAAGGGTTGTTGATGTTGAGCAGGGGCTTGCTGTCGAGTTGGTGGAGGTGGAAGAGCTTGGTTTCGATCCTCATGAGCTATGTAGCGGCGCAAATGTCCACGTTGAATTAGGTATTCAATCTCCTTCTTCAACTGGATGCAGTCGTCAGTGTGATGACCGTGATTTCTATGGAACTCGCAGTACTTGGTGGGATCCCTCTTTGCTGGGTCTGCTTTCATCCGAGGTGGCCACCTCAAAAACTTCTCATTCTGTACCTCATACAGAATTTGGGACACCGAGGCAGTTAGAGGAGTGAACTGCCGAGGTGGATATCTTGGCTGCAGATCTGGCTGTGGAGGACCTAAGCGATCCCTAACATTTCATCTTCTCTTTGGGGAGCGATCTCTGTCTCTTCTTGGAGACCTATCACGTCCTCTTTCTCTTCTGGGACTTCGGTCCCTCTTTTTCTCCTCCTTCCCTTTATCCTTTTGCGTGGACGAGCTCCCCACCTTAGAGAGAAGAGCTTCCTCACCATTAATGTACTTCTCTGCTTTAGCGAGCACCTCTGCCATGCTTGCTTGCAGGTTTTTCGAGATAGAAAACATCAGGTCTTTAGATTGCACTCCCAAACCGGCTATAAATGCAGTGATGGCAAACTTTTCATCCGGGACATCTACCTTTAGTGACTCCGAGTTGAACCTTTGAACATAAGATCTCAGGTTCTCTTGGGGTCCCTGCTTCACACTCAACAGGTGGTAGCTCGGCTTTCTGTATATTCGAGCTCCTATAAAGTGAGATGCAAAAGCTATGGAGAGCTCTTTAAAGGATGAGATTGAGGCTGGTGGGAGCCTGTTAAACCAGGCCAGGGCAGAGCCCTTTAGCGTGATGGAAAAGGCTCTGCAACGTACAGGATCCTGGTACCCATGCAGCTCCATCTGGTTTTTGTAAGTGTTGAGATGATCTACGAGATCTTTCGTTCCATCAAAGGCCTCTATCTGTGGCACTCTAAACTTCGGTGGGAGAGGAAAGTGCAGCACTCCAGTGGTGAATGGGGACTCAGTCTGTTGTACCAGAGGATCCATTGTAACCGGAGCCTTGCTCTTTACAGTGACTGAGCTCTTGCTGGATATCCTTGAAGCGCTGCTCCTAATGTTGTTCTCTCCTTTCCTGCTGGTAAGGGAAAAAATCGTCCATCTCGCCTTCATCGTTCTGACTTTGCACCTCTTCGCTATGGCCATTCCTAGGGGGTAGGTAGGGAACATGCCCCTTGGTCTGGCTGTTTTCTCCTCCTTCATTGACCTGGGGGTCCAAGTGTCGTTGTTCCCTGTGAGGGGGATTATTCTGGCCTTCTTGGGCCGGTCGTGCCTCATGTGGGCGTTGTACGAGCTTCGAGAGCTCTGCGTTTTCCTTTAGCAAACGTTGGTTGATGAGGCGAAGGGCCTCCATCTCGTTGTTAGTGGGGGAATCCCCATGGGGGGATTAATATCTTGGACGTTCTCGGGTTGTCTGCCGTTGGTGGCTTCCTGTTGATCTTGCATCCGTGGTGGGTTTGTTTGGCTTCTGCTCATGTTTCGAGTTGATACCATCAGTCACTAAGAGGTCAGCTTATTTGTAACAGGAACAGTCGTTCCCACAGACGGCGCAAACTGATGGTGTTAATCTATCGAGGTCAAGCAGAGCGTATAGATGTGTGTGAAATTAGGTGTGGGCGTTTGAGCTACAAGGCCCGTGCAAGTTGCTGATAAATGCTTAGGGAATTGAGGAAAAGGAGATGTACACACTGAAATTATAGTGGTTCACCGGCCTGGAAGCTCAGCTAGTCCACTCTTCAATGGAGGCTCTTGCTCCTGTTTTCTTATTGATTACGTTGGGTGTATTACAGTGCAGCCTGGAGGATATTAGGGTTTATCCTGGCTCTATCGTCTCTAAGATTTCTCTCTCTTTCTCTAATTGGAGGCTTACCCTGCTTTTATAGCCTCTTGCTTACCTCTAACCCGGATTTACTTTCTATAATCATGGGATCCTTCCCCCACTCTAATTGGATTTTATCCCGAGATCTTTGCATACCATCCGTGGGATCCTCCTTAATTTTTGGAGAGGATCTCGGTTGGTTAAGGGTTTTGTGCCTTGAATTCAGCTTGGCTATTACTTCGGAGGTGTTCGTTATCATCTTGCTGTCCCCTCATCGCTCCCATATTATCTTGCTTGGAGGGAGCTTTAATTCTGGCTCGACGAGCTCTGCGTGGCTTACCTGACCTCCCAAGCTAAGTTCATTTCCTAGGCTCGTGCTTAGGGTTTATTTTAGGTATCATCAATAACAGTGACAATGACAGAGTAGACTGCACTAAAGAACAAAATAAGTAATGACAGATCAAACTATATTAAACAATTCAAAAACAAAACAAAGTGTGTTCAGCATTTACATCAATAACTCAGAAAGACAACGCAGATAAACCCTAAGTCTAGAACTCCTAGGACCCTGAAGAGGCAGGAGGGAGAGAGTCTGGCAGCTCAGCAGTTGGTGTGCTTGATGGAGTAGTAGACGAAGTCTCTAATAGGGCAACAATTGAAGCTTCTGGCAGAATAGCAGTTGAAGTCTCTGAAATAGTTAATTGTGCAGAGACCCCAACTTCAGTTAAACCCCTTGTTAGTAGGTCAGCAGAAAAAGGGGCAGCAGCAGAAAGGTCAGCAGACATTAAAGAAGCCTCAAAAGTGGCCGCGGTAGCAATAGGTTCAGATGTGGCTGATGGAATAGGAACATTCTGAGCAACAGAGGCAAGAGAGGCCAAGGCACCATCCTCGCCTGTTGAACTAGGCACCTCTGCCTCCTTTTCAATTGGAACCTCTACCTCTCCCTCAGCCGGAATCTCAAAGTTGAAGTCCAGATCAAGGTATGTTTCTTCGGCTATCTCTTGAAAAGCAATCCACCCTTTAGCCCACCTGGTAACAACGTCATCCTTTAGCTTGGCAATCAGATCGTCCCTCTCTTTAACAGCTGCTCTCTGAGCTTCAAGCTCAACTAGTGTGGCATCGTGCGCCTCTGCCAATACACTATATTCTCTTTTCATGCTGTTATAAGAGCCCAAGGCCTCAAATTTCTCCTGGCTAGCTCTGACCCAAGCCTCGCTCTTAAGTTTGAGCTCCTCCGAGACCTTCTTAAGCTCATCTCTGCTCCTCTTCTTTTCCTCTTCGGCTTTCTTTTTCTCCACCTCCAAGCTCTTGATGGTAGAAGCCTGCTTCTCCGCTTGCTCTTGAAGACTCTGGAGTTGGGCTTGGAGGTCATCGTTAGCAAAGGTTAGCTCTGCAGCTTTAAGTTCAAACGCCTTGGATGCCTTGGCAGAGCTCTCCAGAGAGCGAATTCGACTCAGCAAACCCCTCACATGTATAGCCAGTTGGGGAGAGATACGATCAGAAATAAGAAATAACATAAAACCACAAGCATAAGTTGGAAGCTTAAGAAGAGCAATAACAAATACTTACAGTCGTAGTTCCATAAAGGGCTGAGTTGATGGAGCTCTCAAGAGGCATCGTGGCAGCCCTCAGAACATCAGAATCAGGAATAATGGAAGTAATGGCACCAGCTGCAAGATCAACGTTATCGAAGAAAGAGTCTTCGTTCTCATCTACTTTAGGGAACTTCCCTTTCTCCAAATTGGAGCTCGGTTGGGATGGCTGGGAGATTTTCTCAAGTGATCCAAGAGGATGAGAAGCAAATTGGAGCTGAGGAATCAACCCCAGGGCCCTCTCGACCTCAGACGATGAAGGGGAAGGCAGGTCCTGCGTGAGAGCTTTACCAGGTGCTTGCAGAGCCCCTTTGTGAGGAAGGATCTCTGAGACTTGAGGGGCACTCAATGATGGAGCAAGAGCCACAGTAATAGAAGTAGGAGAGCTAGGGGGCACTCCCGACTTCTACATCTTAGCTCGGGTAACAGGGCTGCTACCAGAACTGACCTCTGCCTTGCGTTTGCTCCCACTCCTGCTCTTCTTCAACTAAGCTACCTTTGCCTTGAGTTCTTTTGGGGTAGGCTCCATCGAGGAAGAACCTAAAGAATTAAAAAGAGCAGTTTAAAAAAAAAAAAAAAAAGAAGGAGAGGAGGTCGAAGAAGAGAACTACTACCTGCCACTTCAGCCGTAGCAATTGAAAGAGGAATGGGAGTTTCGAAAGAAAGAGGAATAGGGGATTCTATTATCACCCCTGGGGGGCTGAACCCTTGCTCTACTAGAACCCAAGGTTTGATAAGTTCAGAGTATTTTACTGAAGCGCACTTCTCTAACCTCAGCAACACCCATTCGTCCTCTGCACTGAGCTCAGGGCGTTCACCTGGGAAACAATATAAACAAAGCAAAGTCAGAGAGAACCACCAAACCCGATCACAGTCAGTTTGGACAAGGGCTTACCTAGGTTTTCAGGGGCTGACCAGGCTCTGGGGATTGGAAGGTTATCTATCTTATTTGCAGAGTTGTACTCCCATTGTAAGCCCCCTACGTAAAAGAATTATTTTTTCCAGTGCTTGTGGGAGCTCGGGAGGTCAGAAATAATTACTCTGGCCTTTGTTCGTTTGGAGATATATAAAAAGCCCTCGGAAGCAATATGCTTAACGTTGAAAAAATACATGAGCAAGGAGATAGTGGGAACCCCAAGCTTGTGGATCTTAAAGAAAATGAGGAGACCTACCAGGACCCCCCAGAAATTAGGAGAGAGTTGAGCAGGAAAAATGTTGAAATGTTGAAGAACACCTTTTATAAAAGGGTGTAAGGGAAAGCGCAGACCATTCTTAAAGGCAGCCACGAAGAAGCAAACCTTCTTGTGAACCTGGGAGACGTATGGGGAGAATTCATCTGGACTCCAGCATTGAACCCCTAGGGGGAAACCATAATGAGCACTAAGTACCTTCATGAGAGAAGGAGTGACCTCGCTAGGGCCCACGAGCTTTGCATGTCTGAAAGCAGACCCTATGCCTGGAGCCGAGACACCTACGCCACTCACCTTGTTCTTGCCTTTGTCGGGGTTTTTGACCACAGGGGAGGAAGTTGAGGGAGGCTCATCGGTATGTACCTGAGCATCGACATAATCAACACCTGGGAAATTATCAATCTCCTCACCCACAGCACCTAAGTCAGAATCCTCTTCAACAGACCGATCTCCGAAGAGGGAAACAGAGGAAGGGGTAGCTCCAGAGGAAGCAGACATAGAGGGGCAGGTAAAGGGAAGCTTAAAAGACCTATAGAAGGGTGGAATTTTAGAAAAACACTCCTTGAGAACTCTGGGGTCGACACAACTATGCGTGATAATGAAGATTCTAGCGGTGGAATAGGGGTCCAAAAAGAGGGGAAGACGACACAAGGAAAGGCCTCGATTCCTAAAATAACAGAATCGAAAAGTCCAGAAATGAAGAAACCACCTCAAACTCGAGGGATCCAGAACGAAAAAAGAAGGTAGGGAGCCAAGAACGTACCTAATCGAAGGCGAATAACAAGCCAAAGTTCGAAGCGAGCAAGCCCCACACACCAATTTGAAGGGAGATGAGGTTCAGCAAAACCCTAAATTCGCCGGTAAATTGGGTGAGCCAGAATCTGCTAAGAAGAAGGAAGATGGAGAGCTTGACAGGAGAATTCGAGAGGGAGAAATGGGAGCCGTTACTGTCAATTCAAAGGCATTTAAAGCTAACTGTACAAAGTGGAGAACGTGTGCGGGAAACGAGGAGAAATGATTACCTGTAACCGTCAAAAACCTATTAACGCACAAATTGAGGTCGCCAAGGGGAAGTCTGCCTTAATTGGACCTCAGATCAGCCCCTACCCAAGTTCACTTGGGCTAAGGGCTGGGGGGCAACTGATGGTACCCAAAATTAATCCTAAGTAGGAGCTCAGCCCAGAAGATCGGGTAGGGAGGTCGGTTCGAAGTTCCAGAGCTCGAGCTCCACCCAAGTGAAATAATAGCTGAAATGATAAGGAAGTAGTTGGATGACAGCTAGTGTCCCCGAAACAGTTGCTAAGCAGCATCCCAGGCGTAAAACACTCGATTGACCAAAATCCTCTCCCAGAATTAAGGGAGATCCCATGGATGAAGGGCAAAGATCTCGGTAGAGATCTCTTAGAGTTAGGAATGGCATTATAAGTACTGTACATTGCCCCAACAGAGGCAGAGGAGAGCCGAATGGCATCAAAGAACAATCTGTAAACACCTTCTGAATGAATATACACCTTAGGAGCAAGAGCCTCCATCATAGAGTGGATTAGCCGAGCTCATCAGCCGGTGAACCACTATATTCTCACTGTGTAGCACGCACCACACATCTGATTCCCAAAACATTTACCTACCAATCCATGAGCCTTGTAGCTCAGATCTATTCTTAACCATTAACATCGAACTCATAACTCATTTACGTGAAGTAACACCATCAAACACCATGCCTCGAGTTGGACAGAATGTAGCAGAATTCTCAGTCAACATCGCTTTAGGAAACTCGAAATGGCACACTCTTTTAAATTAAAAACTTGACTCATAAACCCGTCAAAGCTTGTACGACACAGACACTGGAAAATTTGGAGTAAATCTGCTTCAACTGTAAAGATTGCCAGAATTGGCACTCTATATTGTCTAAGGTAGCACAGTGTTATGTTCAATGGAAAACCATGTGTTAATTTTGGAAAAATATGGATATATTTAACTTTTGAAGGGGCGTGAATGAAAATACCATAATTAACATCTCCAGTTTCCTATCCAGATTGTTTAACATACATTGCGCCCTGCATCCATTACACAAGTACTAATATTATTATTACAGTGGCCTATACCATTATTGGTATTTAAAACTGTGGTTCGGTTGTTTGCTGATGATTCCTCAGCTAGGTCGAGAAAGTCATGAGATTGTTTGGTTCCCATCTAATGGGCCCGGCCCAAGGCCCAACTCTAATAATGGGCCCGATCAGGCCTAACTTAGATAATGGGCCTGGCACAGACAAGGCCCAGTGGGTCTGGCCCAGAAGAGACTCGGGCCTAGCCAGGCTCGCCAAGAACCCAATAAACCACGCCATCATGAGGGTACGCCGTCCTGGAACCACGTCATCCTGGAGCCACGCCATCCTGAAGTGAGGAAGTCAGTCACGCCATCCTGAAACCTGGTCTTGAGGAGATCTCTACGCCCTCTCTGCAACTGCCTCATCTATTATGAGGATGACGCCAACTCCACCACATCAGTCTTTCTGTTACTGATAAGGTGCCTCAATCTATTAGGAGGTGCCTATAAATTGTAAGTCACGCCTACACATGGGGAGCATCTCTCACATCTTGTATCTCGCCTATTACTCACACCTGAGCACCCAACACTCCTTAAAGCAATAAACACTCAGGTCATCCTAGCCTTTCATAGTGGAGTAGGTCACCTTGATCGAACAACTTAAATTGTGTTTTGCTTGTGTTGACTCTCTCCTTATTTATTTACTGCATTTTATTAACTATACTAATCACTCGACAGGTGGTGCATAAAACCGATTTGTGCATCATCAGTTTGGCGCCGTCTATGGGAACGACAAAGTTTTCACCCAACCATCATTTTGTACCTATGGCAATCACCACTAGATCCATGAATCAGCTTGAGGACGATCCACCACGTCGCGAGGAGGTACTGCCTCCACCATCAAACCCTGTTATTGCGGCAAATCTCATAGCCGGACAGCAACTACTGGAGATAATGCAGCTGTTGGTGAACCAAAATCAGCAGATCCTCCAGTTGATGCTCGTCAGACACCCTCAACGAGTTGTGCCCCAGCCCCCAAGAGGAGAAGCACCCCAGAGAATTTGCCTAGGGTGCCAAGGCGCCCTTCAGCAGGGTCCCCAGCGCCAGGGCGCCCCCCTACAGCGCCAGGGCACCCCCAACGCCAAGGCATCCCTCCTCAGTGGCCAGGCATCCTGGCTCCTCCTCCTTATGTACCAACTTCAACCTCCTGCGCTAGTGACCCTCCTATACAAGAAGGCGAGGGGAAAAGCCAGTACATAGACCACGAAAGCCACTACAAATGTCCTTCACAGGGCATCCCCAACCAATGGGATGAAAAAATCAAGGAGGTTCAGAATCAGCTAGGCTACGTCACGAGGACCTGAAACGATCAAGTACCTAGTGAGGCATACTGACACTCCCTTTGTGACTGATCTAACCAACTACCATCTTCCCCCAAAGTTCAAGATGTCAACTGTGGAAGCTTTTGATGGCTCCAAAGATCCATTGAACCACCTTGACACCTACAAATCTCTAATGCAGTTGTACAACGTACCAGACGAAATTATGTGCAAGGCTTTCCCTACCACCCTCAAGGGATCTGCTCGCTAGTGGTTTGCCAACCTTATCCCGACCTCCGTAGGCACTTTTGCTGAACTGAGCAAGTCCTTTGTCTCACATTTCATCGGAGGATGGCGATACCAAAAGACTGTCACCCACCTGTTCAGCACTAAACAGGACCAGGATGCAAGCCTGAGGAGTTACCTCACTCATTTTAACCACCATGACTGCTTTCCTGGGAGGCCTACGCTCATCTAGCTTTCTCTTCTCAATGATGAAGCGCCCACCAAAGAGCATGCTAGAATTGTGGGCAAAAACTCAGAACTACATAAACGTCAAGGACATCACCAAAGCTAAGCAAGGTGAGTCATTGCCATCATCATCACCACCTGTGCCCGACTCCTAAAAAAGAAGCCACAAAGGCACAAAAATTAACAGATTTTGTAACTAAGCTCACACGGCTTGAGGAAAGAGATTGTCGAGAAGACTTAGCGCCAAGCGCCAAGGGCCCACGCTCCTACCCAGCTCCTCAGCGCGCTCCTCATCTCCATCTACTGGAGTGAGCCTCCGGCTTGGTGGGCTTCTCATGGGCTAACCCTCAAACTCTGTCTCTGCTCTCATGCGGGCAGCCTCACAGTTAGCTCCAGCTTAGCGACTCTCTTACGGGTCACAAAAAGCTCAGTATCAAGAGATGAAGCTCTCTCACGAACAACCCTCAAATTCTGCCTTTGCTCTCATGTGGGCAGCCTCACAATTAGTCTACTTTCAGCTTAGTGATTCTCTCACAAGTCGCCAAAATCTCGGTCCCAAGAGGTGCATCTCTCTGACTAGCAACCCTCAAATTCTGCCTCTACTCTCATGTGGGTAGCCTCACAGTCAGCCTACCTCCAGCTTAGCGACTGTCTCACGGGTCACCAAAAGCTCGGTCTCAAAAGGTGAAGCTCTCTCATGAGCAACCCTCAAATTCTGCATCTGTTCTCATGCGGGCAGCCTCACAGTTAGCCTACCTCCAGCTTAACGACTCTCTCACGGGTCGCCAAAACCTCGGTCTAAAGAGGTATAGCTCTCTCACGAGCAACCCTCTGCACTCTGTATTTGTTCTCACGCAAGCAACCTCTATTTCTCTATAGGCTGATGTGTCTGTCTCTCTCTCTAGGTAATCATGTTGGATATTTTGATGTTGGAATAACATTATTTTTGCCATCTCTAGGCACGTTCTTGAAACTCAAGTCGTCTGCAACTTGCGGGACTACATTAGATTGAATGTCAAGAATAGGGGCCTTATCCTTTTTGCGACCATCCGGAACCACCGCCTCGTTGCCACAGTGCTCCTGCGCTTAACACATAGTGTACACTAGGCCTGCTTGCGCTCCCAACACTAAGGATCTAGCACCTGCTCCTGGGTACTAGCTCCCCTGTTCCTGGCACACAACCTCTTGGCGCCCCTCCTAACGCCCCTTCTAGATGCCTTGCTCCTAGCGCTTCCTCCTGGCGCCCAGCTCTTGGCGCCCCCTTCTAGCGTCAAGCTCCTAGCACCCTGCTCCTGTGCCTACTCATGTACCTGCACCTGTCCAGGTTCCAATGCCAATCACGGCTCCCCGAGCACCCACAACCGTGTCTAGGCCAGCTCATGTACCCCTGTCTATGCCCACGCTCCAGGCACCCTTGCATACCCCGCGCCAGCCCACTACTCTCGCGGTGCCCGTGCTCGCTAATCCCACAACGCTTGCGCCTGCGCCTGCGGCGCCCGCTTTCGCTGCCACCCCAGCTCCCGCCACCTCAGAGCTCGCGTCCGCTGCCACTGCCACGGCGCCCATGTCTGCTTCACTCACACCACCTCTGCCCTCCATCACTCTTTAGTCTAATCCTCTCAAGGAATGGAATGGAACAAGGGGAAAAGATGAGGGACCTATTTTGAGAGTTACCTGGTTGAATTGGCATTCAAGTAATCCTAATTGGAGTAGGATTGACATTGAGGAGCTCCGATTCACTTTGACAGTTATCTAATAGAATTGGCATCCAAGTATCCTAATTAGAGTAGGATTGGCCTTGAGAAGCTCCCATGAGGATTAACCATATCAAAAAGGAAAAGGTAAACCTCAAGAGTAAATTTAAAAAATAATCCTCGCCAAGCAAAGGAGTTTAGCCGCAGTTGGACCAACTAATGCACTCTCCCCAAAATCATTGAGCTTGGGGCATGGAGGGTAAATGATGGGCCCGGCCCAGGGCCCAACTTGGATAATGGGCCTGATCAGGCTCAACTCAGATAATGGATCCGGTGCAGACAAGACCCAGTGAGTCTGGCCCAGAAGAGACCCGGACCTAGCCAGGCTCACCAAGAACCCAATCAACCACTCCATCATGTGGCCATGCCATCCTGGAACCACACCATCCTAGAGCCACGCCATCCTGAGCTGAGGAAGTCAGTCACGCCATCCTGAGACCTGGTCTTGAGAAGATTTCCACGCCCTCTCTGCAACTGTCTCATCTGTTGCGAGGATAGGTCCAACTCCACCAAATCAGTCTTTCTGTTACTGATAAGGCGCTTCAATCCGTTAGGAGGCGCCTATAAATTCTAAGCCCCGCCTACACATGGGGGGCATCTCTCACATCTTGTAACTCGTCTATTACTCACACCTGAGCACCCAACACTCCTTAAAGCAATAAAACACTTATGTCATCTTGACCGAACTACTTAAATTGTATTTTGTTTGTGTTAACTCTCTCTTTATTTATTTACTGCATTTTATTAACTACACTAATCACTCGGCAAGTGGTGCATAAAATCGATTTGTGCATCATCACCATCTACCGTTGGTGTGCAGTTCAAAGTCTTTGATCAACACTACTAATGCCTAGTTCATCGCAGTAGAATTGCATTATACAAATGAAACAGGGTCAGTTAATGCTGTTGCATTTATTTCTGTGCATTCTAAATGCGTTTCCCTCTGACGTATTTAGTGCCATAGGTAATGTGAGATCAGCTTCTTCTTTTTTCAAAGATTCGTTGGCTTCAACATTACGGTACTGTGTGTTGATAATGTAATGGAAGATTAAATTTCCTGATCAATGGTCAATGATGTTGATGTCAAGATCATCTTGCCTGTCTATGTTTCTTAAATTAACTGTGGCACCATTTTGCTGACAAATGAGTTTTCTTGTAAGTCATAATGTGGCTTTCCATGTCAATGAAGATAAGCTGCATAAGCATTAACCTAAGGTTTGGTGAATAATGCCCAGATTGATATCTCCTTTTGAACTTTGGTTAAATTTTGTTAAATCCTCTGGGTTGGTCTGAAATTAATTGCTGATAGTAAGCAACATGTTTCGTAGCATTTTAGCTTCTTGGTTTTTTCTTTTAGGTCTCGTGATTATTTCACTGACGATCATTTTTAGAGTAACATAATAAACAAAATTTTTCAGCATTTATTCCCGAGAGAAGAGGGGGAGGGGTCAATTAACGTTAGAATTGAGCACACATCTTACTAAGGGGCTTATATGCTAATTAGAATGACCTGAATATGAGGATGGTGATATGGGTACGTTACAAGGCCAGCCAATACTCTATCTAGTACTCAACAGCGCGTAAGATTTTTTGACTAATTAATATTGATTCAAATTCACATAATCTCACAGAAAGAAAGGTATTTATTATGGAAGAATGCTAAATTGACTATCTAATGAAGTTCATGGTATCCCAATAATCTCGATCATTTGATAAATCTGATTGCCCATGCCTTAAAAAAAAAAAATTTAAATGATAAGAGTTGATTTTTAGTCTCCAAAAAACAAAAAAAAAATTTTAAAAATAGAGAACTCTATTCTGGTTTGTGTCTAAGTCCAAGTATCATTTAACTTCTGTTATCCTCATTTATTTTTTATTTTTTGGAAGAAGGGAAGGATAATAATAACCCCTGATGGCTTGATCCTAGTGGTCCCACCAAATACACTACTAGCATTGCTCTGTTCCCATTATGTTTCTTTTTTATTACATCATTTCTTGATCACTAAATGGCTGCCCTAACTCTCTCTCTCTCACTCACACACACACGCATATCTATCTGTAATAGACCTTATTCAGGGATTTAGATCCCCTCCATTACCCCTTCCCCTCAATTTCCTTTAATACAGTATTAGATGAGTGACATGTGTAAGATTTTAAATTTCAATTGATAAGATGTTTTCTCATTCATTTTGTTGTTGGTGGAGTGTTAACAATTATTAAGAAATTTTCTCACAAAGAAAAAATTTTGTCCATTAAAATTCAGAATCTTACATATGTCACTCATCTAGTATTGTATTGAGGAAAATTGAAGAAAATGGGTAATGGAGGGGATCCAAATCCCTTATTCAGATGTGTCATCAGGCTCCTAAAATCCACAAAATATCTAAGTTGGTTTTGTACTACCTTCCACTAATCCCTTCATGTGATGCTCTTTTGTAGGAGGATTGTATAGCTAGCATTTTGATTACTGTATATCTCACTGCGTACACTCCGCCTCAAGGGCTCATTAAATAAGGTTTATCTCTATCCTTTTGCACAAAAATTCATAAGGCCCAAATGACATGACACTAAATAAAGAAGTCCAAGTTAGTTGTCATGTCATTTGAGCTCTTAATTTGGTCCCAAAATTTGGTCAATGCATTACTGGGATATCAATCCTCATAAGTTGATAAGCACCAGTTGGGAACTTGACATGGCCATGGAAGAGCATATTCTCCACAATCAAGTTCCCTTTTTTGATACCCTTTGGCCACCTCAAAACCATCAACCACCCACCTCTTCAAGCCAATTACCAACCTCAGGGTTTTCGGGTGATCAAGTGGGGAATCAGCAATTGGAGGAAGAAGAACCAGAGGAAGATTTAGGAGCCATGAAAGAGATGACGGTCAAGAGTGCAGCCATGCAACCGGTTGACATCAATCCAGCTACAATTCGCAGGCCTAAAAGACGAAATGTCCGGATCAGTGACGACCCCCAAAGCGTCGCTGCACGTCTTAGGAGAGAGAGGATAAGCGAAAAGATTCAATTACTTCAACGATTGGTCCCCGGGGGAACTAAGATGGACACTGCATCAATGCTAGATGAAGCCGTTCGCTGTGTTAAGTTCCTAAAAAGACAAATTCGTCAACTACAAGCTAATTATCATCCTCCATGCATTATTAGTAATGCGTGCTCTCCAGCGGGAGATTGGCCGGTTTCACTTACATCAACCAAGACTCTCGACTCCGCCACCTCCTCCGCCGGGGAAAACCCGGAGGGTCTCAGATACCCATTTGGAAGCAGTGGTACTGGTGATCCTATATTCCTTACCCATGAGATAATAAGAGAATAATTAATGTGAGGTTACGGTGTGACTACTTGAATAATCATAGTAGTACAAGGTGTATAGAGTGGTGAAGTTTACCCAAATTTGTGTAATCTTAACAGGAAAAAAAAAAAACCAAATTGTGGAAGGGATTATTTTAGGAGGTTCATGTCGAACCAAAGAGTTGTTAGGATTTTGTTGACTAAAGAGCAATGGAATAATCATAACGGTTGGCTTCAGTTATGTACACCCATATATATTCACTAGTAATTGTTCGTACTTAAAGACACTGTTTTACTCATAAAAAATGAACAAAAAATTCTCTAAAGCAATACCACATATACTTGCGATTTTATTTTATTTTATTTTATTGGTGTAATTGGTATTACTTATTTTTTTTTATTGGTGATTAACTTGGGCTTTGTGTTTTTATTTCTTGGGAGATTATTTATATTTTTGTTTGTGTGGAAGTGGTGATGGTGATTAGATTGGTTTTGAATTTTTTTCTGCGATTGCAATTGGTTTCAATTGTTTTATTTTTACTGGTCACTTTTTATTTTTTTATTTTATACTTTTTGTTTGCGTTAAAGAATTGGTAATTAGTTTGGATTTTATTATATAGATTTTTTGTTTTTTTGGTGTAATTGGTATGACTTTTTTTTATTATTATTATTTGTGATTAGCTTGGGCTTTGTGTTTTTTGTTTTTTGGGAGAAATGTTTTGTTTTTATTAGTCACTTTTCATTTTGTTTATTGGTGATTTGCTTGGGCTTTGTATTTTTATTTTTTGGGGCATTGTTTTGTGTTTATTGGTCACTTTTTTTTATTTTTTTATTTTGAGAACTATATGTTTGTACGTAGTAGATTTTTTTTTTTTTTTTGTATAAATAATAGCTTGAAGGGTGAATTTATGGATTAGGTATCGATGATTAGATTGAGTTTTATTTGGAGTCAATTTTTTCTATCATAAATTCAACTAACTTTCAAAAGAATGCGTAGAACCTGTTAATTTTTTTATATATATTTAAGATTTTCTCCTTCTATGAAATCATAGAAAAACTAAAATATTTTCTCATTTGGGTACTGATTGTGGTCTTGTTAAACATGCAAATCTTGAGTAAATAAGCAATTAAAAATAGCAATACACATTTAACATATAACATCTTTGTATAATGATAAATTCATGTCAAATCATGCACAACTAAACCAAGACAAAAATTAATTAAAAAGAACAAATATTTAATGATAATCACACAACAAATTTTTAATATGAATTAAAAAGAACAAATTCATCACTACTTACCTAGTGAAAAAGAAAATTTGTATTTTGATAATGTGTAGCTCTGTGAGAAAATAGTAATTAAATTGACAAAAACAATTAGTCAAAATATCACATACACCATAATTGAAATAGATTCCATTACAATAGAAAGTAAGTAAGCAAGAAGGGAGTGCTTACAATTATCAAAAATTTAGAGAGAGAAGAAACCAAGAAACCAAAACACACACATGAACACACACACACACACACACACACACAAAAACCAAAACTCACAATGGCACACACACACACATAAACACACTGGTGGACGCATGAACACACTGGCGGACGCATGAACACACACACACATGAACACAAACACAGGCACACACATGAACACAGCATCAGGGCTATAGCCCCCTACTGCCTTTGTGGTCAGTGGTTTTGGGTTTCAGTCATCATCATCATCGTCTGGTCCATCAACAACCAATTTGGGCAATGAATGTTCTAATTACTTCCAAAAAATTGGGTTTCTTGGGTTTGACTTGCCAGCCACCAATCTGGGTCCTATGAGTTACTGGGTATTATATTTAACTTAAGGACGAAGCTTCTTTTTTTTTTTTTCTCTTTGGTTTTGGCATTACCCTTGTCGCATCGACTACCACCGGGTATTATAATTAACTTGGCGACGAAGTTGTTGCTACTTTTTTTTGTTTCCTTTAGTTTTGGCATTATCACCCTTCTTGCACCGAATGGCCCTGGGTCTAAATACTTAAGGGGAAACACTATATTACATATTTTTTAATTGTTAGTATCATTCTGTTCTTGGTCCCAAATGAAGCACATGTCTAAGTGTTATCACCTAATTCACGCGTTAACACATTCTGAAAAATTAAAAAAACATGAATGCAGGCACACACATGAACACACACATATGAACACACTGGCAAACACATGAACACAAACATAGGCACACACATGAACACACAGGCACACACACACACACATGTCAGCTGATGAGCACAAAATATTGCATATTTCATGGCCTCATTACATGCATTTTAACTCAACTTTGTATTTAAGTACTTAGAGTTAGCCGAAATTATGAATAATGTTTAATTTTCGATGTTGCAGGTAATTATAGCGTAAATGATGGATTTTATAACCTTGCAACTAAGGATGAGTGAGTGGTGAAGAGATGGACACATTCAATGAGGATTTGGAGGCTTAAAGGTGAAGAAACCAAGAAAAATGAAATTTGGAAGGTTTAGCCCACTAGTTTCCCAAAGTTTTGACACAGTACCGATGTTTTTCTCATTTTCGACCATGATCCACTTCATATCTGAAAAAGTGAAAAACATGAAAGTTGTAGATCTGGATGTCTTTTATATTGTGTCAAAATATCAGCTCAATCGGACTGTTGGATCAAAAGTTATGACAATTCTACGAAAACTGGTCCGAAGCAGAAACCGTACCGGTACACTCAAGCTACTGGAGTTCGTAGTACCGATACGCTTTGCCTGAACAGCCAGATCGCCTGCATCTCATGCTCCACTTGCTTGGGGGCCCACCTATGATTCTCCCACTTGCCCCCTGACATTTTCTGCATTTTTACATGTCTCCTACACCCTTGTTGAAGACTTTAGAGACAATGGCATTGATGGGGATGGGAGAGAAGGGAGTTGCCAGTGGAGTTGCAGGCTAAGCTTCTCCTAGCCTGTCCAAGACTTCAAATCACCTCCCATTGATGGGAGGCCTGCACACACAGACCCTAGGGACCCTCATGGACGAAAATGAAGTCTCTACACTCCATATATTCAGCATTGACACAAGATGGAAGGGGTGGCTACCTAAGCTTAGGAGTAGTTTTGGTGAAGAAGATGATGAATAGTTAGATTTTTGCATTGTCTTCACCCATTTTCACTTGTAATCTTTTGTAAGGATCTTGTAACCTTCATTTATTGTCTTTAATGTCATTTATTTCAAGTTCATTTCAAGTTTAGTTCTACATTTTACATTTCACCATTGTTATGTCAAGCTTTCTTCATTTCTTAGTTTTGAAGTGGGTATTGCATTTCTCTCTTTGTAGTTAAGTTTTCTTGCATTAAACTAAGTTCAAATCTTCATTTCTCTACAATGTCTTTACATTACATCATTGTCTTGCCTTCAAGTATGATTAGCTAGAGTTTTAGTTTGTCAATCCAAGGGAGACCTCCCCGTGAGGATTCCATTTCAACTCTTCTTTTTTCCTCCACTCGGTGTACGGTGATTCGGTTTGACTGGGTTGAGAGTGGATGCGGTTGTGAGTCTTTGATATCCCGTAGGTCTGGTCACGGGTTATGCTTGGATTCTCACCTCCATTTCGTTCCAAGTTTCCCACGAATCAATCATTCATCTATGCATCATTGGAGGAAGGCTTTGAGTTGGATTGACATCCTCATTGGAGTGAACTCTTTGGATTAGCCAACACTTGTTTTATTTCATTTTCATTCACAAACTATCACAAATCAAAACACAAACAAAAGATTTTACACTTTTCTCTTTTGTTCACCAAAATCACCTTCACACACTTGAACTTTCCTTCCCTGAGGAGACGACCTTGGAATACTCATTCCAAGTAAAACACGACAAACAAAAGACTCCTTGCTTGGTTTAAAACGTTGTTGTTTCCTAACCTCTAAAAACCATCTCTTAGAATGTGTAGTGTATGGATAAAGGGGAGTGTCACTCTCCCTTGGGATGATGTCAAAAGAAAGGGCAATGGAATGGTGGATGAATGAAATGAAATGAAATGCGTGTGTGAACAAAAGTAAAATGGGGAATGAGATACCCCCCCCCCTTTTTTTTAGCAATGAACTTCATGGAGAATAACATTAATGCTATTAAATGCAGTTCTAAAGATTCATATAAAGGATTACAAGACAATGTGTTGAAAGAAATGCAAAAATCTCACTTTATCTCTCTAGAACACTATTCATCATCTTCTACCAGACTCCCTCTCTCTATATCTCTCTATTTCTGTCTCTAGCCTGAATGCCAATGCTTGGCTTCCAAAAATGTGCTTGGAGAGGTGCCCCTAGACTCAGAAGTGACCTCCATCTGTAGGGCTGCAGGAGGAATGGGCTGGACAGAGGGGTTGTAGAGTTTGTCTGCACACCCAGCTCCTCTTCTCTTCTCTCTTCTCATTGATCACCTAGACTCCAAACTTGCCATCAAAGGTTTGAAAGGGGTGAACAGTGTTGTGGGCGTGTCAGGGGAGCATGGGAGGTCTGTTGGTGGGACCCTCAAAGCAGCAGACTTGAGTTGCAGAGCATTTGGGTAGATCAGGCAAAGCATACCGGTACGCGTGATGAGCACAAAATATTGTATATTTTAAGGCCTCATTACATGCATTTTAACTCAACTTTTGCATCTAAGTACTTAGAGTTAGCCGATTTTATGAATAATGTTGAATTCTCGAGGTTGCATGTTTTTATAGCTTAAATCATGTATTTTAGGACCTTGCAACTATGATGGATGTGTGGTGAGGGCATGTACACATTACATGAAGATTTGGAGGCTTAAAAGTGAAGAAATCAAGGAGGTATTGGTGTTTGGGAACAAAAGCGCTAGCAGCCACACCACTGGGTTGAAGAGCCTCGGTTTTCCTCCATTTTGACCATGATCCACTTCGAATCTGAAAAAGTTCAAAACATGAAAGTTGTAGATCTGGATGTCTTCTGTATTGTATCAAAATTTCAGCTCAATCGGACGGTTGGATCAAAATTTCTACCAATTCTACGAAGACTGGTCCGGAGCAGAAAAACTATACTGGTACGCCGTGGTACGGTATAGTACCGGTACGCCGAAGCTACTGGTGTACGAACAGCCCAAAACGCCTGCAACTCATCTCCACTTGCTTGGGGTCCCACCTACACTTCTCCCACTTGCCCCCCAACATTTCCTTACACATTTCCATGCCTCCCTTACACAATTAAAAGACTTTGGAGGCCATTGCATTAATGAGGATGGGAGAGAAGGGGTAGCCTGGGGGAAGCTTGTCCTAGCCTGCAACACCCATCCATTCAGCCCCCTATTGATGGAGGCCTTTCACACAGCTAGGGGGGGACCACCATGCACGAAATTTGAAGGCTCACACTCCATATACTCAGCATTATTCAGCATTGCAAAGGGGGTGGCTACCTAAGCTTAGTTTTAGTTCAAAGGAAGAAGACAATGAATAGTGCTAGAAATTTATGTTTTTGCATTCTCTTCTCCATTTCAATTGTAGTAAGCTTTTAAATATCATGTAATCTTTATTTCTTGCACTTTAATCTTATTTATTTCAAGTCTATTGCAAGTTTAGTTTCGTACTCTTGAATCTACCATTGTTGTATTAAGTTTTTCTTCATTTCAAGCTTAAAATGGGTATTTCATATTTGTCTTCTTAGTTTACGTTTTCTTGTATTAGTTCAAGTTTCATGCTCCATTTCATTATGTCCATTTATATTATGCTTGTCTTTCCTTTATGCATGACTAGCTAGATTTTTAAGTTGGTTAATCCAAGGGAGAATTCCACTTGGGTATGCCATTCCAACTCTCTTTCATTCCTTCTCTCGGTGTATGATGGCTCGGTTTGACTGGGTTGGGGTGAGGACATGGTTGTGAGTTCTTGATACACCATAGGCATCGTCACGGGATATGCTTGAATCCTCACCTCCATTTTAATCCCGAGCTTCCCACGAATCAATCGTACTTCTAAGCACCATTGGAGGAAGGCTTTGAGTTGGCTTGGCATTCCCATTGGAGTGAACCTTTGTGATTAGCCAACAATTGTTTTCTTGCATTTTCATTCAGAAACTTCACTCACAAAACACAAACAAAAGATTTTTCACTTTCTTTACCTTTTGCAAAATCACCTTCACACAACTTGAACTTTCCTTCCCTGAGGAGACGACCTTGGAATACTTTTCCAAGTAAAACACCGACACACAAAAGACTCTTTGCGATTGGGGAGCACTTTTGTTCACACACCCACATTTCATTTCATTTCACATTTTGTTCATTCCATTTTCCACCAATCCGTTGTTGCCTAATCTCTTGCATCACCCCGAGGGAGAGTGACACTCCCTTTCACACATACACCATATACACATGTCAAATGGTGATGTTTAGGGGTTAGGAAACAACATTTTTCATCAATCAACGCGTACCGGTACGGCGAACTCCAGTGGCTTCAGCATACCGGTACGATTAACTCCAGTAGCCTTAGCATACCGGTACGGTTTGACTGACTTCTTGATTTTCTGATTTCCTTCTCTCCTGAGCTATCCCCAAGCTACCTTTTCATCCTTATTTGTCTCAAAGGGTTTGGGCAGGCCTTAAGAAGCCTCATTTAGCACCTTTTAACTGCAAACATCAAATATCATCGTTAAGAACTCAATTAACCTAACTCCCATCCTTTAATCTCCAAAAGCAATTAAAATAAAATGATTAGCACATAAAAATATACAAAGTTTTGTGCTAATCATCGGCACGCACACACATGAACACAAACACACGCACAGTTAGAGAGAGAGAAAGAAAGAAAGAAAGAGAAGATCCAGTGGGAGATACATGGACTCCTTGCAATGGGTGGTTCAATGTGTATTGGAGGCACAAGGTAGAGACACAGAGGAAGGGAGAGGGTGTTACTGCAGTATGGTATGTAGTGTAGTGGGGGGAAAAGTTAGAGATAAGGGAAGGTAGCTGGTTTAAAAATGAGAGAGTTAGATGAGAGATAAGGAAGAGGGAAAAATAGAGAGAGAGTTGCAGGGTTGCTGGGTAAAATAAGGAGGGAGATTTAGATGAGAGATAAGGAAGAGAGAAAGAGGTGTCGGGTGAGGAGAGTTGTTGGGAAAATGGAAGAGATGGGTTGCTAGGTTTTTAAAAATGGAAGAGATGATGGAAGAGATGGGTTGCTGGTCTTTTAAAAATGGGTTATTGGTTGCTTAATTTGATGGGAGTTGTTGGGAAAATGGAAGAGAGAGTTATTGTATGAGGGTTGTTGGGTTGGTGGATAAGTAAAAAGGGGTTGCTGGGTTGCTTAATTTGATGGGTTGCTGATCTTTTAAAAATGGAAGAGAGGAGGGAGAGTGTATCGGAGATAGAGAGAGAGAGGAGGGAGAGAGGGAAAAAGAGAGTTATTGTATGAGATAGAAAGATAAAATTTGATGAGAGATAGGAGTCTTTGTATTAGTCAGTATGAGATAAGGGGAGAGAGTTAGATGAAAGATAGGTGTGTTGGGAAAATTTGGTATGAGGACCGTCGGATCAAAAGTTTTGAAACGATCTGAACCACGAAAAGCTAAAGACAAACTAAGCTAGCTATTTTATTATATAGATTATATACAATAAAAGATATGATTATGGCCGGAAAGTCTGTTTGGCAGACTCCCATCCGGGAACAAAACTGTGACGTGAGGTACTATTAATTATGATTATCCTCTCTCTCTCCCCACTTGGTTATAGTCTCTCTCACTCTCTCTCTCAGCACACGCATGTGTGTGTGGACTTATAAATGCCTATGTGGAAACACATTAGCATTTTGGGTGTGTGGCTACTTGTCATCTACATCAAGTTATGTGCATCCGTTTTATCTGCATTATGTGTTTCATCATCGATGTATGAAATGGTAAAAAGGAAATTGATATTATACATAGAGGCATGTGCCTCGAGGCACCGGCAGAGTTATAAAATTTTACGGTTGATTGTTGTTATGGCACTTATTCCCCGCCAAAACTTTATCCACAGAACTTTGAACAAGTTTAGTCTCAGCATAGCATCAGCAGTATCTCCCCTCTCCCCACTTGGTTATAGTCTCCCTCACTCTCTCTCACTTCTCTCTCTCAGCACACGCATGTGTGTGTGGACTTATAAATGCCTATGTGGAAACACATGAGCATTTTGGGTGTGTGGCTACTTGTCATCTACATCAAGTTATGTGCATCCGTTTTATCTGCATTATGTGTTTCATCATCGATGTATGAAATGGTAAAAAGGAAATTGATATTATACATAGAGGCATGTGCCTCGAGGCACCGGCAGAGTTATAAAATTTTACGGTTGATTGTTGTTATGGCACTTATTCCCCGCCAAAACTTTATCCATAGGACTTTGAACAAGTTTAGTCTCAGCATAGCATCAGCAGTATCTCCCCTCTCCCCACTTGGTTATAGTCTCCCTCACTCTCCCTCACTTCTCCCTCTCAGCACACGCATGTGTGTGTGGACTTATAAATGCCTATGTGGAAACACATGAGCATTTTTGGTGTGTGGCTACTTGTTATCTACATCAAGGCATGTGCATCCGTTTTATCTGCATTATGTGTTTCATCATCGATGAATGAAATGGTAAAAAGGAAATTGATATTATACATAGAGGCATGTGCCTCGAGGCACCGACAGAGTTATAGAATTTTACGGTTGATTGTTGTTATGACACTTATTCCCCGCCAAAACTTTATCCACAGGACTTTGAACAAGTTTAGTCTCAGCATAGCAGCAGCAGTATCTCCCCTCTCCCCCCCCCCCCCCCCCACAACAAATTCATTTCAAACATCGCCAAATGCTAATTTTATTGGCAACAAAATTGTTTGTCACAAAAAATATTTTTCGGTTGCAAATTATTTTGTTAAGTAAAGGAAAATAAAAAAATAAAACTTAGCGATGATTAATGTTCATTGTAGAAAAATTATTAGATTTTAATTGTTTGGCGACGTACAATAATTTGGTCACATAATCCTTTAATTTAAAAGAATTATTTTGATTGATTAAAATGACATTGTTTTTAACTTAAGGGATTTTAATTCCACCTTTCAAAACAATGTCATTTTCCCTAAGAATAATTCCTAGTTCCAAAGCAACATCATTTTGAAACCCTGGATTAATACCTCTCTCTTCTTCGCCGTCTTTGCATTCCACGCCTCTCTCTTTGCATTTGATGAAGGTCAAGGTTGTGAGTGCTCTCTCTCACACTCACTCTCTCTTTCTCTATTCATGGTTGCTTGTTTGTTTATTATATAACACAATTTTCACTTAAACTTGACTAAGATTGTCCTTTCGAGTTATGGATGTGTCAATCTAGACAAATGCCAATTATATATCTTTATCTATTATTTCCATTTGGTTTGCTCATCTTCCATGTTAAATTGAATTTTTCCTCATTCATTGTATTTTATATTTGTTAAAATTTTATACCCTTATGTTTTTTTTAAGAGAGAGAAAGTTAAACAGTTGCTAGTTAAACCAAGCACAAGTAAGCCAGCATATGTGATAACCTCACAGATTGACGATGGATTGGAAAGAGCACTTTTTGTATATCTAGACATCTTTTATTTTGAACATTTGAGATATTTGGTTATTGGGAGGATGTTGGGACATTGGATGTTGGGAGTTGTGGATATTGTTGAATTTTTTGGATGCTATTTTATATTATGAGTAATGTACGGATGTTTTAGTAATTGTGATGTGGTTGTATGTGATGGGTCAGGCCCAAGGGCCCAACTCATGTTATAAGACCAACCTAAATAAAGAATCCAACTAGACAAGATCCAATGAGTCCAGCCCAAAAGAGGTACACGCCCAGTCAGGCTCATCAGGGTTCGAGGAGCCACATCACCAGGATAGTAAGCAGGGTCATCCAAGAGCCTCATCTACGCCGCCTGGAAGAAGTCAACCACCACGTCATCCTTTGACCGAATCTTGTGGAGAGCACCGTAACTACTCTTCCGTTGAGAAGAGGGCGCCAGCTCCACTAGATTAGCCACTTAGTTACTGATAAGTTGCCTCAATCTGTGAGGAGGCGACTATAAATTGTAAGCCCCGCCAACACTTGGGGGGCATCACACTTAGTCGAGCACATCTCTGTAATTCTCATAGCTTGTATCTCTCTGCTCTTCTTGCATACCTTAAAGTAATAAAATACCCCGGCGACCCTAGCCATTCAAAGTAGACGTAGGTCACATTGACCGAACCACTATAAATTCTTGTGTTGTTTTCTCTCTCTCTACTTTATTATTGCAATAGTTATCAGTCACTTGACAGGTGGTGTGCATAAGACCAATTTGTGCATCATCTGTATGGATTCTTTAGGGCAATGGATGCATGATTGAAATTGGTTGGAATGTTTTGAAATTGTCAAATTTTCACATAAAAAATTTTGGTGACGAAAAAAAGTCGCAGCTAAAGCACTGTTCATCTTTTTTGGCGACGGACATACTTTGTTGCATATATTTTATATACTTACTATTAGCGACGAAATAGAGTTGGTCGTTGAAGTTTTTCATATTTAGCGAGTATTGTTGAAGTTTTTTATATTTAGCGACGAATTAAATTGTCGCTAAAAGATTTATGTTGTTAAAATAATTTTTTTTTGGCGATGAACAAAACATTGGTGACCAAACGATAAGATGTTCAGTGACGATATTATTGTCATCTATTGTGTACTTGTCACAAATATTTGTTGTCATTGAAAACTTTTCCAAACGAGCCTAAGGCAATGAAAAGAATTCATCGCTACAAACTTTTTGTGACCAATTTGGTACATTTTGCGATGAGACAGTTCGTAGATAAAAGGAAAATTTATTGTGATGAACCTTTTTGAAAGTCCGGTGAGATCCAACCACAAGAAATATTTTAGGTTAAACTCAACATAAAAAAGACCATTGCAAAAGGATAAAAATAATAAAAATACTGAAAATAATCTATCCTCAAGATTCAAAACCAATAAGAAAAATGTCATGATACTCCAATAATGAAACTTGTCTAACACATGTCTATCCTGGTCTAAAGCTAGAAATCTTTTACATATCGATCTATTCCCTAATATGCTTGATTTTGAGGAAAGTACTGGAAAAATGCCCATACTTCCACTGGACTTCCAAAAATTGAAGTTGGAGGCTTTAGCTTTTCAAGTTTTTTTTTTTTTTTTTGGATAAATAAATGTATTATTCACCTTTGCAAAATGTACAACTGGGTTTTCATATGCTTACCATTAAGTATTGTTAATCACATTTTGTAATTGACTAATTTCACGAAATCCAATGTAAATCTCAATCTTTTCCTTGGTCATGATTCTATCAAGTTGAAGATCCAAAAGATTCATTAAAGTATTGTTAATCACATTTTGTAATTGACTAATTTCATGAAATCCAATGTAAATCTCAATCTTTTCCTTGGTCATGATTCTATCAAGTTGAAGATCCGAAAGATTCATTAAAGGGAGAAGATCAAGCGTCAGAGTAATATTATTCAACCACTGTATGTACATTCATGCTTAGGGCAAAGATAATGACTTAGACACCTAAGATGAAACCTTAGTTACTTTTATCTTTGGATGATTAGGATAAACATAGAATTGTAAGTAATTCAAGTATGGCTCCTAGGTGTTTTGAAAAGAAACCGGTCTATGCTCGCTAACCTTAGTTAGAGCGGTCTCTTTATAACTTAGGGAATTATATGGCAAAAGGCCATGGAGGAGTGCATAGATATCGCTCTATTAGCTTACTAGAGCAGTCTACCAAGCTCACTCGAGTAGTACTCATGGTCTCTCAAGCGATGTTGCTCCTGGACATGATGAAAAGATCCATTCGCCCTATGACTACCCCCACCAATTGAGCATTCGTTCGTGAATTTGAATTTTCTTATTTACTAAAACTACCATTATTTCGAACCTGTAAATAGGGAGAGCTTTTGACACAGCTAGGTTAAGCCTCTAGTGAGATTTCAAACAGAGAAAATACATATTCTACCAAGAGAACTTCCACCACTAACCTAGATACCTAAGATCTAAGGCTGCCACTTGTGATTCCTATCCAACCTCACAAGTTGGGAAAGAATAACTTGTTTGGGTGAAGACCAAATCCATTGGTGTGTGCAAATCGAGAGTCTTAGGTGTAAAGCCTTGAAGAATGCTCAAGACCTAAACAAACGTGTGGCGGGGAGTTCAAGTGCTGCTAGCCATAACGTCGAAGAGGGGCTTTTGGTAGAGAGATCTACGAAGAAAAGAAGCATCTAGCCATGCAGGTTGGTTGAGTTATAAGACTTAAGTACTTGTAGATTGACCTTGTATTTAGTGGCTTAGGTTTTAGTGAACCTAGAAGGTTTCCCTTGGTTTTCCTAAGAAGGGCTTTCGTGTCAACAAATCACTTATATTATTTATTATTTTTACATATACACTTGCAATTTGATGCACATATGGGAACTATGCGTTTGATGAATTGATTATTTGAATCTACATCTCACATGTAGTTGCTTAATTGGATTTGGGTTGCCTTGGTTGGGATTTCCATGTGAGATTGAGTGCTAATCAACAAATTGATAAAATCAATACACTAATCTACAGGGGTGCTTGGGGCTATGGTGTTTGAAAATGAGTTCTCACACTTAAATTTCATACTATTATGTGACGAGGTAATTGTCGTAGATTTAGATTAAAAGTGGTGGCTATCTGAGCTTAAATTTTAATTAACTTATTCACCCCCCTCTATGTCTAGCGTATGATTCCTCGTGTATAATTGAGTAAAAAGATCCTACACGCGAAGTATTGTATTTTCCCTACAATTCGTATTACAACAAGGTTTTCCTTGAATTACACTTAGTGTAGGCATTCATTGCATATTTTGCCTAATTGACCTAATTTTTGTGATTTGAGATTCATTATAACTACCGGTTGGTTACTAACTAGATGTCAACTAGGATAGTTTGAATACAAACTATTAAATTGTAATGAAAAATATATTAGACTATTTTAATATAAATCATGGAATAGTATAAATCATTGGTCATAGAAATTTATTATAATCATCAACTAATAAATAACATGAATTAGAACTAATAAATCGTTGAATATGACCAAAAAAAAAAAAAGGACAAGAAAAAATCATAACAATTGCTAAGTTTAATTAGAATAGCAATTAAAAATGAGGAACATATTATAAATTTAAATAAACAATTTTTTTATTTTAATGAGAAATAATTTGAAACTTTCTAAATGTTGCAGGGGATATAGTATATAGATGCTTCTTTGTGGGTAAGGGCAACGGGGATAATTTTAGTGGCGTATCGTATGCATTTCTTTTTTATTGCATATCATAGATTTAGGTCAATTTATTATAAAGATATTTACTTTTTGAGATGGTTGATGATTTTTATTTTTAGTTGGATTTTAACGCTAGATGAACTGATACATTTGTACCAAATTGTTCACTTTGTTTACAGTTTTTTAAAGTTTTTATTTTCAATAAAATTGAGTTGACACACTTTATTTTAGTTCATTGTTCTGTATTCATCTTATATGACATCATTTGTTAATTCCTATGTTTGTTTCACGCAAGTTTGCATATGGTTGTTATTTCCATGCATATGCCCTCCTACAAAATACTTACCCAGCACACAATATGATGGTTAAAGTGAGTAGCTATTTTTCAAATTTAATTTAAGGTTATTTTGCTATAGATTATTTTCCTTAATTTAATGGCAAGCAGTTTTCTAAGAGATTGATGTGGCAGATCGAGAATTCCTCGGCGGTCAAATTGCATCTCACATGTTCAAGTTTAGAGGGTCTATATTTTTTTTTTTTTTTGATTTTGACTGACTAGAAAACATGTTATTCATGTTCTATGAAAAGTTCATACTATTCTGGTTAGAAGAAGCTAACTAATTCCACTTTATATGTCAATGAAAAATTTTCTTGTTTAACGAATTTTGAGACCTCTTGCAGTGTAAGTTCTATAATATTGATAAATGCTAACATATAGAAAAAAAATATATATTAAAACAAAAAAGAATCAAGACCTATTAAATCTATTAAATGGTTAATAGTATAGACATTTAGAGTTGACTAGCAATGCACCACGTGCATTGTACATGAATAGTTTTCATACGCAAGAATTAGTAAAACATATTAGGTATATATGTATCTGAATTAAATATCATTTCAAATTTATCAAACTTAATTTTTCATTGCTCCTATTCTATTATAGGATTATGAAAATTTTGTATGTTCCCAAAATTCGTTATTCTAACTATAAGAGAAAGGATAAAAAATATAGTTAAATTTCGATTCTTTTAGAATTTGGTGATTGAGAGTGATTTTTACTGATGTATGAGAAATTAAATTTTATAAAATTCATTTGATTATGATTCAACTTATAATTCCTTCAATAAAATAAAAGCAATTGTCAATATACTAATCATATTGGAACCTTACTGTAATTAGGAATTAGTTAGGTATACATACACATATATATAAGCCGATTAAAAGTCTAAAAAATTCAAATTTTACTCAAAAATAAACTAAAATCTATTTTCACATGAAATCTTAATACAACCTAGAAAGTTTATTGTGACTGAAGAATTATACTAATATAACATAAATTGATTAAAAAATTATATATAGGATTATTTTTTATCCTAAAAATGAAAAGGTTAAACTTTTTTATGAAAAAGAAAATACTCATATGTAAGTATAATGTTATCTTTATAGATGAGATGAGTAATATTAGATTGATAAAGTTTTTGAAAGTTTTTTGAACACTTTATTGAAAATATTATGATATATATATTTGCTAAGGGTAATATAGGCAACTAAAAACTTTCATAGAAATTGTTATTTATGATGATGCACAAAACAGTCTTATGCATGATCAACAGTCGAGTGTGTTATAGAGTGTAATTAATGAACAATTAATAGAGCAATCAATGACAATAATATAAATATCGCGTCAACACGCAGATATATAGTGGTTCGGTCCGAGTGACCTACTCTACTCTAGGAAATGGCAACGGTGGCCGGAGAACCTTTTATTGATTAAGTAAGGTGAACAAGAGAGAGAGCAATGGTTAGCCCCGGGAGAGATACAATAGCTAGGAGAGAGAAAAGCTATGTGTGGGGTGTGTAGAGAGGTGTCCACTCATGTAGAGAGAGCTTACAATTTATAGGCACAGAGCCTTAGTTAAGGCGGTGACGTGAGGGTAAAGGTACTAGATCTTCGAAGAGGACAGCTATAAAAGGTGTGTACAATTAAAATTTGCCTCGATCTTCGAGAGTGATTTTCCCAATAATTGCTCCTCATATGCTCTAATCCTTCTGGACTCCTTGAACCCTAGACTGAGCTAAATCCATGAATTGGGCTTGACCCACCTTATAGCTGATTTGGGCCTGGGCCTAGCTCATTAATTGGGTTTGGCCCAATTAAATCTGGGCTCGTCATTTGCCCCCCATGCCCCAAGCCCTAGTAGTGATTGGGGGTTGAGGGCATGACTGAGCTCCTTCCTTTGGGTAAAATAGATATCCTGTTCCATATGGTGGCTTCTTCAGCTTTCCATCCATGGGATTTTTTAAGCTTACTTCTATATTTGGTAACATCATTGTTGGAAAGAGGATGAAGAGAAGAATGGACACTTCGACGGATGGAGATGGAGATGTTTTGGCGAGTTGCGCCATGGATATGAACTTGGGCAACACCAGGGAAGGCATAAGACTGGGCAATGTCATGAGAGACACCATGGAGGACCCAGGCAAATTGATGATGTCTTTGGTTTATGAAAATTCTCTCTTTCACAGGCGATCCCGTGGTTGATGGATTAACGAAAAAGGCTCTCTACGTCACTAGGATGGTGACTTCCCCTCCTCCTAGAAGGGGTGAGATCTGATGCCCCCAGTGCTTCCTAACTGAGGTCTGATGGTCTTGTTGTTTCTCGAAAGATGGGATTTGATGCCCCTAGCGCTTCACATAATTATCCTGCTTCTAGCAATGACCTGGTGTCCTTGCTGCAGGATGTGGATTTTGGCTAAGGAGAGGCTTTGGAGGTTTGTGACACCCTTGGATGTCAGCTCTCGGGGTCTTGAGGGTATCGATACCGAGATAGAGGACTTTGCTATGGTACCCCTCTGTTATGTGGAACCCTCTCTTTTGTATGCTTGGTCATGCTGACATTCTGGCTTCGAAAATTTGTAGATGGCTGCAATTTTTCTGTACTTTTGAGGACGCTCAAACTCAATGAGGTGTCGAGAGCTTTGGTGGAAGAGAAGTCTTGGTACCAGGCTGTAGTTGAGGTTGGTGACTTGATCCGAAATGTGTACACCCAAGTGCAGGCGGTCAAGCTGTAGTAATAATCCGGTTTGAGTCCGGAGTCGAATCCATAGGGAACTCTTCTTGGTGTTTTGAGATAAGTAGTGGTGGAGACCTATTGATTGTAACCCTTGAGATTTGAAGTTGTGTGAGGTGTGAGATTTCCTGGACAGAATATAAGATTCTTTCCAAGAGAATTTTCTAAACAAAATATGAGATAAGCTCTAATGTAAAATAGTCACTCTTTAGTTCAAGGATCTGGATATGTAGTTAATTATCCGGTTTGTGATACTTGTGCTTGATAACTCAATTAACCCCCGTGTCAACAGTAGGTTAATCGGAAGATAAATGTGGATTATGAGAATTAAGAACATGATTCCGATGTCTTTCTAGAAATTTACAAGAATTGCTTGTGCCGAGACTTAACCCGTCTACAAATAAGCAAGTGTTTCTACAAGACATTCAATCATGACATTAATGTTCCATTTCCATTCTTTAATTTAAGCACAATAATGGTGAAGATTGAAGCATAGTCATGAAGATCTAGCCGGCGTACTTGCCTTGAACCAACGAGTCTTTCTATGCAAGAGTTATCTATATCATAGAAAGAACTCCTGGTTATACAACGTACCTTAGCTTTGCTAGATGCAATCAATCATTCAATAAGCATGAGGAATATAAAGCATTAAGCATAATCGAAATTGCACAAATATAATTTTCAGATAATTTATACATGCCCTTCTCCTCTTATTAAAGAGTGAATGAGAAACTACTCACTCTTCATGGCTTTGGTAAAGCTAGAAAAGTGAGTGATGCTCATTCCTCTAAGTAGAGGGATTACAAAGCAAAGCACACTAAACAGGGAGCCGATCTTCGACAAAGAATGAGTGAATCACGTTTCACCCTTCACTGCTTTGGCGAAGCTCTAGAAAAGTGGAAGAGGTTCGCTCCTTTAAGGGAAGAAAGAAGCTCAAGCAATGGAAGTGAATGAAACACAAATTAAAAGTAGAAGAAATGTAGTCACTTTTGGAGGGTGATCCACAACCAAAGGTGATCTATTTCCCTCTATGCATGAAGATGAAAGCATAAGCATAAAACTAATTTTATAACACGCTAAGAGATGTTGGACTAAAGTCAAACTAATCTCTAGAACAAATAATTCTTCATACAAAGAAATATAAGATGATTCTACAACAAATTAGTGGGAGTCTAAGCCTCCATCAAACTTCTACTTGGTCTCCCCCCTCAAGCTCTCCAACAATGGGAGTATTTATAGGCAAGAGGAAGAGACAAGAGTGGGTGAAGGAATAGTGTATGCCGCCCAAGTCCAAGTGAAAAATCAACTACTCTCCAGTCAATCTGTGGAGAACGTTCGAACGTGAGTTGGCGTTCGAACGTTGTATCTGTTTTTGCTTTATGGGCATTCGAACGTTGTCTGGCATTCGAACGTTTCTTCTGTCTTTGCTGTATGGGCGTTCGAACGCCAGATGTGGTCTGACCTTCTCACTCAAGTGGCCTGTGGTCTTTTGTGGAAACCTATTTCCACACTCCATGCACATCTTGGCGCTTTGCACTCATCATTCTGGTCCTCAATCAATTCAAGTGGATGTTCGAACGTGAGTTGACGTTCGAACGTGGTACTCAAGTGCCTCAGGGTCTTCCTTCTTGGCTGCAACACATCATGTCTCAGCAGTCTGGTTGGCTCATAGTTCAAGTGGACGTTCGAACATGAGTTGGCATTCGAACGTTCTTGCTTTGCTCCAAGCTTCTCCAATTTTGTTCCCTAATGTGCAGGTGTTACACTCAAATGTGATATTTGTTGTTCTTGAGTCCTTGTTCACTTTAAGACCTAAAATGTCATCACTTAAACTCCATCAAAGTACAATTAGTCTCAAAAGGCATAGTAAAATGCTAATTTTAAGTACTAATCAGTTGGCTCATGAGAGAGCAACAGCTCTCGAGGACTAGCTTCTAGAGAATGAAGCTTTTTGTGTATAAGCACAGGCTGAGTTAGGCTGAACTTGTGGCGAATCTCGTGAGAGCCACTAAGCTGGAGACATAGGCTGCCTGCTTGAGAGCATATTAGAGATAGGTCAAGCTTTTGGCGACTCGCGAGAGAGCCGCTAAGATGGAGATATAGGTTGTCTACTTTAGAGCAAATCAGAGATAGGCCAAGTTTCTGGCGACTCGCGAAAGAGCCACTAAGTTGGACACATAGGCTGTTTGCTTAAGAGTGAAGCAGAGATAGGTTAAGCTTTTGGCGACTATCGTGAGTGCCGCTAAGCTGGAGATATAGGTTGTCTGCTTGAGAGCAGAGCAGAGATAGGCCAAGCTTTTGGTGACTCTCGTGAGAGCCGCTAAGCTGGAGACATAAGATGCATGCATGAGAACAGAAGCAAAATAAGGCCAAGCTTTTGGCGACTCTGGTGAAAGCCGCTAAGATGGAGATTGAGGCTGCGTGTGTGAGAACAGAGGCAGGATGAGGCCATTCTTTTTGGCAACTCTCGTGAGAGCCGCTAAGGAGATTGAAGTTATCTACATAAGAGCAGAAGCAAGAAGAGACCGAGCTTTTGACGACTCGCAAAAGAGCCGCTATACTAGAGATAGACTGTTTGCATGAGAGCAGAGGCAGATTTAGGCCAAGTTTTTTGGAAACTCGTGAGAGATGCGCTAAGCTGGAGATATAGGTTGCTTGCTTGAGAGCAGAGGCAGAGTTAGGCCAAACTTTCTGGCGACTCATGAGTGAGACGCTAAGCTGGAGAGATAGATTATCTGCGTGAGAGCAAAGGCAAAACAAGGCCAAGCTTTCTGGCGACTCGTGGGAGAGATGCTAAGCTGGAGATTTAGAGTGCTTGCATGAGAGCACCGCTGGGCGCTAAGGCACGGGCGCCGAGGGGCACTTGGGCGCCGGTGGGCACGGATGTCGAGGGGAGCTGGACACCGCTAGGCACGGACTCCGAGGTGCGCTGGGCACAGACGTCGAGGTGCGATGGGCGCCTCTGGGCACCGACGCTGAGAGGCGCTGGGCATAGTTGGGCACGGATGTCAAGGGGTGTTGGGCGCCGTGGGGCACGGATGTCGAGGTGCGCTGGGTGCTGTCCGCTAGGCGTTAGGGCGTTGTCTGCTAGGCGTTGGGTGCTGGCCGCTAGGCGCAGGAGGCAGGAAGTGCCAAGCGAGGGAGGTTGGGCAATGTCCTCGCAGGCCCGGAGTGGGTGCCAGGCAGGCGAGGTAGGGCAATGGGTGGCCCTAGGCTGGGCACAAGAGGGCACTAGGTAAGTGAGGCAGGGTGACACAGCGTTGGCACGGGAACCACTACCGAGGGGTGTTGGACATTGTCCGCTGGGCATTAGGCACTGTACGCTGGGCGCTGGGCGTTGGGCGTTGTCCGCTAGGCACAGGCACTGGACGTTGTCCGCTGAGCACAAGCGCTGGACGTTGTCTGTTGGGCGCAGGTGCTGGGCGTTGTTCATTGGACGCTGGACGTTGTCCGCTAGGTGCAAGCGTTGGGTGTTGGATGTTGTCTATTGGACAGAGGCTCTGTGCGTTGTCCGTTGGGCGCTGGGCGCCGATGGGCATGGACGACGAGGCATGTGCTGGCCTTGGCCTTAGCCTGGCGACGCCAGGCAAGTTCTTCCCTTAGCCTAGGCGATGCCTTGGGCTCTGTTCTTGGCATGGGCGACAACGTCAAGGAGAGGAGCTCTGCGACTGGAGAAAATCAGTTGGACGGCGGCGCCAGGCTCTACGGCAATCAACTGAGCAGTTGAGTATTAGAAAACCATGACGAAACGGCGGAACTTTAAACGGCCATAACTTTGCGCTCGGATGTTCATTTGAGGCAAAAAAAAATTTTGAATTCGGGTATTTTTTTGAGATCTACGAGATACAAATAGCCAAAGGCGGTTTAGGCACCAAATTTTTCCAAAAAATGCTTATTTCTCAAAGAATTTGAGTTTTTAACCCCAAATTAATGAAAAATTAGATTTTGCATGTGTCTACTTTTCGGCGATGGTGGCGGGACCTCATCATGATATGGAAGGTCATCTTCTGCTTGGTAATTCACGGATTTGGCTGTTCTTGCCATCGGAGGTAGGAAGACTGTAAGGAGAGAATCAAATCGCTTCCCACAAACGGCGTCAAACTGATGATGCACAAAAATGTCTTATGCAAGATCAATAGTCGAGTGTGTGATAAAATATAATTAATGGACAATTAATAGAGCAATCAATGGTAATAATGTAAATATCCGGTCAATACGCAGATATATAGTGATTCGGTCCGGGTGACCTACTCCACTCCGGGAAACGGCAACGGTGGCCGGGGTACCTTTTATTGATTAAGTAAGGTGAATGAGAGATAGAACAATGGTTAGCCCTGGGAGGGATACAATAGCTAGGAGAGAGAAAAGCTATGTGTGGGGTGTGTAGAGAGGTGTCCTCTCATGTAGAGAGAGCTTACAATTTATAGGCACAGAGCCTTGGTTAAGGCGGTGACGGGAGGGTAAAAGTACTAGATCTTCGAGGAGGATAGCTACAAAAGGTACGTATAATTAAATGTTGCCTTGATCTTCGAGAGTGAGTATCCCGATAATTGTTCCCCCCGTGCTCTAATCCTTCTGGACTCCTTGAACCCTGGACTGGGCTGAATCCATGAATTAGGCTTCACCCACCTTGTAGCTAATTGGGGCCTAACTCATTAATTGGGTATGGCCCAATAAAATCTGGGCTCGTCAATTTATACATAGAGAATAGATAACTAAAAGAGATTTTAGAAGAATTTGGAGATTTAAATACATAATGATATGATAATAATTTAGATATTTAATTGAGAAAAGAAAGAATGATCTTTGTAATTCTTTATAAAGGGTAAAAAAGAGCGTGTCATGGGTTCTTTTGGTGATTACTTCCCTCATCATTTTGTTGATCAACAATAAGATTTTGTGAAGTTTAGCTTTTGTTTACAGTTGAATAAATGATACAAGCAGCTCAAAGTGAAGCTATGCTATTCATACATGACCAAACATCTTAAAAAGAGGAAGCAATCAGACTTATTAAATGCAAAAGGGTATCTAAGTCTGCAGTCCACAAATAGAAAACTGAAATAAATCTAAGAAATCATTTTCTACCATGTGTACTATGTTTTCTATGCATAAATTTTAGTTTAGTAGTATCATAATATTGCTACAAATTATAGGAAAAAATTAGACTTGATAGAAGGATAAAATGATATTGCAAAAAATGACATCAAACCGAGCAAACAAGAGTTATACTCGATTAACTCAGGAACAAAGAGAATTGTACATCGAAAGAGTGGGAGAAAGAAGAAGGATATCTAATAGTACAACAGAACCATAACATCAACGTGATGGCAATAATCAGAATAGAAGTACAACACAAGAATTCATTGAATCAAAAGAATTGGTGTACAATAACATACTCAATCCAAATATTACTAAAACAAATACTAACTCCATTTGTATGATATGACAGAACAAAATACAATGCATGTATTATCGAAAGCTACTATTATTCAGTGGGCAGTACTTCAACTTTTTTATAAAGGTGAGCAAATTAAATGAGAATGACCAAGCAACTTGAAGAAATTGAAGATCCATAAACAAACAAACAACCGACAAGAAGACGATAGAAAGCAAAAAAGAATATGTTCACTTGAAGATACAAAATTGCCAAAAAAAATAACCACTCAATGATGTTTTTATACATTATCCTCATTTTTAGTTATTGCTGAACATACATGGTTTTTGGTGCTTTTTATATTCGAATAAGAACTTCTCATTTTTTTTTGAACTCTAATGTCTGATGGGACGCGTAGTCAACCTAACAGCTACAATGAATTAAATCAATAAATTAAGTCCAAAATAGCATTCCTCATTTTCAAATCTTCTATACTTTAAGAAATATGACATGAAAATGAACTTCATCTGTTATTTTATCTGCATGTCAAATACTTTTATCATTACTAAAAGTTAACTAATTTACAAATCTAATTGAAACAATTAAAAATTTAAGCGCCCTTTTTTGGGTATTCAACAATATGCAAATACTACAACACAACTACAACTACAATCTAATTTTTCAGTGGTCTACAATTTATCAAGAAACACTTATGTATAATTATAAAATTTAAACCTTCATGCAAAAATTTTGAATTCATAATTTACCTATTAAAAAAATGCCACAATACAATATTATTTACCATTTAATAACTTATTAAATTTTATTACACATACACTTTGTATTTCTAATAAATTTAATAAAAAATTTAAGATCTAAATTTTTTCACATGTAACGCACGTGTGCATTATTATTAATATTAAAATGTACCAACACTAATAAAATTGCTTACTCACATGACTACATAAAATGGCATATGGATATCCTGGGTTCGAATTTCCCACTCATTCCCTAAAGAGTATGTAAGCTGATTCAAATACAATATCAGACCTCATATGTGTTGTTATAATCATTCCTTTGGTTCAAAATTACATATAAACTCCATACAATCTCCATTGGAAGATTGTCTCTTCGTTCACACTAATGCTATGTTTGGTACGTAGGATTAAGTCTTTGGAATGGAATATGCATTGGTAATGTTCATTCCTACGTTTAATTAGTAGGAATTAGAATTCATTACTATTCCTAAGGAATAATTAATCCCACAAATCATGGGATAAGGCATTACTAAATATGGTATTTTACATTCCATTCCCACCCTAGCTATGCCAAATAAAAAAAAAAAAACCATTATGGTCTTTCCCTTCCCGATCATCACCTCTCGCTGCTCACACTTTGCTATGCTCAGATCCCTCTTCTCTTCTTCTTTCCTCATATCTTCTTTTCTTCCTCAATAACTGTTTTGTTCTTTCCCTTCCTGATCATATTGGCTTGGGCAGCCTTCTTCTTGTGGTTCTCTTGTACTTTACGGCTTTGAAAATCCTTTGCATGATGCCCCAATTTATTGCACACAAAGCAGTTGCCTTTGAACCTTTTGGAATCACCATCCTTGGCCCCTTGTTGGCCAACATACTTCATTTGCTTGTTAGTTTTATGTCCCTCTTCAATCACATGTGTCTTTGACTCTATGGAATGATTACCAACTTTCTTTTCGGAGACTTTATTGTCCTCCT
Organism: Ilex aquifolium; assembly: GCA_951799425.1. Classification (NCBI taxonomy): domain Eukaryota; kingdom Viridiplantae; phylum Streptophyta; class Magnoliopsida; order Aquifoliales; family Aquifoliaceae; genus Ilex; species Ilex aquifolium. The sequence continues at coordinate 29,585,960 of OX637398.1, read as the reverse complement.
CGATCCTCAATCTCATGATCAAGTATTCAATTTTTATTTCTTTGCATTTATGCTTCAAATAATTTTTGAAGTTCTTCTAATGTAGCGGTAATTTCTCAATAATTGCAGCCACTTGAAAAAAGTCACTAAGCACCATCCATTCAGCATGAATCTCATGTAAGATCACTTAAAGATCTTGAACTTGACTTATGATAGTCTTGGAATCCACCATTTTGTAGTCAAGAAATCTGCCCACAACGAATTTTTTTATTCCGACATCCTCTATCTTGTACTTTTTATCCAAAGATTCCCACAGCTCTCTAGCCGTCTTGAGTGGACTATACACATTATATAATTTGTTATCCGATCCATTGAGGATATAGTTCTTGTATAGAAAATCAGAGTGCTTCCATGCATCCACCGTAGCAATAACTTGGTTGTCAGTCTCATTCTCACTACAAACAGGAGCATCCTCACGAAGAAACTTTACAAGATTCAACGTAGTGAAATAGAACAACATTTTATGTTGCTATCTCTTGAGTGAATATACATTAGAACTGTCTTGACTATCAAATCTTATCATGCTTTGTTTTGAAAGGTAGAACAATAGTTCAAATGTATCCAAAGGTCGAATACTGTAATATGTCTACGCTGGTTTACATGGTCTTTAACTACATCACTACGGCCAATATTCAGTTGTTAGTATGTCATGTCCGCATGTTACTCATTGTTGCACAAGCTTAGTATTAAATGGGTTTAAGTATTGCATTTTTTTTTTGGGTAGAACTAGAAGGGAGCGAAAAAGTTCAAACTATTGCATCTCTTATTAGTGCCGAGATTGAGGAGGCATCAATAGTGTGTGCCCATGAAATTGGTGTTGATTCTGCAATCCGCAACTTAAAGAAAAGATTTATTTAGAGTTACTGATTTTAATTATCCTTTTTCTAGTGAATTTGTTCCTTATTTGATTTGTAAGTGTATTGATTGTGCATTTTATATTATTTGTCAAGTTTCAAAATTAATAGTACTCATTGTAAAAAATTATGCTAAATTAAGTAAAACAATTTTTTTTTTTTTTTGATCATATTCCTTTCCATTCTAGTAGAAATTATTTTATCCAAACATTGGAATAGAATGTCAATTCTATTCCAAGATTTAATCCCAAATTAATTGCCAAACATTGGAATGGTAATATGTATTCCATTACATTTCTAAGATCATTTCATTCTCATGTCCATTTCATTCCTACTTAAAGGTATTATTGCGTACAACGCAACATGAGGGTTTGATTAATGTTGTTATCCAAGCTCAATCTAGCAAGAACGAAAAACTACACGGGCAACGATATTGGCTTACATACCAAACATTCAAAAATGTTCACATTGTTGTAAAACAAGCAAATTTATGTAGGTGCGAACAATTAAATCAAACAAATAAAAGATAGAAAAACAATAATGAAAGATATAGAGGAATGGGAAGATATATATGATCCGATGTGTCCTTCATTCAAAAGTGCAAGGCCTATTTATAGGCAAAAAACCTAATAGTCTTCTTGTATTTGTCGGTAGAAGGATGGAGGACTTCCATACTCATTAAATGTGGTTACTATTTGTGCATTGTATGGTCATGTCTAAATACTATTTGCTACTATTTATGTATAGTAGTCATCCAAATTAATAGCATTTACAACACTCCCCCTTGGATGACTATTTACATAACACTAGGATCAAAAATCCAATTTTGATAAAATCGTTAGAATCTTAAGCACTGCCTCGTTAAAAACCTTGCTAAGTAAAACCCAGTGGGAAAAACCTTAGCGAAGGGAAAAAAAGTACAAGCCTCTCCCCGTTGAAGGCATCCATTCAAAATGATGATTATTCAGCTTGATAGATCTTTGAGACGCCGCATTCCAATTTGATTCACCAATTTCTGGAATGTAGTCGGTGGGAGTGCTTTAGTAAACAAATCTGCCAGATTTTCAGTCGAACGAATCTGTTGAATATTAATATGAACGTTCTTCTCCAGCTCATGTGTGTAAAAGAATTTTGGTGATATATATTTTGTTCTGTCGCCCTTGATATATCATTCCTTGCGCTGTGTGATACAAGTTGTATTGTCCTCATATAATATTGTTGGGATGCCTTTAATTGAAGATAGTCCACTTTGCTCTTGAATATGTTGGATCATGGATCTTAGTCAAATACATTCTCGACTTGCTTCATGGATGGCTAGTATTTCAGAGTGATTGGATGATGTAACAACCATTGTTTGCTTAACTGATTTCCATGATATAATCGTACCACCATAAGTAAACACATATCCAGTTTGTGATCGAGCCTTGTATGGATCAAAAAAATAACGGGCATCTGCATATCCAACTAACTGTGGATTTTGGTCATTCGTGTAGAATAACCCCATGTCTACTGCCCCACGGAGATATCGTAATACATGTTTGATCCCATTCCAATGCCTTTGAGTTGGTGTTGTGTTGTACCTTGCTAGTAAGTCAACTGCAAATGATATGTCTGGCCTTGTACAGTTTGTTAAATACATTAGTGCACCAATTGCACTAAGATATGGTGCTTCTGGACCAAGAAGTGTTTCATCTTCTTCTTGAGGGCGAAATGGATCCTTCTTTATATCTAATGATCTGACGATCATTGGTGAACTCAATAAATGTGATTTATCCATGTAAAATTGTTTCAAGATCTTTTCTGTGTATGTTGATTGATGCACAAAAACTCCATTAGATAAATGTTCAATTTGTAAGCTCTTTGTAAGCTCCATTAGATAAAGACAAAATTTTGTTTGTCCAAGATCTTTCATCTCAAACTCACTTTTTAAATAGCTAGCGCCTTTTGTAAGTTCTTCTAGAGTGCCTACTAGATTTAAATCAGCAACATATACAACAATAATAGAAAATCTACTTTTAGATCTTTTAATAAAAATATATGGACATATCAAATTATTGACATATCCCTCTGTCAAGAGATATTCACTAAGACGATTATACCACATCCGCCCTGATTGTTTTAATTCATACAACGATCATTGAAGTTTAATGGAATACAACGTTCGAGGCTATGAGTTATAGGCTTCTGGAATTTTGAATCGTTCAGGTATTTTCATGTATATCTCATTGTCTAATGAGCCATATAAATATGCAGTGACAACATCCATTAAACACATATTCAGCCTTTCAGAGACTGCAAAACCTATCAAAAATCTGAAAGTGATAGCGTCTATTACGGGAGAATTACGTCTCCTCATAATCAATACCAGGTCTATGTGAGAAACCTTGTGCCACAAGTTGTGCTTTATACTGTACAATTTCATTTTTCTCACGAACACCCATTTATATCCAACGGGTTCAACACCTTGCAATGTTTGGACTACATGTCCAAATACATTGCGTTTTGTTAGTGAGCTTAATTCTGTTTGAATTGCTTCTTTCCACTTTTGCCAATCATTTCTATGTTTGCATTCATCAATAGTTTTCGATTCAGGATCTGACTTGATCCAAAATATGTACATCCAAGTGCAGGCGGTCAAGTTGTAGTAATAATCCGGTTTGAGTCCGGAGTCGAATCCACAGGGAACTCTTGTTGGTGTTTTGAGATAAGTAGTGGTGGAGACCTAGTGATTGTAACCCTTGAGATTTGAAGTTGTGTATGAGATTTCCTGGACAGAATATAAGATTCTTTCCAAGAGAATTTTCTAAACAAAATATGAGATAAGCTTTAATGTAAAAGAGTCACTCTTTAGTTCAAGAATCTGGATATGTAGTTAATTATCCGGTTTGTTATATTTGTGCTTGATAACTCAATTAACCCCCGTGTCAACAGCAAATTAATCGGAAGATAAAGGTGGATTATGAGAATTAAGAACATGATTCCGATGTCTTTCTAGAAGTTTACAAGAATTGTTTGTGTCGAGACTTAACCCGTCTACAAACAAGCAAGTGTTTCTACAAGATATCCAATCATGAAATTAATGTTCCATTTTCATTCTTTAATTGAAGCACAATAATGGTGAAGATTGAAGGGTAGTCATGAAGATCTAGCCGGGGTACTTGCCTTAAACCAATGAGTCTTTCTATACAAGAGTTATCTATGTTATAGAAAGAACTCATTGTTATACAAAGTACATTAGCTTTGCTAGATGCAATCAATCATTCAACAAGCATGGAGAATATAAAGCATTAAGCGTAATCGAAATTGCACAAATATAACTTCTGGATAATTTATACATGTCCTTCTCCTCTTACTAAATAGTGAATGAGAAACTACTCACTCTTCATGGCTTTGGTAAACTAAAAAAGTGAGTGATGCTCATTCCTCCAAGTAGAGGGAACACAAAGCAAAACACACTAAACAGGGAGCCGATCTTCGACAAAGAATGAGTGAATCATGTTCCACCCTTCACGGCTTTGGCGAAGCTCTAGAAAAGTGGAAGAGTTTCACTCCTCTAAGGGAAGAAAGAAGCTCAAGCAATGGAAGTGAATGAAACACAAATTAAAAGTAGAAGAAATGTAGTCACTTTTGGAGGGTGATCCACAACCAAAGGTAATCTATCTCCCTCTATGCATGTAAATGAAAGCATAAGCTTAAGACTAATTCTACAACAAGCTAAGAGATGTTGGATTAATGCCAAACCAATCTCTAGAACAACTACTTCTTCATACAAGGAAATATAAGATTATTCTACAATAATATGAGTGGGAGTCTAAGCCTCCATCAAACTCTCTACCAAGTCTCTCCCAAACTCTCCAACAATGGGAGTATTTATAGGCAAGGAGGAGGAAACAAGAGGGGGTGAAGGAATAGTGTATGCCGCCCAAAGTCCATGTGAAAGTCCCAATGTTCGGAGAGAAGATCAACCACTCTACAGCCTGTCTGTGGAGAATGTTCAAAAGTTATCTGGCGTTCAAACGTTGTATCTGTTTTTGCTTTATGGGCGTTCGAATGTTTCCTTGCGTTCGAACTTTTCTTCTGTCTTTGCTTTATGGGCGTTCGAACGCCAGATGGGGTTTGAACCTCTAACTCAAGTGCCTCAGGGTCTTCCTTCTTGGCTGTAACACGCCATGTCTCAGCAGTCTGGTCTGCTCATAGTTCAAGTGGACGTTCGAACGTGAGTTGGCGTTCGAACGTTCTTGCTTTGCTCCAAGCTTCTCCAATTTTGTTCCCTAATGTGCTGGTGTTACACTCAAGTGTGATACTTGTTGTTCTTGAGTCCTTGTTCATTTTACAAAACTCGTTGTTTCTATGTACATTAATATCCACAATCATAGAGGTTTATACAAAAGGTTGAATCAAAAATTCATGGCGTCTCAAGATAAATCCCTACCCACGCTTTAGGTTGGTATTCTCGGACATTCCTTACTCGACCCATATTTTCAGTTCAGTCAAAAGAGTTTGTACAAGACGATTTTTACACTTTTTACAAAAATTCGGACCTTTGGCTTTCATCCCCAAAAACATATTTTCCACATTTTTGTTAGAAAAGCATCTAATCCGAGTCGTCCTCTGTCTCTGTGTCATTCGAACAACCAGTGACTCTCCCAATTTCCTGTCTCACAAACCGGTCAAGCAAAGTACTAGAATAGCATGGCGTCTCAGGGTAATCCTTACTCAGCCCATTCACTAGCCAGTCTAATCGATCGAGTGCACGACCGAAAATTGGTTCAGAACACTGATTATATCTTTTCTCGTGAAAGACTCTGCCACACTGTTTACAGACACCAAGCCTTTTAGCACAACGACGTTTAGCAACAGTGCTTCTGCCACAGAGGGATTTCGCTTGTTCTTCTCGAATTACGGCTTTCCTTTCCAGTCTTGGTTTTCTCATGATCATAGTATGCACATCAGATGGAAAAGTGTGTAGAACTCCCAGACTAAACCAAAAAAGTTTAACATCCATGCTTTCTAAGCTTTAAGACTCACTATCTGGTTCTTTAACGTCTGTCAGACACAAAGACGATTGGAACTGACTCACATACATGATCATCAATTTATAAAAAACACGAGGCATGGTACACAGTATGATCAGAAACAGCAACAACAACAACAAAAACAAAAATTTTACGGGCACAAAATAAAAATATGAACTGTAGTTCTCACCCCCCAACCTAAACTGAACATTGTCCCCAATATTTCGAATTTACCAGTGTATGGATCTTGGAGATGAGGTTGAATGGTAGAGATTTGTTCATCTGCCAAAACCTACAAATAAAAATACACAAATTACTCATCTTTGCGCAGATCTGGTTTTCGGGTAGGCTGAAAATCTTTGTGTGTGAGTGCAAACAAGAGAAGAACACACATGAGCAAATATAAGATTAAAATGCAAAGTATGAAGCAAAAGACTGTGTTTGCAGAGTGTGTAGTCATTGGTTTGCAGGGGATGGGTCGTTTATTAGATAACAAAGAAAAACGAAGAAGAAAATGAAGAAGAAGAAGAAGAAAAAGAAGGGGGAGACCAACAGCAGCGGCTAGGAAAAAGATTGGGGGCCTTATAAAGGCGCCCCAGCGGGTCAGGTTGAGTTGGATTTTTCCTGACCCGATCCAATTGAGTTTCGGCAGGCACGAATCTCGGAGGAATATTCTGGTTCCATTAAAAGAATGGTTTCCACATTTTTAACAAAGTCCTCCAAAAATGGTTTCAACCGCTCACCATTAATAGTAAATATATTACCGTTCGATGGGTTTTCCACTTCAACTGCTCCATGTCCAAACACCTTTTTGACAATATAAGGCCCAGTTCATCTTGACTTCAACTTACCAAGAAAGAGGCGGAGTCTTGAATTAAATAACAGGACTTTTTGAGAAGGCTCAAAAGATTTCCGCACAATGTTCTTGTCATGAAAAATTTTCATCCTGGTTTTAGCAATCTTAGAATTCTCATATGCTTCATTTCTCAATTCCTCCAATTCATTTATCTGAAGTTTCCTTGCTAGTCCGACCTTGTCCAGGTCAAAGTTCATTGCTTTAATGGCTCAGTATGCCCTATGTTCCAATTCCACAGGTAGGTGACATGGCTTTCCATAGACTAATCGATAAGGAGACATGCCCAAAATTGTTTTAAAAGCAGTGCGGTATGCCCAGAGTGCATCAGTGAGTCTTGATCAACAATCTTTACGGTCTAGATTTACCATTTTTTCTAAAATTAATTTGATCTCCCGATTAGCTAGTTCAGCCTGTCCACTAGTCTGTGGGTGATAAGGGGTTGCAATTTTGTGAAAGATCAAGTATTTTTTTCATCAAATTCCAGAAGGGACGATTGCAAAAATGAGCACTCCCATCACTTATGATTGATTTCAGAATTCCAAACCGAGACAAAATATTTTCTTTTAAAAACTTGATCACTGTTCGGTGATCATTATTTCGGCATGGAATTGCTTCAACCCATTTTGACACATAGTCTATGGCCACTAAAATGTATAGATAGCCAAAGGAAGGGGGAAACGGTCCCATAAAATCGATGTCCCAGCAGTCAAAAAATTCAATTACCAGAATGGGGTTTAAGGGCATCATGTTTCTTTTAGAAATGATTCCTAACCTTTGGCATCTATCGCAAGTTAAACAAAAGACATGGACATCTTTGAAAAGCGTGGGCCAGTAAAATCCACACTGTAATATTTTTTGCAGCGGTTTTCCTTGATGAAAAATGGCCACCGCATGCTTCAGAATGACAAAATGTTATTATCTGGTCGCTTTCATGAGTGGGGATGTAACGCCTTATGATTTGACACTTACAGTACTTAAATACGTAGGGATCCTCTCAAAAGAAATTACGAACCTCCCTCAGAAATTTCTTTTTGTCCATCATGGTAAAGGATGGGGGGAACGTACCAGTAGCAAAAAAGTTAGCAATATCAGCGTACCATGGTGTCTTATTAATCATGAACAGTTGTTCATCAGGAAATTTCTCATTGATTGGCAATCCATCTTCACGAAATTCATATGTTAATCTAGAAAGATGATATGCCACCACATTCTCGACACCCTTTTTGTCTTTAATGATCAAATCAAACTCTTGGAGCAAGAATATCCATGTGAGGGTTTAGTCGTCGCTGCATTTGACGAGAGGGTTTTGAATCCTCTTCAAGGTATATAGCATGATTGCAAATTAACGGAATTATACCTTCCAAGTCAGCGATGGTTCACCCAATGGTGCTTTTATGGCTTTGAAGAACTTCAATCAGTTTAGACTCTTGCAAGTCTGTGAGCTTAGATGAAATTACCACTGGGTATGAATCGTCATCTCCTAAGAATGCATATTTGAGGTCAGATGGGAGAGGTTTCAATTCAGGCTTTGGTGGCTTGATACTTGATGAGAGTGGCTTTGTGCCACTCGATGAAAGTTCCTCGAATTTGGGTACCCATGTCTCAACAGCATGAGTAGGGCAACTCTGTGGATTTGGGTCATCATTTTTTGACTCAGATGTGCTAGGTTCCAACTGGTATGATTTAGCAGAAGGTTCACAAAAGGTATCATTCACATGTTCGTGAACCAACGACTCAATAGAATTTATTTCTCTCTCTTCTTTGTCCTCTCCTGGGTGTTTGGAAATATTAAAAATATTCAGCTCAAGAGTCATGTTCCCAAAGGTTAATTTCATAACCTCATTCCTACAATTGATCAGAGCATTGGAGGTTGTTAGGAAGGGTCGACCAAGAATAATGGGAATTTGATTTTCTGAATGCATTGCTGGATGAGTATCTAGAACAATGAAGTCCACCAGGAAGACAAAGTTGTCTACTTGGATAAGTACATCTTCAACAATGCCCCTAGGGATTTTGACAGATCTGTCGGCCAGCTGGAGTGTGACACAAGTGGGTTTGAGTTCACCCAGGCCCAACTGCTGGTAGACAGAGTAGGGTAGCAAATTAACACTAGCTCCAAGGTCTAACAGTGCTTGTTCAATTTAGGAATTTCCAATGACACATGACACAGTCGGACACCCCGGATCCTTGTATTTTGGAGGAGTTTTGTGTTGAAGCAGGGCACTGGCTTGTTCTGTTAGGAAAGCTCTTCTTTGGACATTCTAGTTTCTCTTGACTGTGCACAAGTCTTTTAGAAACTTAGCATAAGACGGAACTTGTTTGATTGCATCCAGAAGTGGGATGTTGATCTTTACTTGCTTAAAAAGCTCGTAAATTTCAGGCTGATTTTTCAACTTCTGTTTGGTTTTGAGTCTATGAGGAAAAGGAGCAGGAATGGAACACGAAGGCTCTCTGTCCTCAGAAGGTTCTGGCTCTTGTTCAATCATAGGCTCAGGTTCTTCTTCAAGTTCAGTCTCAATTGGTTCAGGTTCAAATGATGAGTTGACTAGGATTGACTCAGGTTTTGGCTTTGGAATGAGCATGTCTCTGATGGTCTTGTCAATCACCTTGCCACTTCTTAGTGTAGTGACAACTTGGGCTTGGTCTTGTGGTGTTTCCATGAGTGAAGCATTTCCTACGTGAAATTGGCCTTGTGGAGGTTTTGGTTGGGCAAGGAACTTACCCTTCTCGTGTGTGGCCATGGATTGGGTTAGCTTTTGGATGTGGCTTTTAAGATCCTCGAAAGATTGAGTGGTCTGGGTTTTGAAATCAGTGAAAGCCTGTGTGGAATTATTGTTATAATTCATTTGGCTTTGCATGAACTGATTCAGTGTGTCCTCAAGACTCCTCTTTTGTGGTGGTTGGTATGGTTGATATGTGGGAGGTCTCTGAGGTGGTGGGTATGAACCTTGTTGTTGGTTCATGGGTGTCGGTTATGTGTTCCTCCAACTGAAGTTTGGGTGGTTCTGCCACCGTGGATTGTATGTTTCAGAGTATGGGTTGGAGTAAGGCTTGTTAAAGTTGGAAACTGCATTTGTTTGTTCCAACAAGACCTCCTTGAACGCTGGGATGGTAGGGCACTCCCCAGTAGGGTGTCCTGTTAGCGCACAGATTCCACACACTTGTTATGTGGAAGAGCTAACATCAACTTGATGGACCTTCTTCATCTCTAAAGCTTCAAGCTTTTGAGACAAAGTAGACATTTTTGCTCTCAGGTCATCATCATCTCTCAAGACATATTTACCTCCTTGGGAAGTAGATGGTCTGGCTTCTACAGTGGTAGGAGAGGTTGAGTCCCACATCTGAGAACTATCAGATATGGTGTCAAAAAAAATGAATGTCTCCTTCAGACTTTTTCCCATAAATTCTCTTTGAGTCATCATTTTGACAAACTGACATAGTCTAGAGGGTAAGGAGTCATAGAAAAATCCTACCAAAGTCCAATTCTCAAAAGCGTGATGTGGGCAGATCTTTGAATCTCTCCCAACTTTGGTAAAAAAAATTTCCTTCTTTAACCGCAAAATTCATGATTTGCCTTTTAAGTGCATTAGTGCGGTGTAGAGGAAAAAACTTTCTGAAAAATTCATTTTGCAATGTCTGCCAGTTAGGTATTGAAAGGGCTTTTAAAGAATTTAGTCATTGTTTAGCTTTGTCCCTTAAAGAGAAAGCAAAAAGTTTCATCTTGGCTAGTTCAGAATTGTCTTGAAATGTTCCACACATTTCTTCAAAATCTTTTATATGCAGATATGGATTTTCTGCATCCAATCCATGAAAAACAGGTAATAACTGCACTGTCCCCGGTTTTGCAGTAAAGAGGGGAGCATTTTCAGGGAATACAAAATAAGAGGGGACACTATTTCTTGTGGGATTTAAGTAATCCCGCAAAGTTTGAATGTTAGGCACTTCCCCCTCTCTCATAGGGACTTCTCTGTTTCTCTCATTATTTGTCATATTACTCTCACAAGAGTCTATTACTGATCTAGGTGAATTCGGTTCAGGCTGATTCACAGACTCACAAGATTCTGCTGGCAAATTTTGATAGTGAGGAGTGCCCTTAGACATAAAATTAAGGAAAATAACACAAAACAAAATTATTCACTGTAAACCAAAGAATATATACGACAATAAAGGTATTTTTACCTTTTACCTTAAAACACCTTTTATAGTTCCCCGGCAACAGCGCCAAAAACTTGACTTGATCCGAAATGTGTACACCCAAGTGCAGGCGGTCAAGCTGTAGTAATAATCCGGTTTGAGTCCGGAGTCGAATCCACAGGGAACTCTTGTTGGTGTTTTGAGATAAGCAGTGGTGGAGACCTAGTGATTCTAACCCTTGAGATTTCAAGTTGTGCATCAGATTTCCTGGACAGAATATAAGATTCTTTCCAAGAGAATTTTCTAAACAAAATATGAGAGAAGCTCTAATGTAAAAGAGTCACTCTTTAGTTAAAGGATCTGGATATGTAGTTAATTATCCGGTTTGTTATATTTGTGCGTGATAGCTCAATTAACCCCCGTGTCAACAGCAGGTTAATCGGAAGATAAAGGTGGATTATGAGAATTAAGAACATGATTCCGATGTCTTTCTAGAAGTTTACAAGAATTGTTTGTGCCGAAACTTAACCCGTCTACAAACAAGCAAGTGTTTCTACAAGACATCCAATCATGACATTAATGTTCCATTTCCATTCTTTAATTGAAGCACAATAATGGTGAAGATTGAAGGGTAGTCATGAAGATCTAGTCGGGGTACTTGCCTTGAACCAATGAGTCTTTCTATACAAGAGTTATCTATGTTATAGAAAGAACTCATTGTTATACAAAGTACCTTAACTTTGCTAGATGCAATCAATCATTCAATAAGCATGGGGAATATAAAGCATTAAGCATAATCAAAATTGCACAAATATAACGTCCGGATAATTTATACATGCCTTTCTCCTCTTACTAAAGAATGAATCAGAAACTACTCACTCTTCATGGCTTTGATAAAGCTAAAAAAGTGAGTGATTCTCATTCCTCCAAGTAGAGGGAACACAAAGCAAAACACACTAAACAGGGAGCCGATCTTCGACAAAGAATGAGTGAATCACGTTCCACCCTTCACGGCTTTGGTGAAGCTCTAGAAAAGTGGAAGAGTTTTACTCCTCTAAGGGAAGAAAGAAGCTCAAGCAATGAAAGTGAATGAAACACAAATTAAAAGTAGAAGGTAGTCACTTTTGGAGGGTGATCCACAACCAAAGGTAATCTATCTCCCTCTATGCATCTAAATGAAAGCATAAGCTTAAGACTAATTCTACAACAAGCTAAGAGATGTTGGATTAATGTCAAACCAATCTCTAGAACAACTACTTCTTCATACAAGAAAATATAAGATTATTCTACAATAATATGAGTGGGAGTCTAAGCCTCCATCAAACTCTCTACCAAGTCTCTCCCAAGCTCTCCAACAATGGGAGTATTTATAGGCAAGGAGGAGGAGACAAGAGGGGGTGAAGGAATAATGTATGCTGCCCAAAGTCCAAGTGAAAGTCCCAATGTCCGGAGAGAAGATCAACCACTCTGCAGCCTGTCTGTGGAGAACATTCGAATGTTATCTGGCGTTTGAACGTTGTATCTTTTTTTGCTTTATGGGCATTCGAACGTTTCCTGGCATTCAAACGTTTCTTCTGTCTTTTCTTTATGGGCATTCGAATGCTAGATGGGGTTTGAACCTCTCACTCAAGTGGCATGTGGTCTTCTATGGAAACCTAACCCACACTCAATTCAAAACTTGGCGCTTTGCACTCATTATCCTGGTCCTCATATAGTTCAAGTGGACATTCCAACGTGAGTTGCATTCGAACGTGGTACTCAAGTGCCTCAGGGTTTTCCTTCTTGGTTGTAACACGCCATGTCTCAGCAATCTGGTCTGCTCATAGTTCAAGTGGACGTTCGAACGTGAGTTGGCATTCAAACTTTCTTGCTTTGCTCCAAGCTTCTCCAATTTTGTTCCCTAATGTGTTGGTGTTACACTCCAGTGTGATACTTGTTGTTCTTGAGTCCTTGTTCATTTTAGGACCTGAAATGTCATCACTTAAACTCCATCAAAGTACAATTAGTCTTAAAAAGGCATAGTAAAATTCTAATTTTAAGTACTAATCAGGCTCCTCACCATTTCTTGAAATATCAAGAGCAACAGCAAATGAAAATATGACATCTACAATAACTTTATTTCGATCCCATCTTTTTCCATTATGCACATAGTTTATAGAGATCTCATCATTCTCAGGTACCTAAGCCTCTTCCAGAGGTATTTTGATTGATTGGAAACTATGTCTTTCCTAACCCCTAAAATGCTATCCCTCAAATGATGCAATGTATGAGCGGAAGGAAGGATTTCTCCCCCTTTGGGATAGTGTGAAAAGAAAGGGCAATGAGGAAAGGGAAATGGGAAGATGTAAATATGGGATATGTATGCACAAAAATGCTCCCTAATCGCAAGGAGACTTTCGTGTGTTGTGAGTTACTTGGAAGAGTATTCCAAGGTCGTATCCACAGGGAAGGAAGTGAATCAAGATTGAAGTGATTTGGTGAAAAACGGAAATGTAAAATCTTTTGTCTTGAGAGTTGGTTTGTGAAGTGTATGCTAATGAAGATGTAATGATAAAACAAGTGTTGGCAATTCCAAGAGATCACTCCAATGGGTATACCACCTCAACTCAAACCACTCCTCCGATTGAGCATGAATGAACGCTTGAATCACGGAAAGCCGAGGATGACGTCAGTGAGTATCTAAGCATAAACCGTGACTAGGCCTACGGTTTATCAAAGACTCATCGACTCATCCATCTTCCATCCGGTCAAAACGAACCATTTGACTCTAAAGGGAAGGAGGAGAAAGAGTTGAAATGGTATCCCCAAAGGAGATCCCTCTTGGTCTTGCCAACTAAAGGATTTAGCTACTCATACTTGGAATGGAAATGACTATGTAATGAAAGTGCATTGCAAATCTATGAACTTCTAAAGCTACAAAGTACAAGAATTCATGAGCTAAAAGACAATGCATTTAAACCCATTACATAGCTATGAAAATGAAGAACTTTAATTCATTAATGGTAGGAAGTGGAAGAGAACATTCAACTAGTGAAAAGCATGGAAGAGCTAACATTTATGGCATTGAAGAAAGTTCTAAAGAGTCTTACAGGAGAATGCAAGGCAATGTACTGGAAAATAAGTGAAAATTACAACTTTCTCTCTCTAGAATCTACTATTCATCATCTCTACGCTCGGAGCATCTCTCTCTAAAAACTCTCTAATGTAATACATACAATAATCCTCCCCTTGTAATGGAGATCATTCATCAACCCTAACGTGCAGGAGACATGGAGTAGCCTGGAGAAGTGATCTCCATCAATAGGTTGCAGGTGATGGCTTGGACAGGGCATGGCAGGGCACTCCTCAAGACCCAGCAGCTCAACTTCTCACTCCTCTCATTAATGCTCTCTTGCAATCAATAGTCCAAAAGAGGTGTGAACACAATGAATAGTGTTGTGGGCTTGCAGGAGGCAGGTGGGAGAAGACATGGTGGGGTCCACAGAAATCGGCTGAGACAAGTTCGCAGAATTTGGGCAAAATTCCTTCGGGCGTACCGGTACGCGTACCGGTACACAGCACTCCAGTAGGGTCATCGTACCGGTACGCGTACCGGTACGCTTCACTCCAGTAGGGTCAGCGTACCGGTACGCTAGCCTTATTTTCCTGAATTTCTTCCTATCCTCCCCTGTTGAGCTTGCCTTTGGTTTTCCTTCACCCTTATTCATCTTGATGTATTTGAGAAGCCTCAAGATGGTTATGTTGCGCACTTTTACCCTGCAATCATCAAATGCTAAATTGAGAAATTATGAAGTAAAACTCCATCTTTTAATTATAAAAACCATTCAATTAACATTGATTTGCACATGTGAATCATACAATATATTGTGCTAATCACACCCCCCAACCTATCTTTTGCTAGTCCCTTAGCAAAATTCAATATTAAAACACAAAAAAAAATAGGCTAACATCCAACAATCCATAACAATTCAACTATCAATCAAAATACAAAATCATAATGCAATTCACAAAATAAATATGGACAAGATGGAAGCAAATGTGATATTTCATTTGTTGTGGTTCAAATTGGGGTACAAGGATTCAAAAATCAACAAGACACAAAAGCTGGCCTATTTCCTTCAGCTTCTTCTACATGGCCAGGGACTCAATCCTAACTTCAACATAAAATGAAAAGACAAAAGACCCAAAACACAACAACCTACTCATCATCTCCCTCTCCCTCATCACTATCATCACCCTCATCATACTCACTCCCACTCTCAGAACCAACCCCCTCTTCAGTATCATCTCCACCCATCTCAACATCAGTAGGGATAGAAGGGGCAGAAGGGGCAGATGGGCCTGCGGCAGCTGGCGGGGCCACTCCAGGAATAGGTCTCCCTGGAAAGTATGGCTGAACAGCTCTCTCAAAATCTCCCCAAAACCTTGCAAGGTCGCCTCAATGTCATCAAGACGCTGATCAGTCGAGCGTACAGGTTCCGCAGTTGATGGCCCGGCAGAAGATGAAGCACCAGGGGCCTCAGATCCAGTGCCAACAGGAGCAGCTCGCCTTCCCCGACTCAGAGCCTTCCTCTTCTTCTTGCTCGTCCTGCCAATGGCTGACTTGATCCGAAATGTGTACACCCAAGTGCAGGCGGTCAAGTTGTAGTAATAATCTGGTTTGAGTCCAGAGTCGAATCCTCAGGGAACTATGGTTGGTGTTCTTTGAAGTAAATAGTGAGAAAGACTTGTAACTGGAAATATTATGATTTTGAAGTTGTGGGAAGTTTTGGATAGAATGTAAAATTCTTTCCAATGGGTATTTTTCTAGACAAAATATAAGATGATTAAATGTAACAAACACTCTTTGGTTCGGGAATCAGAATATGTAGTTGATTATCCGGTGCATTATGTTTATGCTTTATAACTCAATTAACTCCCGTGTCAACGGCAAATTAATCGGAAGATAGGAATGAAGTGCAATAATGGTGGACATTGAAATTTTATCATGAAGAGTTAGTTAGGGTACTTGCCTTGAATCAATGGATCTTTCCATGTAGGAGTCATCCATTTATCATAGAAAGATCCGTTGATTATACAAAGTACCTTTACTTTGCTAGGTGCATTCAATCACCCAAAAATCAAGTGGAGTATAGAACATTTAAGCATAAAGGTGATACACAAACATAATGTCCGGATTAATCTTTTACATATCTATCATCCCTTCCCAAAGAGTGAATGAGGACTACTCACCCTTCATAGCTATGGTAAAGCTAGAATGATGAATAGTACTCATCCCCAAAAGGTGTTACAAAGTAAAATACTCTAAAGTAAAATATCTAAACAAGGAGTCGTTCTTCGACAAAGAACAAGTGAATCACGTTCCACCCTTCACGGCTTTGGTAAAGCTCTAGAAAAGTGGAAGAGTTTCACTCCTCTAAGGGGAAGAAGGAAGCTCCAACAATGGAAGTAAAAGAAAACAATACTTAAATTAAAAGAAAGCAATAAATACTTGGTGTTTAATTCACAACCAAGAGATAAAAATACATAAAAGAAAACAATAACTACTTGGTGTTTAATTCACAACCAAGAAATAAAAATACATAAAAGAAAACAATAACTACTTGGTGTTTAATTCACAACCAAGATATAATAAAAAGAAAATAATAAAAGCTATAAAGAAATGACAATTAGAAGAGGAGGCTCAGCCTTCCATTATATTTATACAAGCAAGTAAATATAAAAGCTATAAAGAAATGACAATTAGAAGAAAGAACTCTTACCATAAGAACATAAGCATAAAATCTTCAATACATGAATTGAAATGGAAGCTGCAAAAGATGAAAGAAAATTTGCTCTCTAAAAACTCTTCTAAAATCTCTCCTAACTCTTAGTTCCTCTCTTGGTTTTTCCACCAATTCCACCCTCAGATCCCCCCTTGAAATGCAGAAGGAGCAGCCTATTTATAGGCGTAGGAAGGCTGGGCAAGTGGGCAAGTGGGCAAGTGGACAAGTGGAGAATGAACGGTGGTGTTGCTGAATGCTGATTTTTCAAATGCTTTTATTACACTTTGTCCTGCTTTTATTACACTTTGTCCTGCTTTTATTACACTTTGTCCTTCATTCTTTGCATTCTCCTGACATTGCTCCCTTGGTCTTGCGTTAATTCGGCATTTGTCCCTCAGATGTACTTCTTTGATGCCTTTGGACTTTCCTTCACTTTAGAACCTAAAATATCATCATTTAAACTCCATCAAAGTATAATTAGTCCAAAAAGAGTGTAACAATATGCTACTTTTGAGTGCTAATCACACCCCCCAACCTAAACATTGCTGGTCTCTAGCAATAAATAACAGCATAACAAAATCACTTTCGTAGATAACACGATTGCATTTAGCATATGCAATAAGCCGTTAAACCCCTAGGTGATTCCTAGTGGACGAGTTTTGTCTCGTGAAGGTTTTCAGTGAAGCTACCTACAAACTCCATTGTGAAAAAAAATGTGTATATGCATTAGCACCATGATAGTTGAAACTTTTTTTTTTTTTTTTTAGAACATAGAACACTTCTCTGTCATTGGTACGTAATATACGCAAAAATAAACACTTGTTATATTGGTATTTGAAATTCCCTATGTAGTAAGAATGATCATTCTAGCAACAAGAATTGTTATATAACAAACACTCCACTTTACTACCTTCCATGGATAGTTTCGATTTCACAAACCTCTCGTAGAATGCTCTCAGCAAAAATTCACTCCGATTATAGTGACTTGTCTCTCACGGGGCATGTGATCAGAAGGTGGCCAATCGAAAAATCACATGCACAATTAGGAAGGAAGTGAAGTTTACGGAAACAAACTAATCATGTTTGGCATAATCTCATGAAAGAATATTGATGCAATTTAAAGAAATACTATTTACCATACCCCAATTTTGATTAACAACACACACATGTAACAGACTTGAGATCAATTAGGGCTTTTCATAGGTTGTAGCGTGGCCAGAGGTCAGTGGCTAATGAAATGACGTCAGAGGTTTTCAAAAGCTATCTTTTCATTCTGTAATGTAGCACACTTCTTTCTAGCTTTTCGACATTTTGCCCAGAAATGATTTCTTTTTTTTTTTTTTTTTTTTTTCATTGATTCTCCTTATCATCGAAAAGTAATCTCCACAGTTTTCCCATTTCTTTGCATTTCTGTGTCATATTGATTAATAAGAGTGTGCAAGAAAATTTGATAGCAATGGTGTGTCCAGTATGTTTTCTTGTGGCTTGGTAAATATTTGGGTTTATCAAAGAAGAAATCATACATTGAGGGCTCAAACATGGCTGACTAGGGAAATAATTTTGCAGAAAAAATGGCTAAGACTCAATATCAAATCAAAGATGGCCTAAAATCCTTTCTCAAGTATGTGAACATGTATGTGTCGTATGAACAGATTTCTTGGGGATATGTCAACAGATTACCTTAGTTGCGTCAATCAAAGCAAATTTAATGAGATTATTCAAAAATAGAGAGTGAAAGACCTTACTTGAATAAATGTTAATTATCTCTCAAAAGTATGATAAGGCTCAAAACTTACCATGGTATTCTTTATCATCTCCACTGGTAATGTCAGGTTTTTCATGGAATGTCGGTTATATACCGATTCTATTTTTGAGTCTGGTCATTCTTTACCTTAAGAATAACAAATAGCAATATACATTTGACATTTAAGCATAGAGAAAATACCATTTTTCAAGGAAGTGGTTTTTTTTTTTTTTTTTTTTAGAAAACAAGAAAAATAAAATTCAAAATTATAAACATACTCATTTATCTATGAAAATTGAAAGAAGACTAGATGCACCAATTAAACTTGAAAAACTATGGCGTCTCAGGATAAGTCCCTACCCACACTACAGGTTGGCATTTTAGGACATTCCTTACTCCGCCCACATACTCATTTATCTATGAGAATTGAAAGAAGATAAAATGCACAAATTGAACTTGGAAATTTATGGCGTCTCAGGATCAAATCCCTACCTACACTGTTAGTTGGTAGTTCGGGACGTTCCTTACTCGGCCCATATTTTTATTTCAACAACCAGACTTTGTACAAAAATATTTTACAAAAGAGTTCAGACCCTTAACCTTCATTCCAAAACACATTTTTCCACAGCTTTGTTTTTATAGTCAAAATCTAATCCGAGTCATCGCTTGGATCTATGTCATTATCAGTGACCCTTCCAACTTCTTGTCGCACATAACTTGTAAGTCCTGGACTGGCATAAGATGGTGTGTCAGGATAATCCTTACTCAGCCCATACACTATCCAGTTTAATCGATCGGTTGCACGACCCGAAATTGGTTCAGAACACTGATTATGTTTTTTCATATGAAATATCCTGCCACAATAGTAACAAGCACCCAGTCGTTTGGAACGACGATGTTTAGCAAAATTGCTTCTGCCACACAATGGTTGTTGTTGTTTCTCTCGGATCTCAATTTTTCTCACATCCCTTGCTTTTCTCATTATCACAGCATGCACATCAGATGGGAAAATGCGTAGAACTCCTAGACTAAACCAAAAAAGTTTAGGATCCATGCTTGCTAAGACTAAAGACATTCTATCTGGTTCTTTAACGTCTGCCAGTCACAAAGACAGTTGAAGCTGCATCCGATGTGATCATGAAATACAGGTACAAATACTAAAAAAACGCGATCCAAAAAAAATAAATTTTTTTTTTTTTTTTTTTTTTTTTTTCAGATCTAAAACTAAAATTACAAATACGAAACTAGAGAAAGTATACCAAAATACAAGCGGAAGGAAGAAGATTTAGGATGAAACAAACAAATTAACGAAGAAGGAATAAACCCAGAATACATAGGATTGAGGAGGATTATTTGGCAAATTATCAGATCTTACTGTAACAGCAATTACAACATAGTCATTGGAGGGCATAGCAAATTCACAAGGAATCTTATAAAGACAAATAGCCATGAGAATCACAAGCTGTAGATATCAAATTTCAAATATATATATAAATGAAATTACAAACAAGCAATACTTACAACACTAGCACTAGTGGGCTAGTGGAGATAAGGTTGTAAGGTACAGATCTGTTCATCTGCCGAAACCTACAAACAAAATACAACAATTACTCAACTCAAGGAATATCTGGGTTTCTCTGGAAACTCCTCATCCTAAGTGTGAGAACACAAAGAGCACCCAGGTACACATACAAACATATAAGACAAATTATTAAACAAAAGACTGGATCGTCGGCGTATATGGTCATGGATTTACAGGGGGTGAGTTGTTTTTACAGAGAACAGAAAGAACGACGACGAAGAAGAAGAGAAGAAAAAGAAAGAGAAGAAGATAAGGGAAAGAGAAAAGGGGGGAACCAACACCGGTGATGGTGGAAGAAAAAGAAAAAGGTGGAAGGCCTAATAAAGGCATTCCTCAGATTTTTTTTTTTTTTTTAACTTTACTTTCGGCAGTG
The DNA here is from genome assembly GCA_951799425.1 of Ilex aquifolium. Classification (NCBI taxonomy): domain Eukaryota; kingdom Viridiplantae; phylum Streptophyta; class Magnoliopsida; order Aquifoliales; family Aquifoliaceae; genus Ilex; species Ilex aquifolium. The sequence goes on along the minus strand of OX637398.1, from coordinate 29,565,598 downwards.
TCGGCAGGCGCAATAATGGCAGCAGGCGCAATAATGGTGCATAGTAATAAAAATGAGTAGGGTAAGAGAACACCTCGCACTTGAGCTTTGACCCATGCACCGATATCTGAAACTAGGAACAACAAAATTATACAACAAAATAAAGTGACATGCATTAAAAATAACATTTAATAAATAAAAGCAACTGTACTTCACTCACGGTTCCAACAAAGAACCAGACACACACTAAATTTTATACCATTAATTGCACACACCCACATTTTCTAAAATGTAATGAATGAACGGCTGCCTACTTTTGACTTTTTTTTTTTTTTTTTTTTTTTGCCAGTCTTCACGTGGCTGAAGACTCAATTATCATAAAAGTTAAAATAGTTATACTTTGCTCCCCTATATTTCACTTATTATATATATCAACCACAAAACTTAATTATTCCTTATACTTTCCCATCAAAACTCATAATATATATACTTAAACCATTTTCAAAAATTTCAAAAATTTGGGATCTCACAATCTACCCTCCTCAAAAGAATTTCGTCCCTGAAATTCCTTAATTCACCAAGAATCCCAAAATTTGTAGGGGTACAAAGTGTAACACAAGAAAGAAAAAAAATATAAAGTGTTTATTATTCAAAAGAAAGGGGTGTTATTAAATTTTTTTCAATAAAGTTGTAATTATTCTTAATTCACTAAACCGAATGAATATAAAATTTCAGATTTTACACTACTAACCCCTTTATTTTACTTATTATATATTTCAACCTCTCTATTTTACTTATTATATATTCCAACCCCTTTTTTTTTTTTTTTTTTTTTTTTTTTTATGCATACTAAAAGGAATCAAAATAAACATTCTTAAGCCAAAAAAGTTTGTACAGAACATAAAAAAAAAAAATAAAATAAAATAAAATAAAATAAAATAAAATTTACAGACTCGGACCTTCAGCTTTCATTCCCAACCTCAGTACACTTTTCCACAGAGGTCAATCCGATTCCCCCTCCGTATCTGTGTAAAATGGACAACCAGTAACTCTCCCAACTTCCTCTCTCACAAATCGGTTAAGCACAGTACCGGAATAGCATGGCGTATCAGGGTAATCCTTACTCAGCCCATGTTTTATCCAGTTTAATCGATCGGTTGCGCGACCGGAAATTGGTTCAGAACATTTGTTGTATCTTTTCTCATGAAAGTATCTGCCACACTGTTTACAGGCACCAAGTCGTGTAGCACGACGACGTTTAGAATAACTGCTTCGGCCACAGAGGGGTTTCGCTTGTTTTTCTTTGATTTCAGCCTTCCTTACTAATCTTGCTTTTCTCATGATCATGGTATGTACATCAGATGGAAAAGTACGTAGGACTCCTAGACTAAACCAAAAAAGATTTACATCCATGATTGATACTCTATGACCCATTATCTGGTTTTTTTACGTCTTCCAGTCACAAAGACGATCAAAACTGACCCACAGATATTATCATTAATACAAGGTACATAATATGAACAGATACAACAATAAAAACAAAAAAAATTTACAGAAAATTTTACGGGTTCAACCTGCGCAGATCAACTACTGTAAACTGCAGATCAACTATTGTAAACTGTAGATCTCACCCCCCAACCTAGACTGAACATTGTCCCCAATGTTTCGAGTTTTTCGGTTTGTAGAGCTTGAATACGCAGTTAACTGTGGAGATCTGTTCAATCGCCGATGACCTATACCAAAAAAAAAACAGAGATTAAGCATCTTTGGGGTGGTCTGGGTTTTCATTGGGACAAAAACCCTTGATCATCAGTGCGGCCCGAAGAAGAACAGCCATAAGTAAATAATACAAACAAATGTAGATCATGAGAAGGAGGATAGGGTCATCGAAAAATGCAGACATGGTACTGTTATGGGTTGGATCGTGGTACAGAAAACCAGATGCAGTGGAGAAGAAGAAGAAAAGAGAAGAAGCAGAAGAAGAAAAAGAAAAGAAAAGAGTAAAGGTGTGGTGAGGAAAAGAAAAAAAAAGAAAAAAAAAAGCGATGGGAGCCTTATAAAGGCAGTCCATCGTGTCGGGTGTCTGACTGACCCGACCCTTTTTTGTGTCGGCAAGCGTAATCTCCGGAGTGATATCCGGAGATACTTTCTGGATCCATTAAAAAAATGGTCTCCACATTTTGGACAAAATTCTCCACAAAGGGTTTTAATCTCTGACCATTGACGGTAAAAATGTTACCGTTTGATGGGTTCTCCACTTCCACTGCCCCATGTTCAAATACCTTTTTAACAATGTATGGTCCAGTCCATTTTGATTTCAACTTACCAGGAAATAGGCGAAGTCTCGAATTGAAAAGTAGAACATTTTGATCAGGTTCAAAAGATTTTCGCACTATGTTCTTGTCATGAAAAATTTTCATCCTGGTTTTTGCAATCTTAGCATTTTCATATGCTTCATTTCTCAATTCCTCCAATTCATTAATCTGAAGCTTCCGTGACAGTCCAGCCTTGTCTAAGTCAAAATTCATTGCTTTAATAGCCCAGTATGCCCTATGTTCCAATTCCACAGGCAAGTGACATGGCTTTCCATAGACTAATCGATAGGGAGACATGCCCAAAATTGTTTTAAAAGCAGTTCGGTATGCCCAGAGCGCATCAGTTAGTCTTAATGACCAATCTTTGCGATCTGGGTTCACCGTTTTTTCCAAAATTAATTTGATCTCCCGATTAGCTAACTCAGCTTGTCCACTGGTCTGTGGATGATAAGGGGTTGCAATTTTGTGAAAAATCAAGTATTTTTTCATTAAATTCCAGAAGGGACGATTGCAAAAATGAGAACCCCCATCACTTATAATGGATTTTGGAATTCCAAACCGAGATAAAATATTTTCTTTTAAAAACTTGATCACTGTTTGATGATCATTATTTCGGCATGGAATTGCTTCAACCCATTTGGATACATAGTCTACGGCTACTAAAATGTATAGATAGCCAAAGGAGGGGGGAAATGGTCCCATAAAATCGATACCCCAACAGTCAAAAATTTCGATCACCAAAATTGGGTTTAAGGGCATCATGTTTCTTTTTGAAATGTTTCCCAACCTTTGACATCTATCGCAAGTTACGCAAAAAGCATGGACATCTTGGAAAAGTGTGGGCCAGTAAAATCCACACTGCAAGATTTTTGCAGCGGTTTTTCGAGATGAAAAATGACCACCGCATGCTTCTGAATGACAAAATGTAATTACCTGTCTACTTTCCTGAGCGGGGATGCAACGTCTTATGATCTGATCCTTACAGTACTTGAATACGTAGGGATCTTCCCAAAAGAAATTGCGGACCTCCCTCAGAAACTTCTTTTTGTCCATGGGAGTGAAAAATGGAGGAAGTGTTCCGGTAGCAAGGAAATTAGCAATATCAGCGTACCATGGGGTTTCATCAATCCTGAATAGTTGTTCATCGGGGAATTTTTCATTGATTGGCAGTCCATCCTCATGAAATTCATAAGTTAATCTTGACAGATGATCTGCCACCACATTTTCCACACCCTTTTTGTCCTTAATGACTACATCAAATTCTTGGAGCAAAAGGATCCATCTCAAGAGCCTTGGTTTGGCATCTTTTTTTGTAAGCAAAAATTTCAGTGCTGCATGGTCAGTAAATACAGTAACAGAAGAACCAACCAGATAAGATCGAAATTTTTCCAATGCAAATACTACAGCAAGTAATTCCTTTTCAGTTGTTGAGTAATTCATTTGGGCATCATTTAAAGTTTTACTTGCATAGTAAATCACATGTGGCTTCTTATCTTTTCTTTGTCCCAAAACAGCACCTACAGCATAGTCACTAGCATCACACATCAATTCAAAGGGTAGAGTCCAGTCAGGAGGTTGCATTATTGGGGCAGAAATTAACATGCCTTTGAGTTTGTCAAAGGATTTTTGGCACGCTTCATTCCAGTCAAAAATGACATCCTGACTCAAAAGATGACACATAGGTTTTGCTATGGTGCTGAAGTCTTTTATGAACCTTCTGTAGAATCCTGCATGACCTAAGAATGATCGAACATCCTTCACAACCCTAGGAGCAGGAAGATTCCTTATCAAATCAATTTTTGCTTTATCAACTTTCATGCCTTCAGACGACACAATGTGACCCAAGACAATGCCTTGATTCACCATGAAATGACATTTCTCCCAGTTAAGCACCAGATTTGCCTCTTTGCATCTCATCAAAACTTTTTCTAGGTTAGCTAGACACAAATCAAATGAGTCACCATATACCGAGAAATCATCCATGAAGATTTCCAAAAAATTTTCGACCATGTCACTGAACAAGCTCAGCATACATCTTTGAAATGTTGCAGGAGCGTTACAAAGTCCGAATGGCATCCTTTTGAATGCAAAGGTGCCAAATGGACATGTGAATGTGGTCTTTTCTTGGTCATTCAGAGCTATCTCAATTTGATTGTATCCGGAATACCCATCCAGGAAACAGTAAAATTCATGGCCTGCTATTCTCTCGAGGACTTGGTCAAGGAAAGGAAGAGGAAAATGGTCTTTTCTAGTCACCAGATTGAGTTTTCGATAGTCAATGCACATTCGCCATCCTGTGACGACTCGTGTTGGCACGAGTTCATTTGCATCATTTTTGACTACTGTGACTCCAGATTTCTTTGGTACAACTTGGGTTGGACTAACCCATTTGCTATCGGAGATAGGAAAAATTATCCCTGCATCCAGGAGTTTGAGCACTTCCAGTCTCACAACCTCTTTCATGTGAGGATTCAATCGTCGCTGCATTTGACGAGAGGGTTTTGAGTCCTCTTCAAGGTATATGGCATGATTACAAATTAACGGGCTTATACCTTTCAAATCAGCGATGGTCCACCCAATGGTGCTTTTATGACTTTTAAGAACTTCAATTAATTGAGCTTCTTGCAAGTCTGTGATTTTTGAAGAAATTACCACTGGGTAAGATTTATCCTCACCTAAAAATGCATACTTGAGATCAGATGGGAGCGGTTTCAGTTCAGGCTTTGGTGGCCTGTCACTTGAAGATAGTGGTTTTGTACCACTTGATGAAATTTCTTCAAATTTAGGAACCCATGTCCCCACATTGAAGGTAGGACACTCAATGGAGTTTTGTTCCAGAGAGTCAGATGAGTCAGATTTTGACAAAGTTGATTCACTAAGATCCTCACAGAATGAGTCATTCAGATGTGCTTGTATTAATGACTCAATGAAATTTATTTCTCCTACCTCCTCGTACTCTCTTGGGTGTTTTGCAATGTCAAAGACGTTCATTTCGAGAGTCATATCCCCAAAAGTCAATTTCATAATACCATTCCTGCAATTGATTAGTGCATTGGAGGTTGCTAGAAAAGGTCGACCAAGAATGACAGGAATTGGAGTTTCTGAATGAACTTCTAGATGAGTATCTAGAACAATGAAGTCTACAGGGAAGACAAAATTATCCACTTGGACAAGTACATCTTCAACAATACCCCTAGGAATTTTTACAGATCTATCTGCCAATTGGAGTGTGGTGCAAGTGGGTTTCAGTTCACCTAAACCCAACTGCTGGTAGACAGAGAAAGGAAGCAAGTTGACACTAGCTCCAAGGTCTAACAATGCTTGCTCAATTTTGAAATTTCCAATGACACATGACACAGTGGGGCATCCTGGATCTTCGCACTTTGAAGGAATTTTTTGTTGAAGTAGGGCACTGGCTTGTTCTGTGAAGAAGGCTCTTTTTTGAACATTTTGGCTTCTTTTGACTGTGCACAAGTCTTTTAGAAACTTGGCATAAGCTGGAACCTGTTGGATTGCATCCAGAAGTGGGATGTTGATTTTTACTTGCTTGAAAAGCTCGTAAATTTCAGACTGATTGTTTGCTTTCTGTATGCTCTTGAGTCTATGAGGGAAAGGAGCAGGAACAGAACACGAGGGTTCTTCTTCCCTTGATGGCTCTGGTTCTTGTTCAATCATGGGATCACAGTCATTTTTTTTTTCAAGTTCTGGCTCACTTAATGGGTTGGCTGGAATTGAGACTGGTTTTGGGTCTGGAATCAGCATGTTTCTGATGGACTTGTCAATCTTTTTGCCACTTCTCAATGTGGTGACAGTTTTGGCTTGGTCTTGTGGAGTTTCCATAGTTGATGGATTTCCCACCTGAAATTGGCCTTGTGGAGGCTTTGGTTGGGCAGGAAATTTTCCCTTCTCATGTGTGCTCATGGACTGGGTCAGCTTTTGAATGTGGCCTTTGAGATCCTCAAAAGATTGTGTGGTCTGGGCCTTGAAATCAATAAAAGCCTGAGTAGAACTATTGTTATAGCTCATTTGGGTTTGCATGAATTGATTCAATGTATCTTCAAGGCTCCTTTTGTGTGGTGGTTGATATGGAGGATATTGTGGAGGTCCTTGAGGTGGTTGTTGTGGCCCTTGTTGATGAGGATATTGTGGAGGTCCTTGAGGTGGTTGTTGTGGCCCTTGTTGCTGATTCATGGGGGTTGGTTGTGTGTTTCTCCAACTGAAATTTGGGTGGTTCCGCCACCCTGGATTGTATGTTTCAGAGTATGGGTTGGAGTAAGGCTTGTTGAAATTGGAAATGGCATTTGTTTGTTCCAACAAAACTTCTTTGAATGCCGGAATGGTCGGACATTCCCCAGTAGGATGCCCTGTTAGTGCACAAATCCCACACACTTGTTCTGTGGGAGGGACAACATCAACTTGATGGACCTTTTTCATCTCTAAAGCTTCAAGCTTTCGAGACAAAGTGGACATTTTTGCTCTAAGATCATCATCTTCTCTCAAGACATACTTACCCCCTTGGAAAGTAGGTGGTTTGGCTTCTACAGTGGTAGGAGAGGCTGAGTCCCACATTTGAGAACTGTCAGATATGGTATCAAAAAAATTGAATGCCTCCTCCGGACTTTTTCCCATGAACTCTCCTTGAGCCATCATTTCGACAAACTGTCGTAACCTAGTGGGCAAGGAGTCATAGAAAAATCCTACCAAAGTCCAATCTTCAAAAGCATGGTGTGGACAAGATTGGAGAAGATCTTTGAATCTCTCCCAGCTTTGATAAAAAGTTTCCCCTTCTTTGATCGAAAAATTCATGATTTGTCTTTTGAGTGCATTAGTGCGGTGCAGAGGAAAGAATTTTCTGAAAAATTCATTCTGTAGAGCCTGCCAATTAGGGATTGAAAGAGATTTTAAAGAATGTAACCATTGTTTGGCTTTATCCCTCAAAGAGAAAGAAAACAATTTCATTTTTGTCAATTCAGAATTGTCTTGAAATGTTCCACACACTTCTTCGAAGTCTTTGATATGCAGATACGGATTTTCTGTATCCAATCCCTGAAACACGGGCAATAAATGCACTGTCCCCGGCTTCACAGTGAAGTGGGGTGCATTCTCCGGAAAAACAAAACAAGAGGGGACACTATTCCTTGTGGGATGTAAGTAATCCCGCAATGTTCGAATGTTGGGTACTTCCCCCTCTCTCACATGATCTTCACCCTGCCTGTCAATATTTGCCATATTGAAGTTACAAGAATCGGCTTCTGATTTGGGTGAATGTGGTTCAAGTTGATTTACAGACCCAGAAGATTCAACAGGCAAATTTTGAAAGAGGCGTTTGGTGTCAGTCATAAAACAAAATTATTCACAATAAGGCAAAAATATAAACAAAAAGAGAGGTTTTTTTTTTTTTTTTTTTTTTCACCTTTTTCTAAAAAGAGCACCTTTTATAGTTCCCCGGCAACGGCGCCAAAAACTTGACTTGATCCGAAATGTGTACACCCAAGTGCAGGCGGTCAAGTTGTAGTAATAATCTGGTTTGAGTCCAGAGTCGAATCCTCAGGGAACTATGGTTGGTGTTCTTTGAAGTAAATAGTGAGAAAGACTTGTAACTGGAAATATTATGATTTTGAAGTTGTGAGAAGTTTTGGATAGAATGTAAAATTCTTTCCAATGGGTATTTTTCTAGACAAAATATAAGATGATTAAATGTAACAAACACTCTTTGGTTCGGGAATCAGAATATGTAGTTGATTATCCGGTGCATTATGTTTATGCTTTATAACTCAATTAACTCCCGTGTCAACGGCAAATTAATCGGAAGATAGGAATGAAGTGCAATAATGGTGGACATTGAAATTTTATCATGAAGAGTTAGTTAGGGTACTTGCCTTGAATCAATGGATCTTTCCATGTAGGAGTCATCCATTTATCATAGAAAGATCCGTTGATTATACAAAGTACCTTTACTTTGCTAGGTGCATTCAATCACCCAAAAATCAAGTGGAGTATAGAACATTTAAGCATAAAGGTGATACACAAACATAATGTCCGGATTAATCTTTTACATATCTATCATCCCTTCCCAAAGAGTGAATGAGGACTACTCACCCTTCATAGCTATGGTAAAGCTAGAATGATGAATAGTACTCATCCCCAAAAGGTGTTACAAAGTAAAATACTCTAAAGTAAAATATCTAAACAAGGAGTCGTTCTTCGACAAAGAACAAGTGAATCACGTTCCACCCTTCACGGCTTTGGTAAAGCTCTAGAAAAGTGGAAGAGTTTCACTCTTCTAAGGGGAAGAAGGAAGCTCCAACAATGGAAGTAAAAGAAAACAATACTTAAATTAAAAGAAAGCAATAAATACTTGGTGTTTAATTCACAACCAAGAGATAAAAATACATAAAAGAAAACAATAACTACTTGGTGTTTAATTCACAACCAAGAAATAAAAATACATAAAAGAAAACAATAACTACTTGGTGTTTAATTCACAACCAAGATATAATAAAAAGAAAATAATAAAAGCTATAAAGAAATGACAATTAGAAGAGGAGGCTCAGCCTTCCATTATATTTATACAAGCAAGTAAATATAAAAGCTATAAAGAAATGACAATTAGAAGAAAGAACTCTTACCATAAGAACATAAGCATAAAATCTTCAATACATGAATTGAAATGGAAGCTACAAAAGATGAAAGAAAATTTGCTCTCTAAAAACTCTTCTAAAATCTCTCCTAACTCTTAGTTCCTCTCTTGGTTTTTCCACCAATTCCACCCTCAGATCCCCCCTTGAAATGCAGAAGGAGCAGCCTATTTATAGGCGTAGGAAGGCTGGGCAAGTGGGCAAGTGGGCAAGTGGGCAAGTGGAGAATGAACGGTGGTGTTGCTGAATGCTGATTTTTCAAATGCTTTTATTACACTTTGTCCTGCTTTTATTACACTTTGTCCTGCTTTTATTACACTTTGTCCTTCATTCTTTGCATTCTCCTGACATTGCTCCCTTGGTCTTGCGTTAATTCGGCATTTGTCCCTCAGATGTACTTCTTTGATGCCTTTGGACTTTCCTTCACTTTAGAACCTAAAATATCATCATTTAAACTCCATCAAAGTATAATTAGTCCAAAAAGAGTGTAACAATATGCTACTTTTGAGTGCTAATCAATGGCCCCAGTCTCAGGGGGAGTAATCTGATCAAACACGTAGGGCCTAACCTTGCTGAGCTTGCATAAGCGGGTCACTAAGCTCCCAAAAGGCAAATTAATCTGAGGTTTTTGTGTGTTGGCAAAATCCTTCATCTGTTCCCATATAAACTGAACAAAATCAATTGGCACTCCAGACATAACCGCATCCAACAAAGCCAATTTCTCCAAATTCGGCTTCTTCTCAGCACCCCTAGGTAGCAAATTGTAGTGGAGGAGTTTGTTCAACAACCCATAAGAGTGTTTCAACTTCCCACTCTGCACCCGCTTCTTAAACATGCTGGGGTCCGCATACATCAACGCCACCAGTTCATTGATCGTCTTCGCCCGAGTGACATTGTCAGGGTAGGTCGGTGGATCATCGGGTGGTCTCTGGTAATCCCCGAGGAGGGACGCAATGACATCAGGGGTCACTGTGATTACTTTACCCCGAACCTTAGCCTTCAAAATTTCTACCCCGCCCTCATCAGCCAACCCAAGGGTCTGATAAAAATCCCTGCACATGGATAGATTATACCCCTCAACTGCCTCAAACCAGAAATGCATACCATGGTTTTCGATGGCTTGGACCACCTCATTCCGTCGTGTGAGAGATATGACATCGAGGTTTCGCTCACAGGTCACACCCTTGTCGCCAATCCATTTCATCCGAGCCTCCATTCTCGCCTTCTTCCTCTTCTCCCTGAGTGCTTCAATCTCCTCACTACTCCGCTTGCGACCAGAGGGCTCCTCATGTTGAGGAAGATCGGGACCGGGCACTTTTGTTCGGGCCATTGAAGGATTTTGAAAGATAATGGAGAAAAACGAGAAGATTTGGGCTTGAGGGGGTTTCGGTGGAACAAGGGTTCAAGGGATTTGGGATTTGAGAGAAATCGGGGAGAGAGAAGCTGGGTTCTTAAAGAGGAGGAATGGGAAAGGGTATGAACTCCAAGAGGTATTTCGATTGGGAGAGAAACGGGTTTAAATGAGGAGGGAAATGAAGGGTTAACCGACATCTAAAAGAAAAAACCCATTTAAAAAAAAAATCGATTCAGGCAAGCGTACCGGTTCGCAGCACTTCAGTAGGGTCAGCGTACCGGTACACATACCGGTACGCTCAGCCTTAGTTTCCTGAAACTTCTTGCTGGCTATCCTACTTCAATCCTATTTACTTCTAGACATCCTCTATACCTCCCAGCACACTCTTAACCATCATGTCCAATTTATTAATGAAATTGCAATGCAATTTAGGACTTTGATACATTCAATATACAAGAAATGAATTCCAACAATTGACTATCCAAAATGAACATCCAGAAAACACATCATCAAGATCATAATCAAAACATTTCTGAATCATATCCAATATCAATAACTAGAGAAATATTCCCTCATTCTTGCCAGCATGGAGCTTTTTAACAAATTTCTCAATTGAATGAACTAGATGCACATGAGCAAAGCCATAGTCCTCAATGCTAGTCAGAAGTATGCACCTACAAATTAATTTTCCACTCGTGTGCATGTGAAATTAAACAAGTAATTTGGGCATTTACGAAACAGAATTCACATTCGAAAGGCTAGACAAACTCAGTTTCAATGCAAAACTCACCAAGGGACACTCTTGAGCAATAAACGCACTCACGTTATACTGGTATGCACTCCATGTGTACATGTGATATGGAATCTTGTATTCAAAACAAAGTGCTCACATGTAATCCAAAAATGAAGTTCATATGTGAAAATGAGGCAACCTTGGCATAGTCTCATGAATAGGATATTAGTGCATTAGGTAGTAAGACTAAACTTTATCATTTCTTTAACAAATATGCTTCTCCTATGCTTCCCTAGATCACTTAGGGCTTTAAGGGTTGTAATGGGGCCCTGGGGTGATATCTAGGTAAAAGAAATGAAGGAAAAAGGGCAACAAAGAGGGTCGTTCCGAGTGAGAGACTTTAATGTTGGAAAAACACTTCCTTTTTCATGGGATTTTGATTTTCTCACCATCACCACACCGCTTGTTTATTTTCTTTATTCTTCTTAACATCTCCCTTTTCTTTTGATCACTCTTTATTCTTTTCACCCATTTTTCTCCTTTTCTTGAATTTTCATTCAACTCTTTGAGTTTCAAAACATTCATCCCTTTTGTTGGAGTTTCCACACCATACTTCCTTCTCTTTTACACTCACTCATATTCAGCTCTAGGAACAACCAAGGTGAGATAGATTTTTATCATTTTGCATTGGCTTGGTCAAATGTGTGGCATAGAAACGAATTTTAAAATAGGCTCAATCACGGCACTAGGGATAAAATTTTCTCAAGAAAAAGGCTAAGGCTCAAAGCATTCAAAAATGGCCTAAAATCACTTCCGGGTCCGCATGGGGAGAGCATTACATGATCAAGACAAATCAGTCTACTAACCAAATGCAACTAACCAAAACAAGCATAATGAGACTATTGAACAAACTTGATATCAAAAATTGTTCTTTGAGTAAACGTAAGTTCCCTCAAAAAAAGTTTGGCACTAAAACTCTCATGGGTCCTTACTCATCTCCACTACTTATGTCAAGCTTAAAACATGAATCCAACCCGTAAATCATTGAAATTACAAATTCAGAAATCACATACAGATGAGTTCGAAAATCAATACATATGTGATACTTATGCATAGGATCCATTTCTATAGTAAGCCAATGTGCACAAGGTTCACAACAATCAATCAACATGTCATCCAATTCATACTCGCTTCATAAAGGAATACAGATCAACTTAAAGGTATTTTTCATCAAAAAATTTCAAAATTTCTCACATATTTTGTACTAATGCGACAAAAAATAGGATACTTCCCAACAACCTTGGTGTAACATACAAATAGTGCACCTCACCCCCCAACTTGATTCATGCATTGCCCTCAATGCAACAAAAAGAGAAAAATTGCAATGAAAGACATTAAAAGATGATAAGGGTAAGAGAACACCTCGCATATGAGCTTTTGACAAAAGCACCAAGATCTGGATTCAAAAGAAAACAAAGCTATACACCAGCAACAAGTAAGTGACATGAAATAAAAACATGACATAATTAAAATAAAAGAAACTATACATGCGAACAAGGGACCAATTGTTATTCCTCAATCACTTCCGAATACACTGGGTCGGTTAACTCCTCCTCCACCACTTGGTTTTCAAAGCCCTCAAAGAATGGCTTATGTCTTTGGCCATTGACCTTGAATGTTTGGCCATCTTTGAGGTTGGTGATCTCAACAGCTCCATTGGGGTAGGCCACCTTGACAAGATAGGGGCTATCCCAACGGGATCTTAGCTTTCCGGGAAAAATGGAGAGGCGAGAATTATACAAGAGTACATTTTGCCCGGGCTCGAATGATTTCCTCACTATGGAGTTATCATGAAAGATTTTCGCCCGTTCCTTTGAAATTTTTGAACTCTCGTATTCATCCCGCCGAATCTCTTCCAATTCATTCATTTCTAACATCCTATGTTTACCGGCCATTCTCATATTGAAATTTAAAGTCTTGATGGCCCAATAGGCCCTGTGTTCCATTTCTACCGGCAGATGGCAAGCCTTTCCATAGACAAGCCGATAGGGAGACATGCCCAAAACTGTCTTGTAGGCAGTACGATATGCCCACAGGGCATCAATCAATCTCTCAGACCAATCCTTCCTATTGGGGTTAACTTTTTTTTCAAGGATGGTCTTAATCTCCCTATTGGCTAGCTCGGCTTGGCCATTTGTTTGTGGGTGATAAGCGGTGGATACTTTATGTGTAACGCCATATTTGAACAATAATGATGCAATTGGCCTGTTACAAAAGTGTGATCCACCATCACTAATCAAAGCACGAGGCATCCCAAACCTCGAGAAAATGTTCTCTTTCAAGAACTTGACTACAACCCGGTGGTCATTAGTCTTTGTCGGGATAGCCTCCACCCATTTGGACACGTAGTCCACTGCCAGCAGAATGTATAGATAGCCAAACGACATAGGGAAGGGACCCATGAAATCGATGCCCCAACAATCGAATATTTCTATCACAAGTACAGGGGAGAGGGGCATCATATTCCTTCGGGTCACGCTACCCAAACGTTGGCATCTATCACATTCTTTACAAAATGAAATGCAATCCTTAATCAGAGAAGGCCAGTAGAAACCTGATTGTAGAATCTTGGCTGAGGTCTTCTTAGCAGAGAAATGCCCACCACAGGCTTGGGAATGACAGAAGGCCAGGACGTTCCGCTGTTCGGTTTCAGGCACGCATCGCCTCATGATCTGGTCCGGACAATACTTGAACAGATACGGATTATCGAACAGTTACTTTTATCTTTGGATGATTAGGATAAAAATAGAATTGTAAGTAATTCAAGTATGGCTCCTAGGTGTTTTGAAAAGAAACCGGTCTATGCTCGCTAACCTTAGTTAGAGCGGTCTCTTTATAACTTAGGGAATTATATGGCAAAAGGCCATGGAGGAGTGCATAGATATCGCTCTATTAGCTTACTAGAGCAGTCTACCAAGCTCACTCGAGTAGTACTCATGGTCTCTCAAGCGATGTTGCTCCTGGACATGATGAAAAGATCCATTCGCCCTATGACTACCCCCACCAATTGAGCATTCGTTCGTGAATTTGAATTTTCTTATTTACTAAAACTACCATTATTTCGAACCTGTAAATAGGGAGAGCTTTTGACACAGCTAGGTTAAGCCTCTAGTGAGATTTCAAACAGAGAAAATACATATTCTACCAAGAGAACTTCCACCACTAACCTAGATACCTAAGATCTAAGGCTGCCACTTGTGATTCCTATCCAACCTCACAAGTTGGGAAAGAATAACTTGTTTGGGTGAAGACCAAATCCATTGGTGTGTGCAAATCGAGAGTCTTAGGTGTAAAGCCTTGAAGAATGCTCAAGACCTAAACAAACGTGTGGCGGGGAGTTCAAGTGCTGCTAGCCATAACGTCGAAGAGGGGCTTTTGGTAGAGAGATCTACGAAGAAAAGAAGCATCTAGCCATGCAGGTTGGTTGAGTTATAAGACTTAAGTACTTGTAGATTGACCTTGTATTTAGTGGCTTAGGTTTTAGTGAACCTAGAAGGTTTCCCTTGGTTTTCCTAAGAAGGGCTTTCGTGTCAACAAATCACTTATATTATTTATTATTTTTACATATACACTTGCAATTTGATGCACATATGGGAACTATGCGTTTGATGAATTGATTATTTGAATCTACATCTCACATGTAGTTGCTTAATTGGATTTGGGTTGCCTTGGTTGGGATTTCCATGTGAGATTGAGTGCTAATCAACAAATTGATAAAATCAATACACTAATCTACAGGGGTGCTTGGGGCTATGGTGTTTGAAAATGAGTTCTCACACTTAAATTTCATACTATTATGTGACGAGGTAATTGTCGTAGATTTAGATTAAAAGTGGTGGCTATCTGAGCTTAAATTTTAATTAACTTATTCACCCCCCTCTATGTCTAGCGTGTGATTCCTCGTGTATAATTGAGTAAAAAGATCCTACACGCGAAGTATTGTATTTTCCCTACAATTCGTATTACAACAAGGTTTTCCTTGAATTACACTTAGTGTAGGCATTCATTGCATATTTTGCCTAATTGACCTAATTTTTGTGATTTGAGATTCATTATAACTACCGGTTGGTTACTAACTAGATGTCAACTAGGATAGTTTGAATACAAACTATTAAATTGTAATGAAAAATATATTAGACTATTTTAATATAAATCATGGAATAGTATAAATCATTGGTCATAGAAATTTATTATAATCATCAACTAATAAATAACATGAATTAGAACTAATAAATCGTTGAATATGACCAAAAAAAAAAAAGGACAAGAAAAAATCATAACAATTGCTAAGTTTAATTAGAATAGCAATTAAAAATGAGGAACATATTATAAATTTAAATAAACAATTTTTTTATTTTAATGAGAAATAATTTGAAACTTTCTAAATGTTGCAGGGGATATAGTATATAGATGCTTCTTTGTGGGTAAGGGCAACGGGGATAATTTTAGTGGCGTATCGTATGCATTTCTTTTTTATTGCATATCATAGATTTAGGTCAATTTATTATAAAGATATTTACTTTTTGAGATGGTTGATGATTTTTATTTTTAGTTGGATTTTAACGCTAGATGAACTGATACATTTGTACCAAATTGTTCACTTTGTTTACAGTTTTTTAAAGTTTTTATTTTCAATAAAATTGAGTTGACACACTTTATTTTAGTTCATTGTTCTGTATTCATCTTATATGACATCATTTGTTAATTCCTATGTTTGTTTCACGCAAGTTTGCATATGGTTGTTATTTCCATGCATATGCCCTCCTACAAAATACTTACCCAGCACACAATATGATGGTTAAAGTGAGTAGCTATTTTTCAAATTTAATTTAAGGTTATTTTGCTATAGATTATTTTCCTTAATTTAATGGCAAGCAGTTTTCTAAGAGATTGATGTGGCAGATCGAGAATTCCTCGGCGGTCAAATTGCATCTCACATGTTCAAGTTTAGAGGGTCTATTTTTTTTTTTTTGATTTTGACTGACTAGAAAACATGTTATTCATGTTCTATGAAAAGTTCATACTATTCTGGTTAGAAGAAGCTAACTAATTCCACTTTATATGTCAGTGAAAAATTTTCTTGTTTAACGAATTTTGAGACCTCTTGCAGTGTAAGTTCTATAATATTGATAAATGCTAACATATAGAAAAAATATATATATTAAAACAAAAAAGAATCAAGACCTATTAAATCTATTAAATGGTTAATAGTATAGACATTTAGAGTTGACTAGCAATGCACCACGTGCATTGTACATGAATAGTTTTCATACGCAAGAATTAGTAAAACATATTAGGTATATATGTATCTGAATTAAATATCATTTCAAATTTATCAAACTTAATTTTTCATTGCTCCTATTCTATTATAGGATTATGAAAATTTTGTATGTTCCCAAAATTCGTTATTCTAACTATAAGAGAAAGGATAAAAAATATAGTTAAATTTCGATTCTTTTAGAATTTGGTGATTGAGAGTGATTTTTACTGATGTATGAGAAATTAAATTTTATAAAATTCATTTGATTATGATTCAACTTATAATTCCTTCAATAAAATAAAAGTAATTGTCAATATACTAATCATATTGGAACCTTACTGTAATTAGGAATTAGTTAGGTATACATACACATATATATAAGCCGATTAAAAGTCTAAAAAATTCAAATTTTACTCAAAAATAAACTAAAATCTATTTTCACATGAAATCTTAATACAACCTAGAAAGTTTATTGTGACTGAAGAATTATACTAATATAACATAAATTGATTAAAAAATTATATATAGGATTATTTTTTATCCTAAAAATGAAAAGGTTAAACTTTTTTATGAAAAAGAAAATACTCATATGTAAGTATAATGTTATCTTTATAGATGAGATGAGTAATATTAGATTGATAAAGTTTTTGAAAGTTTTTTGAACACTTTATTGAAAATATTATGATATATATATTTGCTAAGGGTAATATAGGCAACTAAAAACTTTCATAGAAATTGTTATTTATGATGATGCACAAAACAATCTTATGCATGATCAACAGTCGAGTGTGTTATAGAGTGTAATTAATGAACAATTAATAGAGCAATCAATGGCAATAATATAAATATCGCGTCAACACGCAGATATATAGTGGTTCGGTCCGAGTGACCTACTCTACTCTAGGAAATGGCAACGGTGGCCGGAGAACCTTTTATTGATTAAGTAAGGTGAACAAGAGAGAGAGCAATGGTTAGCCCCGGGAGGGATACAATAGCTAGGAGAGAGAAAAGCTATGTGTGGGGTGTGTAGAGAGGTGTCCACTCATGTAGAGAGAGCTTACAATTTATAGGCACAGAGCCTTAGTTAAGGCGGTGACGTGAGGGTAAAGGTACTAGATCTTCGAAGAGGACAGCTATAAAAGGTGTGTACAATTAAAATTTGCCTCGATCTTCGAGAGTGATTTTCCCAATAATTGCTCCTCATATGCTCTAATCCTTCTGGACTCCTTGAACCCTAGACTGGGCTAAATCCATGAATTGGGCTTGACCCACCTTATAGCTGATTTGGGCCTGGGCCTAGCTCATTAATTGGGTTTGGCCCAATTAAATCTGGGCTCGTCATTTGCCCCCCATGCCCCAAGCCCTAGTAGTGATTGGGGGTTGAGGGCATGACTGAGCTCCTTCCTTTGGGTAAAATAGATATCCTGTTCCATATGGTGGCTTCTTCAGCTTTCCATCCATGGGATTTTTTAAGCTTACTTCTATATTTGGTAACATCATTGTTGGAAAGAGGATGAAGAGAAGAATGGACACTTCGACGGATGGAGATGGAGATGTTTTGGCGAGTTGCGCCATGGATATGAACTTGGGCAACACCAGGGAAGGCATAAGACTGGGCAATGTCATGAGAGACACCATGGAGGACCCAGGCAAATTGATGATGTCTTTGGTTTATGAAAATTCTCTCTTTCACAGGCGATCCCGTGGTTGATGGATTAACGAAAAAGGCTCTCTACGTCACTAGGATGGTGACTTCCCCTCCTCCTAGAAGGGGTGAGATCTGATGCCCCCAGTGCTTCCTAACTGAGGTCTGATGGTCTTGTTGTTTCTCGAAAGATGGGATTTGATGCCCCTAGCGCTTCACATAATTATCCTGCTTCTAGCAATGACCTGGTGTCCTTGCTGCAGGATGTGGATTTTGGCTAAGGAGAGGCTTTGGAGGTTTATGACACCCTTGGATGTCAGCTCTCGGGGTCTTGAGGGTATCGATACCGAGATAGAGGACTTTGCTATGGTACCCCTCTGTTATGTGGACCCCTCTCTTTTGTATGCTTGGTCATGCTGACATTCTGGCTTCGAAAATTTGTAGATGGTTCAATTTTTCTGTACTTTTGAGGACGCTCAAACTCAATGAGGTGTCGAGAGCTTTGGTGGAAGAGAAGTCTTGGTACCAGGCTGTAGTTGAGGTTGGTGACTTGATCCGAAATGTGTACACCCAAGTGCAGGCGGTCAAGCTGTAGTAATAATCCGGTTTGAGTCCGGAGTCGAATCCATAGGGAACTCTTCTTGGTGTTTTGAGATAAGTAGTGGTGGAGACCTATTGATTGTAACCCTTGAGATTTGAAGTTGTGTGAGGTGTGAGATTTCCTGGACAGAATATAAGATTCTTTCCAAGAGAATTTTCTAAACAAAATATGAGATAAGCTCTAATGTAAAATAGTCACTCTTTAGTTCAAGGATCTGGATATGTAGTTAATTATCCGGTTTGTGATACTTGTGCTTGATAACTCAATTAACCCCCGTGTCAACAGTAGGTTAATCGGAAGATAAATGTGGATTATGAGAATTAAGAACATGATTCCGATGTCTTTCTAGAAATTTACAAGAATTGCTTGTGCCGAGACTTAACCCGTCTACAAATAAGCAAGTGTTTCTACAAGACATTCAATCATGACATTAATGTTCCATTTCCATTCTTTAATTTAAGCACAATAATGGTGAAGATTGAAGCATAGTCATGAAGATCTAGCCGGCGTACTTGCCTTGAACCAACGAGTCTTTCTATGCAAGAGTTATCTATATCATAGAAAGAACTCCTGGTTATACAACGTACCTTAGCTTTGCTAGATGCAATCAATCATTCAATAAGCATGAGGAATATAAAGCATTAAGCATAATCGAAATTGCACAAATATAATTTTCAGATAATTTATACATGCCCTTCTCCTCTTATTAAAGAGTGAATGAGAAACTACTCACTCTTCATGGCTTTGGTAAAGCTAGAAAAGTGAGTGATGCTCATTCCTCTAAGTAGAGGGATTACAAAGCAAAGCACACTAAACAGGGAGCCGATCTTCGACAAAGAATGAGTGAATCACGTTTCACCCTTCACTGCTTTGGCGAAGCTCTAGAAAAGTGGAAGAGTTTCGCTCCTCTAAGGGAAGAAAGAAGCTCAAGCAATGGAAGTGAATGAAACACAAATTAAAAGTAGAAGAAATGTAGTCACTTTTGGAGGGTGATCCACAACCAAAGGTGATCTATTTCCCTCTATGCATGAAGATGAAAGCATAAGCATAAAACTAATTTTATAACAAGCTAAGAGATGTTGGACTAAAGTCAAACTAATCTCTAGAACAAATAATTCTTCATACAAAGAAATATAAGATGATTCTACAACAAATTAGTGGGAGTCTAAGCCTCCATCAAACTTCTACTTGGTCTCCCCCCTCAAGCTCTCCAACAATGGGAGTATTTATAGGCAAGAGGAAGAGACAAGAGTGGGTGAAGGAATAGTGTATGCCGCCCAAGTCCAAGTGAAAAATCAACTACTCTCCAGTCAATCTGTGGAGAACGTTCGAACGTGAGTTGGCGTTCGAACGTTGTATCTGTTTTTGCTTTATGGGCATTCGAACGTTGTCTGGCATTCGAACGTTTCTTCTGTCTTTGTTGTATGGGCGTTCGAACGCCAGATGTGGTCTGACCTTCTCACTCAAGTGGCCTGTGGTCTTTTGTGGAAACCTATTTCCACACTCCATGCACATCTTGGCGCTTTGCACTCATCATTCTGGTCCTCAATCAATTCAAGTGGATGTTCGAACGTGAGTTGACGTTCGAACGTGGTACTCAAGTGCCTCAGGGTCTTCCTTCTTGGCTGCAACACGTCATGTCTCAGCAGTCTGGTTGGCTCATAGTTCAAGTGGACGTTCGAACATGAGTTGGCATTCGAACGTTCTTGCTTTGCTCCAAGCTTCTCCAATTTTGTTCCCTAATGTGCAGGTGTTACACTCAAATGTGATATTTGTTGTTCTTGAGTCCTTGTTCACTTTAAGACCTAAAATGTCATCACTTAAACTCCATCAAAGTACAATTAGTCTCAAAAGGCATAGTAAAATGCTAATTTTAAGTACTAATCAGTTGGCTCATGAGAGAGCAACAGCTCTCGAGGACTAGCTTCTAGAGAACGAAGCTGTTTGTGTATAAGCACAGGCTGAGTTAGGCTGAACTTATGGCGAATCTCGTGAGAGCCACTAAGCTGGAGACATAGGCTGCCTGCTTGAGAGCATATTAGAGATAGGTCAAGCTTTTGGCGACTCGCGAGAGAGCCGCTAAGATGGAGATATAGGTTGTCTACTTTAGAGCAAATCAAAGATAGGCCAAGTTTCTGGCGACTCGCGAAAGAGCCACTAAGTTGGACACATAGGCTGTTTGCTTAAGAGTGAAGCAGAGATAGGTTAAGCTTTTGGCGACTATCGTGAGTGCCGCTAAGCTGGAGATATAGGTTGCCTGCTTGAGAGCAGAGCAGAGATAGGCCAAGCTTTTGGTGACTCTCGTGAGAGCCGCTAAGCTGGAGACATAAGATGCATGCATGAGAACAGAAGCAAAATAAGGCCAAGCTTTTGGCGACTCTGGTGAAAGCCGCTAAGATGGAGATTGAGGCTGCGTGTGTGAGAACAGAGGCAGGATGAGGCCATTCTTTTTGGCAACTCTCGTGAGAGCCGCTAAGGAGATTGAGGTTATCTACATAAGAGCAGAAGCAAGAAGAGACCGAGCTTTTGACGACTCGCAAAAGAGCCGCTATACTAGAGATAGACTGTTTGCATGAGAGCAGAGGCAGATTTAGGCCAAGTTTTTTGGAAACTCGTGAGAGATGCGCTAAGCTGGAGATATAGGTTGCTTGCTTGAGAGCAGAGGCAGAGTTAGGCCAAACTTTCTGGCGACTCATGAGTGAGACGCTAAGCTGGAGAGATAGATTATCTGCGTGAGAGCAAAGGCAAAACAAGGCCAAGCTTTCTGGCAACTCGTGGGAGAGATGCTAAGCTAGAGATTTAGAGTGCTTGCATGAGAGCACCGCTGGGCGCTAAGGCACGGGCGCCGCTAAGCACAGGCGCCGAGGGGCACTTGGGCACCGGTGGGCACGGATGTCGAGGGGAGCTGGACACCGCTAGGCACGGACTCCGAGGTGCGCTGGGCACAGACGTCGAGGTGCGATGGGCGCCTCTGGGCACCGACGCCGAGAGGCGCTGGGCACAGTTGGGCACGGATGTCGAGGGGTGTTGGGCGCCGTGGGGCAAGGATGTCGAGGTGCGCTGGGTGCTGTCCGCTAGGCGTTAGGGCGTTGTCTGCTAGGCGTTGGGTGCTGGCCGCTAGGCGCAGGAGGCAGGAAGTGCCAAGCGAGGGAGGTTGGGCAATGTCCTCGTAGGCCCGGAGTGGGTGCCAGGCAGGCGAGGTAGGGCAAAGGGTGGCCCTAGGCTGGGCACAAGAAGGCACTAGGTAAGTGAGGCAGGGTGACACAGCGTTGGCACGGGAACCACTACCGAGGGGTATTGGACATTGTCCGCTGGGCATTAGGCACTGTACGCTGGGCGCTGGGCGTTGGGCGTTGTCCGCTAGGCACAGGCACTGGATGTTGTCCGCTGAGCACAAGCGCTGGACGTTGTCTGTTGGGCGCAGGCGCTGGGCGTTGTTCATTGGACGCTGGACGTTGTCCGCTAGGTGCAAGCGTTGGGTGTTGGATGTTGTCTATTGGACAGAGGCGCTGTGCGTTGTCCGTTGGGCGCTGGGCGCCGATGGGCATGGACGACGAGGCATGTGCTGGCCTTGGCCTTAGCCTGGCGACGCCAGGCAAGTTCTTCCCTTAGCCTAGGCGATGCCTTGGGCTCTATTCTTGGCATGGGCGACAACGTCAGGGAGAGGGGTTCTGCAACTGGAGAAAATCAGTTGGACGGCGGCGCCAGGCTCTACGGCAATCAACTGAGCAGTTGAGTATTAGAAAACCATGACGAAACGGCGGAACTTTAAACGGCCATAACTTTGCGCTCGGATGTTCATTTGAGGCAAAAAAAAATTTTGAATTCGGGTATTTTTTTGAGATCTACGAGATACAAATAGCCAAAGGCGGTTTAGGCACCAAATTTTTCCAAAAAATGCTTATTTCTCAAAGAATTTGAGTTTTTAACCCCAAATTAATGAAAAATTAGATTTTGCATGTGTCTACTTTTCGGCGATGGTGGCGGGACCTCATCATGATATGGAAGGTCATCTTCTGCTTGGTAATTCACGGATTTGGTTGTTCTTGCCATCGGAGGTAGGAAGACTGTAAGGAGAGAATCAAATCGCTTCCCACAAACGGCGTCAAACTGATGATGCACAAAACTGTCTTATGCAAGATCAATAGTCGAGTGTGTGATAAAATATAATTAATGGACAATTAATAGAGCAATCAATGGTAATAATGTAAATATCCGGTCAATACGCAGATATATAGTGATTCGGTCCGGGTGACCTACTCCACTCCGGGAAACGGCAACGGTGGCCGGGGTACCTTTTATTGATTAAGTAAGGTGAATGAGAGATAGAACAATGGTTAGCCCTGGGAGGGATACAATAGCTAGGAGAGAGAAAAGCTATGTGTGGGGTGTGTAGAGAGGTGTCCTCTCATGTAGAGAGAGCTTACAATTTATAGGCACAGAGCCTTGGTTAAGGCGGTGACGGGAGGGTAAAAGTACTAGATCTTCGAGGAGGATAGCTACAAAAGGTACGTATAATTAAATGTTGCCTTGATCTTCGAGAGTGAGTATCCCGATAATTGTTCCCCCCGTGCTCTAATCCTTCTGGACTCCTTGAACCCTGGACTGGGCTGAATCCATGAATTAGGCTTGACCCACCTTGTAGCTAATTGGGGCCTAACTCATTAATTGGGTATGGCCCAATAAAATCTGGGCTCGTCAATTTATACATAGAGAATAGATAACTAAAAGAGATGTTAGAAGAATTTGGAGATTTAAATACATAATGATATGATAATAATTTAGATATTTAATTGAGAAAAGAAAGAATGATCTTTGTAATTCTTTATAAAGGGTAAAAAAGAGGGTGTCATGGGTTCTTTTGGTGATTACTTCCCTCATCATTTTGTTGATCAACAATAAGATTTTGTGAAGTTTAGCTTTTGTTTACAGTTGAATAAATGATACAAGCAGCTCAAAGTGAAGCTATGCTATTCATACATGACCAAACATCTTAAAAAGAGGAAGCAATCAGACTTATTAAATGCAAAAGGGTATCTAAGTCTGCAGTCCACAAATAGAAAACTGAAATAAATCTAAGAAATCATTTTCTACCATGTGTACTATGTTTTCTATGCATAAATTTTAGTTTAGTAGTATCATAATATTGCTACAAATTATAGGAAAAAATTAGACTTGATAGAAGGATAAAAGGATATTGCAAAAAATGACATCAAACCAAGCAAACAAGAGTTATACTCGATTAACTCAGGAACAAAGAGAATTGTACATCGAAAGAGTGGGAGAAAGAAGAAGGATATCTAATAGTACAACAGAACCATAACATCAACGTGATGGCAATAATCAGAATAGAAGTACAACACAAGAATTCATTGAATCAAAAGAATTGGTGTACAATAACATACTCAATCCAAATATTACTAAAACAAATACCAACTCCATTTGTATGATATGACAGAACAAAATACAATGCATGTATTATCGAAAGCTACTATTATTCAGTGGGCATTACTTCAACTTTTTTATAAAGGTGAGCAAATTAAATGAGAATGACCAAGCAACTTGAAGAAATTGAAGATCCATAAACAAACAAACAACCGACAAGAAGACAATAGAAAGCAAAAAAGAATATGTTCACTTGAAGATACAAAATTGCCAAAAAAAATAACCACTCAATGATGTTTTTATACATTATCCTCATTTTTAGTTATTGCTGAACATACATGGTTTTTGGTGCTTTTTATATTCGAATAAGAACTTCTCATTTTTTTTTGAACTCTAATGTCTGATGGGACGCGTAGTCAACCTAACAGCTACAATGAATTAAATCAATAAATTAAGTCCAAAATAGCATTCCTCATTTTCAAATCTTCTATACTTTAAGAAATATGACATGAAAATGAACTTCATCTGTTATTTTATCTGCATGTCAAATACTTTTATCATTACTAAAAGTTAACTAATATACAAATCTAATTGAACCAATTAAAAATTTAAGCGCCCTTTTTTGGGTATTCAACAATATGCAAATACTACAACACAACTACAACTACAATCTAATTTTTCAGTGGTCTACAATTTATCAAGAAACACTTATGTATAATTATAAAATTTAAACCTTCATGCAAAAATTTTGAATTCATAATTTACCTATTAAAAAAATGCCACAATACAATATTATTTACCATTTAATAACTTATTAAATTTTATTACACATACACTTTGTATTTCTAATAAATTTAATAAAAAATTTACGATCTAAATTTTTTCACATGTAACGCACGTGTGCATTATTATTAATATTAAAATGTACCAACACTAATAAAATTGCTTACTCACATGACTACATAAAATGGCATATGGATATCCTGGGTTCGAATTTCCCACTCATTCCCTAAAGAGTATGTAAGCTGATTCAAATACAATATCAGACCTCATATGTGTTGTTATAATCATTCCTTTGGTTCAAAATTACATATAAACTCCATACAATCTCCATTGGAAGATTGTCTCTTCGTTCACACTAATGCTATGTTTGGTACGTAGGATTAAGTCTTTGGAATGGAATATGCATTGGTAATGTTCATTCCTACGTTTAATTAGTAGGAATTAGAATTCATTACTATTCCTAAGGAATAATTAATCCCACAAATCATGGGATAAGGCATTACTAAATATGGTATTTTACATTCCATTCCCACCCTAGCTATGCCAAATAAAAAAAAAAAAACCATTATGGTCTTTCCCTTCCCGATCATCACCTCTCGCTGCTCACACTTTGCTATGCTCAGATCCCTCTTCTCTTCTTCTTTCCTCATATCTTCTTTTCTTCCTCAATAACTGTTTTGTTCTTTCCCTTCCTGATCATATTGACTTGGGCAGCCTTCTTCTTGTGGTTCTCTTGTACTTTACGGCTTTGAAAATCCTTTGCATGACGCCCCAATTTATTGCACACAAAGCAGTTGCCTTTGAACCTTTTGGAATCACCATCCTTGGCCCCTTGTTGGCCAACATACTTCATTTGCTTGTTAGTTTTATGTCCCTCTTCAATCACATGTGTCTTTGACTCTATGGAATGATTACCAACTTTCTTTTCGGAGACTTTATTGTCCTCCTCGATCCTCAATCTCATGATCAAGTATTCAATTTTTATTTCTTTGCATTTATGCTTCAAATAATTTTTGAAGTTCTTCTAATGTAGCGGTAATTTCTCAGTAATTGCAGCCACTTGGAAAAAGTCACTAAGCACCATCCATTCAGCATGAATCTCATGTAAGATCACTTAAAGATCTTGAACTTGACTTATGATAGTCTTGGAATCCACCATTTTGTAGTCAAGAAATCTGCCCACAACGAATTTTTTTATTCCGACATCCTCTATCTTGTACTTTTTATCCAAAGATTCTCACAGCTCTCTAGCCGTCTTGAGTGGACTATACACATTATATAATTTGTTATCCGATCCATTGAGGATATAGTTCTTGTATAGAAAATCAGAGTGCTTCCATGCATCCACCGTAGCAATAACTTGGTTGTCAGTCTCATTCTCACTACAAACAGGAGCATCCTCACGAAGAAACTTTACAAGATTCAACGTAGTGAAATAGAACAACATTTTATGTTGCTATCTCTTGAGTGAATATACATTAGAACTGTCTTGACTATCAAATCTTATCATGCTTTGTTTTGAAAGGTAGAACAATAGTTCAAATGTATCCAAAGGTCGAATACTGTAATATGTCTACGCTGGTTTACATGGTCTTTAACTACATCACTACGGCCAATATTCAGTTGTTAGTATGTCATGTCCGCATGTTACTCATTGTTGCACAAGCTTAGTATTAAATGGGTTTAAGTATTGCATTTTTTTTTTGGGTAGAACTAGAAGGGAGCGAAAAAGTTCAAACTATTGCATCTCTTATTAGTGCCGAGATTGAGGAGGCATCAATAGTGTGTGCCCATGAAATTGGTGTTGATTCTGCAATCCGCAACTTAAAGAAAAGATTTATTTAGAGTTACTGATTTTAATTATCCTTTTTCTAGTGAATTTGTTCCTTATTTGATTTGTAAGTGTATTGATTGTGCATTTTATATTATTTGTCAAGTTTCAAAATTAATAGTACTCATTGTAAAAAATTATGCTAAATTAAGTAAAACAAATTTTTTTTTTTTTTGATCATATTCCTTTCCATTCTAGTAGAAATTATTTTATCCAAACATTGGAATAGAATGTCAATTCTATTCCAAGATTTAATCCCAAATTAATTGCCAAACATTGGAATGGTAATATGTATTCCATTACATTTCTAAGATCATTTCATTCTCATGTCCATTTCATTCCTACTTAAAGGTATTATTGCGTACAACGCAACATGAGGGTTTGATTAATGTTGTTATCCAAGCTCAATCTAGCAAGAACGAAAAACTACACAGGCAACGATATTGGCTTACATACCAAACATTCAAAAATGTTCACATTGTTGTAAAACAAGCAAATTTATGTAGGTGCGAACAATTAAATCAAACAAATAAAAGATAGAAAAACAATAATGAAAGATACAGAGGAATGGGAAGATATATATGATCCGATGTGTCCTTCATTCAAAAGTGCAAGGCCTATTTATAGGCAAAAAACCTAATAGTCTTCTTGTATTTGTCGGTAGAAGGATGGAGGACTTCCATACTCATTAAATGTGGTTACTATTTGTGCATTGTATGGTCATGTCTAAATACTATTTGCTACTATTTATGTATAGTAGTCATCCAAATTAATAGCATTTACAACACTCCCCCTTGGATGACTATTTACATAACACTAGGATCAAAAATCCAATTTTGATAAAATCGTTAGAATCTTAAGCACTGCCTCGTTAAAAACCTTGCTAAGTAAAACCCAGTGGGAAAAACCTTAGCGAAGGGAAAAAAAGTACAAGCCTCTCCCCGTTGAAGGCATCCATTCAAAATGATGATTATTCAGCTTGATAGATCTTTGAGACGCCGCATTCCAATTTGATTCACCAATTTCTGGAATGTAGTCGGTGGGAGTGCTTTAGTAAACAAATCTGCCAGATTTTCAGTCGAACGAATCTGTTGAATATTAATATGAACGTTCTTCTCCAGCTCATGTGTGTAAAAGAATTTTGGTGATATATATTTTGTTCTGTCGCCCTTGATATATCATTCCTTGAGCTGTGTGATACAAGTTGTATTGTCCTCATATAATATTGTTGGGATGCCTTTAATTGAAGATAGTCCACTTTGCTCTTGAATATGTTGGATCATGGATCTTAGTCAAATACATTCTCGACTTGCTTCATGGATGGCTAGTATTTCAGAGTGATTGGATGATGTAACAACCATTGTTTGCTTAACTGATTTCCATGATATAATCGTACCACCATAAGTAAACACATATCCAGTTTGTGATCGAGCCTTGTATGGATCAAAAAAATAACGGGCATCTGCATATCCAACTAACTGTGGATTTTGGTCATTCGTGTAGAATAACCCCATGTCTACTGCCCCACGGAGATATCGTAATACATGTTTGATCCCATTCCAATGCCTTTGAGTTGGTGTTGTGTTGTACCTTGCTAGTAAGTCAACTGCAAATGATATGTCTGGCCTTGTACAGTTTGTTAAATACATTAGTGCACCAATTGCACTAAGATATGGTGCTTCTGGACCAAGAAGTGTTTCATCTTCTTCTTGAGGGCGAAATGGATCCTTCTTTATATCTAATGATCTGACGATCATTGGTGAACTCAATAAATGTGATTTATCCATGTAAAATTGTTTCAAGATCTTTTCTGTGTATGTTGATTGATGCACAAAAACTCCATTAGATAAATGTTCAATTTGTAAGCTCTTTGTAAGCTCCATTAGATAAAGACAAAATTTTGTTTGTCCAAGATCTTTCATCTCAAACTCACTTTTTAAATAGCTAGCGCCTTTTGTAAGTTCTTCTAGAGTGCCTACTAGATTTAAATCAGCAACATATACAGCAATAATAGAAAATCTACTTTTAGATCTTTTAATAAAAATATATGGACATATCAAATTATTGACATATCCCTCTGTCAAGAGATATTCACTAAGACGATTATACCACATCCGCCCTGATTGTTTTAACTCATACAACGATCATTGAAGTTTAATGGAATACAATGTTCGAGGCTATGAGTTATAGGCTTCTGGAATTTTGAATCGTTCAGGTATTTTCATGTATATCTCATTGTCTAATGAGCCATATAAATATGCAGTGACAACATCCATTAAACACATATTCAGCCTTTCAGAGACTGCAAAACCTATCAAAAATCTGAAAGTGATAGCGTCTATTACGGGAGAATTACGTCTCCTCATAATCAATACCAGGTCTATGTGAGAAACCTTGTGCCACAAGTCGTGCTTTATACTGTACAATTTCATTTTTCTCACGAACACCCATTTATATCCAACGGGTTCAACACCTTGCAATGTTTGGACTACATGTCCAAATACATTGCGTTTTGTTAGTGAGCTTAATTCTGTTTGAATTGCTTCTTTCCACTTTTGCCAATCATTTCTATGTTTGCATTCATCAATAGTTTTCGATTCAGGATCTGACTTGATCCAAAATATGTACATCCAAGTGCAGGCGGTCAAGCTGTAGTAATAATCCGGTTTGAGTCCGGAGTCGAATCCACAGGGAACTCTTGTTGGTGTTTTGAGATAAGTAGTGGTGGAGACCTAGTGATTGTAACCCTTGAGATTTGAAGTTGTGTATGAGATTTCCTGGACAGAATATAAGATTCTTTCCAAGAGAATTTTCTAAACAAAATATGAGATAAGCTTTAATGTAAAAGAGTCACTCTTTAGTTCAAGAATCTGGATATGTAGTTAATTATCCGGTTTGTTATATTTGTGCTTGATAACTCAATTAACCCCCGTGTCAACAACAAATTAATCGGAAGATAAAGGTGGATTATGAGAATTAAGAACATGATTCCGATGTCTTTCTAGAAGTTTACAAGAATTGTTTGTGTCGAGACTTAACCCGTCTACAAACAAGCAAGTGTTTCTACAAGATATCCAATCATGAAATTAATGTTCCATTTCCATTCTTTAATTGAAGCACAATAATGGTGAAGATTGAAGGGTAGTCATGAAGATCTAGCCGGGGTACTTGCCTTAAACCAATGAGTCTTTCTATACAAGAGTTATCTATGTTATAGAAAGAACTCATTGTTATACAAAGTACATTAGCTTTGCTAGATGCAATCAATCATTCAACAAGCATGGAGAATATAAAGCATTAAGCGTAATCGAAATTGCACAAATATAACTTCTGGATAATTTATACATGTCCTTCTCCTCTTACTAAAGAGTGAATGAGAAACTACTCACTCTTCATGGCTTTGGTAAAGCTAAAAAAGTGAGTGATGCTCATTCCTCCAAGTAGAGGGAACACAAAGCAAAACACACTAAACAGGGAGCCGATCTTCGACAAAGAATGAGTGAATCATGTTCCACCCTTCACGGCTTTGGCGAAGCTCTAGAAAAGTGGAAGAGTTTCACTCCTCTAAGGGAAGAAAGAAGCTCAAGCAATGGAAGTGAATGAAACACAAATTAAAAGTAGAAGAAATGTAGTCACTTTTGGAGGGTGATCCACAACCAAAGGTAATCTATCTCCCTCTATGCATGTAAATGAAAGCATAGGCTTAAGACTAATTCTACAACAAGCTAAGAGATGTTGGATTAATGCCAAACCAATCTCTAGAACAACTACTTCTTCATACAAGGAAATATAAGATTA
Organism: Ilex aquifolium; assembly: GCA_951799425.1. Classification (NCBI taxonomy): domain Eukaryota; kingdom Viridiplantae; phylum Streptophyta; class Magnoliopsida; order Aquifoliales; family Aquifoliaceae; genus Ilex; species Ilex aquifolium. Next base: position 29,535,216 of record OX637398.1, on the reverse strand, counting down.
TTCTACAATAATATGAGTGGGAGTCTAAGCCTCCATCAAACTCTCTACCAAGTCTCTCCCAAACTCTCCAACAATGGGAGTATTTATAGGCAAGGAGGAGGAGACAAGAGGGGGTGAAGGAATAGTATATGCCGCCCAAAGTCCATGTGAAAGTCCCAATGTTCGGAGAGAAGATCAACCACTCTACATCCTGTCTGTGGAGAATGTTCAAAAGTTATCTGGCGTTCAAACGTTGTATCTGTTTTTGCTTTATGGGCGTTCGAATGTTTCCTGGCGTTCGAACTTTTCTTTTGTCTTTGCTTTATGGGCGTTCGAACGCCAGATGGGGTTTGAACCTCTAACTCAAGTGCCTCAGGGTCTTCCTTCTTGGCTGTAACACGCCATGTCTCAGCAGTCTGGTCTGCTCATAGTTCAAGTGGACGTTCGAACGTGAGTTGGCGTTCGAACGTTCTTGCTTTGCTCCAAGCTTCTCCAATTTTGTTCCCTAATGTGCTGGTGTTACACTCAAGTGTGATACTTGTTGTTCTTGAGTCCTTGTTCATTTTACAAAACTCGTTGTTTCTATGTACATTAATATTCACAATCATAGAGGTTTATACAAAAGGTTGAATCAAAAATTCATGGCGTCTCAAGATAAATCCCTACCCACGCTTTAGGTTGGTATTCTCGGACATTCCTTACTCGGCCCATATTTTCAGTTCAGTCAAAAGAGTTTGTACAAGACGATTTTTACACTTTTTACAAAAATTCGGACCTTTGGCTTTCATCCCCAAAAACATATTTTCCACATTTTTGTTAGAAAAGCATCTAATCCGAGTCATCCTCTGTCTCTGTGTCATTCGAACAACCAGTGACTCTCCCAATTTCCTGTCTCACAAATCGGTCAAGCAAAGTACTAGAATAGCATGGCGTCTCAGGGTAATCCTTACTCAGCCCATTCACTAGCCAGTCTAATCGATCGAGTGCACGACCGAAAATTGGTTCAGAACACTGATTATATCTTTTCTCGTGTAAGACTCTGTCACACTGTTTACAGACACCAAGCCTTTTAGCACGACGACGTTTAGCAACAGTGCTTCTGCCACAGAGGGATTTCGCTTGTTCTTCTCGGATTACGGCTTTCCTTTCCAGTCTTGGTTTTCTCATGATCATAGTATGCACATCAGATGGAAAAGTGTGTAGAACTCCCAGACTAAACCAAAAAAGTTTAACATCCATGCTTTCTAAGCTTTAAGACTCACTATCTGGTTCTTTAACGTCTGTCAGACACAAAGACGATTGGAACTGACTCACATACATGATCATCAATTTATAAAAAACACGAGGCATGATACACAGTATGATCAGAAACAGCAACAACAACAACAAAAACAAAAATTTTACAGGCACAAAATAAAAATATGAACTGTAGTTCTCACCCCCCAACCTAAACTGAACATTGTCCCCAATATTTTGAATTTACCAGTGTATGGATCTTGGAGATGAGGTTGAATGGTAGAGATTTGTTCATCTGCCAAAACCTACAAATAAAAATACACAAATTACTCATCTTTGCACAGATCTGGTTTTCGGGTAGGCTGAAAATCTTTGTGTGTGAGTGCAAACAAGAGAAGAACACACATGAGCAAATATAAGATTAAAATGCAAAGTATGAAGCAAAAGACTGTGTTTGTAGAGTGTGTAGTCATTGGTTTGTAGGGGATGGGTCGTTTATTAGATAACAAAGAAAAACGAAGAAGAAAAGGAAGAAGAAAAAGAAGGGGGAGACCAACAGCAGCGGCTAGGAAAAAGATTGGGGGCCTTATAAAGGCGCCCCAGCGGGTCGGGTTGAGTTGGATTTTTCCTGACCCGATCCAATTGAGTTTCGGCAGGCACGAATCTCGGAGGAATATTCTGGTTCCATTAAAAGAATGGTTTCCACATTTTTAACAAAGTCCTCCAAAAATAGTTTCAACCGCTGACCATTAATAGTAAATATATTACCGTTCGATGGGTTTTCCACTTCAACTGCTCCATGTCCAAACACCTTTTTGACAATATAAGGCCCAGTTCATCTTGACTTCAACTTACCAAGAAAGAGGCGGAGTCTTGAATTAAATAACAGGACTTTTTGAGAAGGCTCAAAAGATTTCCGCACAATGTTCTTGTCATGAAAAATTTTCATCCTGGTTTTAGCAATCTTAGAATTCTCATATGCTTCATTTCTCAATTCCTCCAATTCATTTATCTGAAGTTTCCTTGCTAGTCCGACCTTGTCCAGGTCAAAGTTCATTGCTTTAATGGCTCAGTATGCCCTATGTTCCAATTCCACAGGTAGGTGACATGGCTTTCCATAGACTAATCGATAAGGAGACATGCCCAAAATTATTTTAAAAGCAGTGCGGTATGCCCAGAGTGCATCTGTGAGTCTTGATCAACAATCTTTACGGTCTAGATTTACCATTTTTTCTAAAATTAATTTGATCTCCCGATTAGCTAGTTCAGCCTGTCCACTAGTCTGTGGGTGATAAGGGGTTGCAATTTTGTGAAAGATCAAGTATTTTTTTCATCAAATTCCAGAAGGGACGATTGCAAAAATGAGCACTCCCATCACTTATGATTGATTTCAGAATTCCAAACCGAGACAAAATATTTTCTTTTAAAAACTTGATCACTGTTCGGTGATCATTATTTCGGCATGGAATTGCTTCAACCCATTTTGACACATAGTCTATGGCCACTAAAATGTATAGATAGCCAAAGGAAGGGGGAAACGGTCCCATAAAATCGATGTCCCAGCAGTCAAAAATTTCAATTACCAGAATGGGGTTTAAGGGCATCATGTTTCTTTTAGAAATGATTCCTAACATTTGGCATCTATCGCAAGTTAAACAAAAGGCATGGACATCTTTGAAAAGCGTGGGCCAGTAAAATCCACACTGTAATATTTTTTGCAGCGGTTTTCCTTGATGAAAAATGGCCACCGCATGCTTCAGAATGACAAAATGTTATTACCTGGTTGCTTTCATGAGTGGGGATGTAACGCCTTATGATTTGACACTTACAGTACTTAAATACGTAGGGATCCTCTCAAAAGAAATTACGAACCTCCCTCAGAAATTTCTTTTTATCCATCATGGTAAAGGATGGGGGGAACGTACCAGTAGCAAAAAAGTTAGCAATATCAGCGTACCATGGTGTCTTATCAATCATGAACAGTTGTTCATCAGGAAATTTCTCATTGATTGGCAATCCATCTTCACGAAATTCATATGTTAATCTAGAAAGATGATATGCCACCACATTCTCGACACCCTTTTTGTCTTTAATGATCAAATCAAACTCTTGGAGCAAGAATATCCATGTGAGGGTTTAGTCGTCGCTGCATTTGACGAGAGGGTTTTGAATCCTCTTCAAGGTATATAGCATGATTGCAAATTAACGGACTTATACCTTCCAAGTCAGCGATGGTCCACCCAATGGTGTTTTTATGGCTTTGAAGAACTTCAATCAGTTTAGACTCTTGCAAGTCTGTGAGCTTAGATGAAATTACCACTGGGTATGAATCGTCATCTCCTAAGAATGCATATTTGAGGTCAGATGGGAGAGGTTTCAATTCAGGCTTTGGTGGCTTGATACTTGATGAGAGTGGCTTTGTGCCACTCGATGAAAGTTCCTCGAATTTGGGTACCCATGTCTCAACAGCATGAGTAGGGCAACTCTGTGGATTTGGGTCATCGTTTTTTGACTCAGATGTGCTAGGTTCCAACTGGTATGATTTAGCAGAAGGTTCACAAAAGGTATCATTCACATGTTCGTGAACCAACGACTCAATAGAATTTATTTCTCTCTCTTCTTTGTCCTCTCCTGGGTGTTTGGAAATATTAAAAATATTCAGCTCAAGAGTCATGTTCCCAAAGGTTAATTTCATAACCTCATTCCTACAATTGATCAGAGCATTGGAGGTTGTTAGGAAGGGTCGACCAAGAATAATGGGAATTTGATTTTCTGAATGCATTGCTGGATGAGTATCTAGAACAATGAAGTCCACCAGGAAGACAAAGTTGTCTACTTGGATAAGTACATCTTCAACAATGCCCCTAGGGATTTTGACAGATCTGTCGGTCAGCTGGAGTGTGACACAAGTGGGTTTGAGTTCACCCAGGCCCAACTGCTGGTAGACAGAGTAGGGTAGCAAATTAACACTAGCTCCAAGGTCTAACAGTGCTTGTTCAATTTAGGAATTTCCAATGACACATGACACAGTCGGACACCCCGGATCCTTGTATTTTGGAGGAGTTTTGTGTTGAAGCAGGGCACTGGCTTGTTCTGTTAGGAAAGCTCTTCTTTGGACATTCTAGTTTCTCTTGACTGTGCACAAGTCTTTTAGAAACTTAGCATAAGACGGAACTTGTTTGATTGCATCCAGAAGTGGGATGTTGATCTTTACTTGCTTAAAAAGCTCGTAAATTTCAGGCTGATTTTTCAACTTCTGTTTGGTTTTGAGTCTATGAGGAAAAGGAGCAGGAATGGAACACGAAGGCTCTCTGTCCTCAGAAGGTTCTGGCTCTTGTTCAATCATAGGCTCAGGTTCTTCTTCAAGTTCAGTCTCAATTGGTTCAGGTTCAAATGATGAGTTGACTAGGATTGACTCAGGTTTTGGCTTTGGAATGAGCATGTCTCTGATGGTCTTGTCAATCACCTTGCCACTTCTTAGTGTAGTGACAACTTGGGCTTGGTCTTGTGGTGTTTCCATGAGTGAAGGATTTCCTACGTGAAATTGGCCTTGTGGAGGTTTTGGTTGGGCAAGGAACTTACCCTTCTCGTGTGTGGCCATGGATTGGGTTAGCTTTTGGATGTGGCTTTTAAGATCCTCGAAAGATTGAGTGGTCTGGGTTTTGAAATCAGTGAAAGCCTGTGTGGAATTATTGTTATAATTCATTTGGCTTTGCATGAACTGATTCAGTGTGTCCTCAAGACTCCTCTTTTGTGGTGGTTGGTATGGTTGATATGTGGGAGGTCTCTGAGGTGGTGGGTATGAACCTTGTTGTTGGTTCATGGGTGTCGGTTATGTGTTCCTCCAACTGAAGTTTGGGTGGTTCTGCCACCGTGGATTGTATGTTTTAGAGTATGGGTTGGAGTAAGGCTTGTTGAAGTTGGAAACTGCATTTGTTTGTTCCAACAAGACCTCCTTGAACGCTGGGATGGTAGGGCACTCCCCAGTAGGGTGTCCTGTTAGCGCACAGATTCCACACACTTGTTCTGTGGAAGAGCTAACATCAACTTGATGGACCTTCTTCATCTCTAAAGCTTCAAGCTTTTGAGACAAAGTAGACATTTTTGCTCTCAGGTCATCATCATCTCTCAAGACATATTTACCTCCTTGGGAAGTAGATGGTCTGGCTTCTACAGTGGTAGGAGAGGCTGAGTCCCACATCTGAGAACTATCAGATATGGTGTCAAAAAAAATGAATGTCTCCTTCATACTTTTTCCCATAAATTCTCTTTGAGTCATCATTTTGACAAACTGACATAGTCTAGAGGGTAAGGAGTCATAGAAAAATCCTACCAAAGTCCAATTCTCAAAAGCGTGATGTGGGCAGATCTTTGAATCTCTCCCAACTTTGGTAAAAAAAATTTCCTTCTTTAACCGCAAAATTCATGATTTGCCTTTTAAGTGCATTAGTGCGGTGTAGAGGAAAAAACTTTCTGAAAAATTCATTTTGCAATGTCTGCCAGTTAGGTATTGAAAGGGCTTTTAAAGAATTTAGTCATTGTTTAGCTTTGTCCCTTAAAGAGAAAGCAAAAAGTTTCATCTTGGCTAGTTCAGAATTGTCTTGAAATGTTCCACACATTTCTTCAAAATCTTTTATATGCAGATATGGATTTTCTGCATCCAATCCATGAAAAATAGGTAATAACTGCACTGTCCCCGGTTTTGCAGTAAAGAGGGGAGCATTTTCAGGGAATACAAAATAAGAGGGGACACTATTTCTTGTGGGATTTAAGTAATCCCGCAAAGTTTGAATGTTAGGCACTTCCCCCTCTCTCATAGGGACTTCTCTGTTTCTCTCATTATTTGTCATATTACTCTCACAAGAGTCTATTACTGATCTAGGTGAATTCGGTTCAGGCTGATTCACAGACTCACAAGATTCTGCTGGCAAATTTTGATAGTGAGGAGTGCCCTTAGACATAAAATTAAGGAAAATAACACAAAACAAAATTATTCACTGTAAACCAAAGAATATATACGACAATAAAGGTATTTTTACCTTTTACCTTAAAACACCTTTTATAGTTCCCCGGCAACAGCGCCAAAAACTTGACTTGATCCGAAATGTGTACACCCAAGTGCAGGCGGTCAAGCTGTAGTAATAATCCGGTTTGAGTCCGGAGTCGAATCCACAGGGAACTCTTGTTGGTGTTTTGAGATAAGCAGTGGTGGAGACCTAGTGATTCTAACCCTTGAGATTTCAAGTTGTGCATCAGATTTCCTGGACAGAATATAAGATTCTTTCCAAGAGAATTTTCTAAACAAAATATGAGAGAAGCTCTAATGTAAAAGAGTCACTCTTTAGTTAAAGGATCTGGATATGTAGTTAATTATCCGGTTTGTTATATTTGTGCGTGATAGCTCAATTAACCCCCGTGTCAACAGCAGGTTAATCGGAAGATAAAGGTGGATTATGAGAATTAAGAACATGATTCCGATGTCTTTCTAGAAGTTTACAAGAATTGTTTGTGCCGAAACTTAACCTGTCTACAAACAAGCAAGTGTTTCTACAAGACATCCAATCATGACATTAATGTTAATTGAAGCACAATAATGATGAAGATTGAAGGGTAGTCATGAAGATCTAGTCGGGGTACTTGCCATGAACCAATGAGTCTTTCTATACAAGAGTTATCTATGTTATAGAAAGAACTCATTGTTATACAAAGTACCTTAACTTTGCTAGATGCAATCAATCATTCAATAAGCATGGGAAATATAAAGCATTAAGCATAATCGAAATTGCACAAATATAACGTCCGGATAATTTATACATGCCTTTCTCCTCTTACTAAAGAATGAATCAGAAACTACTCACTCTTCATGGCTTTGATAAAGCTAAAAAAGTGAGTGATTCTCATTCCTCCAAGTAGAGGGAACACAAAGCAAAACACACTAAACAGGGAGCCGATCTTCGACAAAGAATGAGTGAATCACGTTCCACCCTTCACGGCTTTGGTGAAGCTCTAGAAAAGTGGAAGAGTTTTACTCCTCTAAGGGAAGAAAGAAGCTCAAGCAATGAAAGTGAATGAAACACAAATTAAAAGTAGAAGGTAGTCACTTTTGGAGGGTGATCCACAACCAAAGGTAATCTATCTCCCTCTATGCATCTAAATGAAAGCATAAGCTTAAGACTAATTCTACAACAAGCTAAGAGATGTTGGATTAATGTCAAACCAATCTCTAGAACAACTACTTCTTCATACAAGAAAATATAAGATTATTCTACAATAATATGAGTGGGAGTCTAAGCCTCCATCAAACTCTCTACCAAGTCTCTCCCAAGCTCTCCAACAATGGGAGTATTTATAGGCAAGGAGGAGGAGACAAGAGGGGGTGAAGGAATAATGTATGCTGCCCAAAGTCCAAGTGAAAGTCCCAATGTCCGGAGAGAAGATCAACCACTCTGCAGCCTGTCTGTGGAGAACATTCGAATTTTATATGGCGTTTGAACGTTGTATCTTTTTTTGCTTTATGGGCATTCGAACGTTTCCTGGCATTCAAACATTTCTTCTGTCTTTGCTTTATGGGCATTCGAATGCTAGATGGGGTTTGAACCTCTCACTCAAGTGGCATGTGGTCTTCTATGGAAACCTAACCCACACTCAATTCAAAACTTGGCACTTTGCACTCATTATCCTGGTCCTCATATAGTTCAAGTGGACATTCCAACGTGAGTTGCATTCGAACGTGGTACTCAAGTGCCTCAGGGTCTTCCTTCTTGGTTGTAACACGCCATGTCTCAGCAATCTGGTCTGCTCATAGTTCAAGTGGACGTTCGAACGTGAGTTGGCATTCAAACTTTCTTGCTTTGCTCCAAGCTTCTCCAATTTTGTTCCCTAATGTGTTGGTGTTACACTCCAGTGTGATACTTGTTGTTCTTGAGTCCTTGTTCATTTTAGGACCTGAAATGTCATCACTTAAAATCCATCAAAGTACAATTAGTCTTAAAAAGGCATAGTAAAATTCTAATTTTAAGTACTAATCAGGCTCCTCACCATTTCTTGAAATATCAAGAGCAACAGCAAATGAAAATATGACATCTACAATAACTTTATTTCGATCCCATCTTTTTCCATTGTGCACATAGTTTATAGAGATCTCATCATTCTCAGGTACCTAAGCCTCTTCCAGAGGTATTTTGATTGATTGGAAACTATGTCTTTCCTAACCCCTAAAATGCTATCCCTCAAATGATGCAATGTATGAGCGGAAGGAATGATTTCTCCCCCTTTGGGATAGTGTGAAAAGAAAGGGCAATGAGGAAAGGGAAATGGGAAGATGTAAATATGGGATATGTATGCACAAAAATGCTCCCCAATCGCAAGGAGACTTTCGTGTGTTGTGAGTTACTTGGAAGAGTATTCCAAGGTCGTATCCACAGGGAAGGAAGTGAATCAAGATTGAAGTGATTTGGTGAAAAACGGAAATGTAAAATCTTTTGTCTTGAGAGTTGGTTTGTGAAGTGTATGCTAATGAAGATGTAATGATAAAACAAGTGTTGGCAATTCCAAGAGATCACTCCAATGGGTATACCACCTCAACTCAAATCACTCCTCCGATTGAGCATGAATGAACGCTTGAATCACGGAAAGCCGAGGATGACGTCGGTGAGTATCTAAGCATAAACCGTGACTAGGCCTACGGTTTATCAAAGACTCATCCATCTTCCATCCGGTCAAAACGAACCATTTGAATCTAAAGGGAAGGAGGAGAAAGAGTTGAAATGGTATCCCCAAAGGAGATCCCTCTTGGTCTTGCCAACTAAAGGATTTAGCTACTCATACTTGGAATGGAAATGACTATGTAATGAAAGTGCATTGCAAATCTATGAACTTCTAAAGCTACAAAGTACAAGAATTCATGAGCTAAAAGACAATGCATTTAAACCCATTACATAGCTATGAAAATGAAGAACTTTAATTCATTAATGGTAGAAAGTGGAAGAGAACATTCAACTAGTGAAAAGCATGGAAGAGCTAACATTTATGGCATTGAAGAAAGTTCTAAAGAGTCTTACAGGAGAATGCAAGGCAATGTACTGGAAAATAAGTGAAAATTACAACTTTCTCTCTCTAGAATCTACTATTCATCATCTCTACGCTCGGAGCATCTCTCTCTAAAAACTCTCTAATGTAATACATACAATAATCCTCCCCTTGTAATGGAGATCATTCATCAACCCTAACGTGCAGGAGACATGGAGTAGCCTGGAGAAGTGATCTCCATCAATAGGTTGCAGGTGATGGCTTGGACAGGGCATGGCAGGGCACTCCTCAAGACCCAGCAGCTCAACTTCTCACTCCTCTCATTAATGCTCTCTTGCAATCAATAGTCCAAAAGAGGTGTGAACACAATGAATAGTGTTGTGGGCTTGCAGGAGGCAGGTGGGAGAAGACATGGTGGGGTCCACAGAAATCGGCTGAGACAAGTTCGCAGAATTTGGGAAAATTCCTTCGGGCGTACCGGTACGCGTACCGGTACGCAGCACTCCAGTAGGGTCATCGTACCGGTACGCGTACCGGTACGCTTCACTCCAGTAGGGTCAGCGTACCGGTACGCTAGCCTTATTTTCCTGAATTTCTTCCTGTCCTCCCCTGTTGAGCTTGCCTTTGGTTTTCCTTCACCCTTATTCATCTTGATGTATTTGAGAAGCCTCAAGATGGTTATGTTGCGCACTTTTACCCTGCAATCATCAAATGCTAAATTGAGAAATTATGAAGTAAAACTCCATCTTTTAATTATAAAAACCATTCAATTAACATTGATTTGCACATGTGAATCATACAATATATTGTGCTAATCACACTCCCCAACCTATCTTTTGCTAGTCCCTTAGCAAAATTCAATATTAAAACACAAAAAAAAATAGGCTAACATCCAACAATCCAGAACAATTCAACTATCAATCAAAATACAAAATCATAATGCAATTCACAAAATAAATATGGACAAGATGGAAGCAAATGTGATATTTCATTTGTTGTGGTTCAAATTGGGGTACAAGGATTCAAAAATCAACAAGACACAAAAGCTGGCCTATTTCCTTCAGCTTCTTCTACATGGCCAGGGACTCAATCCTAACTTCAACATAAAATGAAAAGACAAAAGACCCAAAACACAACAACCTACTCATCATCTCCCTCTCCCTCATCACTATCATCACCCTCATCATACTCACTCCCACTCTCAGAACCAACCCCCTCTTCAGTATCATCTCCACCCATCTCAACATCAGTAGGGGCAGAAGGGGCAGATGGGCCTGCGGCAGCTGGCGAGGCCACTCCAGGAATAAGTCTCCCTGGGAAAGTATGGCTGAACAGCTCTCTCAAAATCTCCCCAAAACCTTGCAAGGTCGCCTCAATGTCATCAAGACGCTGATCAGTCGAGCGTACAGGTTCCGTAGTTGATGGCCTGGCAGAAGATGAAGCACCAGGGGCCTCAGATCCAGTGCCAACAGGAGCAGCTCGCCTTCCCCGACTTAGAGCCTTCCTCTTCTTCTTGCTCGTCCTGCCAATGGCCCCAGTCTCAGGGGGAGTAATCTGATCAAACACGTAGGGCCTAACCTTGCTGAGCTTGCATAAGCGGGTCACTAAGCTCCCAAAAGGCAAATTAATCTGAGGTTTCTGTGTGTTGGCAAAATCCTTCATCTGTTCCCATATAAACTGAACAAAATCAATTGGCACTCCAGACATAACCGCATCCAACAAAGCCAATTTCTCCAAATTCGGCTTCTTCTCAGCACCCCTAGGTAGCAAATTGTAGTGGAGGAGTTTGTTCAACAACCCATAAGAGTGTTTCAACTTCCCACTCTGCACCCGCCTCTTAAACATGCTGGGGTCCGCATACATCAACGCCACCAGTTCATTGATCGTCTTCGCCCGAGTGACATTGTCAGGGTAGGTCGGTGGATCATCGGGTGGTCTCTGGTAATCCCCGAGGAGGGACGCAATGACATCAGTGGTCACTGTGATTACTTTACCCCGAACCTTGGCCTTCAAAATTTCTACCCCGCCCTCATCAGCCAACCCAAGGGTCTGATAAAAATCCCTGCACATGGATAGATTATACCCCTCAACTGCCTCAAACCAGAAATGCATACCATGGTTTTCGATGGCTTGGACCACCTCATTCCGTCGTGTGAGAGATATGACATCGAGGTTTCGCTCACAGGTCACACCCCTGTCGCCAATCCATTTCATCCGAGCCTCCATTCTCGTCTTCTTCCTCTTCTCCCTGAGTTCTTCAATCTCCTCACTACTCCGCTTGCGACCAGAGGGCTCCTCATGTTGAGGAAGATCGGGACCGGGCACTTTTGTTCGGGCCATTGAAGGATTTTGAAAGATAATGGAGAAAAACGGGAAGATTTGGGCTTGAGGGGGTTTCGGTGGAACAAGGGTTCAAGGGATTTGGGATTTGAGAGAAATCGGGGAGAGAGAAGGTGGGTTCTTAAAGAGGAGGAATGGGAAAGGGTATGAACTCCAAGAGGTATTTCGGTTGGGAGAGAAACGGGTTTAAATGAGGAGGGAAATGAAGGGTTAACCGACATCTAAAAGAAAAAACCCATTTAAAAAAAAAATCGATTCAGGCAGGCGTACCGGTACGCAGCACTCCAGTAGGGTCAGCGTACCGGTACACATACCAGTACGCTCAGCCTTAGTTTCCTGAAACTTCTTGCTGGCTATCCTGCTTCAATCCTATTTACTTCTAGACATCTTCTATACCTCCCAGCACACTCTTAACCATCATGTCCAATTTATTAATGAAATTGCAATGCAATTTAGGACTTTGATACATTCAATATACAAGAAATGAATTCCAACAATTGACTATCCAAAATGAACATCCAGAAAACACATCATCAAGATCATAATCAAAACATTTCTGAATCATATCCAATATCAATAACTAGAGAAATATTCCCTCATTCTTGCCAGCATGGAGCTTTTTAACAAATTTCTCAATTGAATGAACTAGATGCACATGAGCAAAGCCATAGTCCTCAATGCTAGTTAGAAGTATGCACCTACAAATTAATTTTCCACTCGTGTGCATGTGAAATTAAACAAGTAATTTGGGCATTTACGAAACAGAATTCACATTCGAAAGGCTAGACAAACTCAGTTTCAATGCAAAACTCACCAAGGGACACTCTTGAGCAATAAACGCACTCACGTTATACTGGTATGCAATCCATGTGTACATGTGATATGGAATCTTGTATTCAAAACAAAGTGCTCACATGTAATCCAAAAATGAAGTTCATATGTGAAAATGAGGCAACCTTGGCATAGTCTCATGAATAGGATATTAGTGCATTAGGTAGTAAGACTAAACTTTATCATTTCTTTAACAAATATGCTTCTCCCATGCTTCCCTAGATCACTTAGGGCTTTAAGGGTTGTAATGGGGCCCTGGGGTGATATCTAGGTAAAAGAAATGAAGGATAAAGGGCAACAAAGAGGGTTGTTCCGAGTGAGAGACTTTAATGTTGGAAAAACACTTCCTTTTTCATGGGATTTTGATTTTCTCACCATCACCACACCCCTTGTTTATTTTCTTTATTCTTCTTAACATCTCCCTTTTCTTTTGATCACTCTTTATTCTTTTCACCCTTTTTTCTCCTTTTCTTGGATTTTCATTCAACTCTTTGAGTTTCAAAACATTCATCCCTTTTGTTGGAGTTTCCACACCATACTTCCTTCTCTTTTACACTCACTCATATTCAGCTCTAGGAACAACCAAGGTGAGGTAGATTTTTATCATTTTGCATTGGCTTGGTCAAATGTGTGGCATAGAAACGAATTTTAAAATAGGCTCAATCACGGCAAATAGTGCACCTCACCCCCCAACTTGATTCATGCATTGCCCTCAATGCAACAAAAAGAGAAAAATTGCAATGAAAGACATTAAAAGATGATAAGGGTAAGAGAACACCTCGCATATGAGCTTTTGAAAAAAGCACCAAGATCTGGATTCAAAAGAAAACAAAGCTATACACCAGCAACAAGTAAGTGACATGAAATAAAAACATGACATAATTAAAATAAAAGAAACTATACATGCGAACAAGGGACCAATTGTTATTCCTCAATCACTTCCGGATACACCGGGTCGGTTAACTCCTCCTCCACCACTTGGTTTTCAAAGCCCTCAAAGAATGGCTTAAGTCTTTGGCCATTGACCTTGAATGTTTGGCCATCTTTGAGGTTGGTGATCTCAACAGCTCCATTGGGGTAGGCCACCTTGACAAGATAGGGGCCATCCCAACGGGATCTTAGCTTTTCGGGAAAATGGAGAGGCGGGAATTATACAAGAGTACCTTTTGCCCGGGCTCGAATGATTTCCTCACTATGGAGTTATCATGAAAGATTTTCGCCCGTTCCTTTGAAATTTTTGAACTCTCGTATTCATCCCGCCGAATCTCTTCCAATTCATTCATTTCTAACATCCTATGTTTACCGGCCATTCTCATATTGAAATTTAAAGTCTTGATGGCCCAATAGGCCCTGTGTTCCATTTCTACCGGCAGATGGCAAGCCTTTCCATAGACAAGCCGATAGGGAGACATGCCCAAAACTGTCTTATAGGCAGTACGATATGCCCACAGGGCATCAATCAATCTCTCAGACCAATCCTTCCTATTGGGGTTAACTATTTTTTCAAGGATGGTCTTAATCTCCCTATTGGCTAGCTCGGCTTGGCCATTTGTTTGTGGGTGATAAGCGGTGGATACTTTATGTGTAACGCCATATTTGAACAATAATGATGCAATTGGCCTGTTACAAAAGTGTGATCCACCATCACTAATCAAAGCACGAGGCATCCCAAACCTCGAGAAAATGTTCTCTTTCAAGAACTTGACTACAACCCGGTGGTCATTAGTCTTTGTCGGGATAGCCTCCACCCATTTGGACACGTAGTCCACTGCCAGCAGAATGTATAGATAGCCAAACGACATAGGGAAGGGACCCATGAAATCGATGCCCCAACAATCGAATATTTCTATCACAAGTACAGGGGAGAGGGGCATCATATTCCTTCGGGTCACACTACCCAAACGTTGGCATCTATCACATTCTTTACAAAATGAAATGCAATCCTTAATCAGAGAAGGCCAATAGAAACCTGATTGTAGAATCTTGGCTAAGGTCTTCTTAGCAGAGAAATGCCCACCACAGGCTTGGGAATGACAGAAGGCCAGGACGTTCCGCTGTTCGGTTTCAGGCACGCATCGCCTCATGATCTGGTCCGGACAATACTTGAACAGATACGGATTATCGGAGTAGAAGTACTTCACGTCGGCCATAAATCTCCTTTTATCCTCAGGGCTCCAGTGTGGTGGGATTTGTCCTGTTGCAAGATAATTGCAAATGTCAGCATACCAAGGACAATGAGAATGAATGGACAATAACTGCTCATCAGGGAAAGAGTCTGGGATAGGGATGTGCTCATTTGTCTCTTGTGCCACCAGCCGGGATAAGTGATCCGCCACGACATTCTCAACTCCCTTCTTGTCTTTAATAGTCAAATCAAATTCTTGTAGGAGGAGGATCCACCTAATTAGCCTTGGCTTTGCATCCTGCTTAGACAACAAAAACTTCAAAGCAGAATGGTCAGTGAAAACAACAATAGGTGAACCGATGATATATGACCGGAACTTATCTAAGGCAAACACTACAGCTAGCAATTCTTTTTCAGTGGTAGTGTAATTCATTTGTGCCTCATTAAGTGTCTTGCTAGCGTAGTGTTTGACATATGGTCGATTATCTTCCCTCTGACCAAGCACTGCACCGATCGCGTAATCACTCGCGTCGCACATGAGCTCAAAAGGAAGGTCCCAATTGGGTGATCGCATGATAGGAGGCGTGACAAGCATGCTTTTTAGTTTCTTAAAAGATGCCTCACACTCATGCGACCACTCGAAGGGAACCTCCTTAGACAGTAAATTGGTCAGGGGTCGGGCCAATGCACTAAAATTTTGAATGAACAGGCGATAGAAGCCTGCATGACCCAAAAATGACCTGATCCCTTTGATGGTCGTCGGCGTGGGGAGGTTGGAGATGGCCTCCACCTTGGATTTGTCAACTTCGATGCCCCTTGCCGACACTATGTGACCCAACACAATCCTTTCCGTCACCATAAAGTGACACTTCTCCCAATTCAGCACAAGATCCTTATCTTCACATCTTTCCAACACTCTCTCCAAATTTCCCAAGCATCTGTCGAAGGAATCACCAAATACGGAGAAATCGTCCATAAACACCTCCACAATTTTCTCCACCATATCACTGAAAATGCCCATCATACATCTTTGGAAAGTTCCTGGGGCATTACAGAGTCCGAACGGCATGCGCCGGTACGCAAAGGTACCGTAGGGGCATGTGAAGGTGGTTTTCTTCTGGTCTCGAGGGCAATCTCGATCTGATTATAACCGGAGTATCCATCTAGGAAACAGTAGAAGAGGTGCCCCGCCACTCTCTCCAGCACTTGATCAAGGAACGGCATTGGGAAATGATCCTTCCAAGTGCATGAGTTCAATTTCCTATAATCGATGCACACCCTCCATCCAGTAATCACTCTTGTAGGTATTAGTTCATTCTCCTCGTTTTCTACCACTGTGACTCCGGATTTCTTGGGCACCACTTGCGTGGGGCTCACCCACTTACTGTCGGCAATTGGAAATATTATACCCATGTCAAGTAGTTTAAGAACCTCGTCTCTCACCACCTCCTTCATATGAGGGTTCAATCTCCGTTGAGGCTGTCGGGAAGGTCTTTCATCCTCCTCGAGGTAAATGCGGTGGGTGCAAATGATAGGGCTTATTCCCTTGATATCCGCAATGGTCCACCCAATTGCTCCCTTGTGTCTTCTCAAAACCTCCAAGAGTTATTTTTCTTGTTCATTGTTCAATGTGGAACTAATGATCACCGGAAATGTATCTCCCTCGCCAAGATAGGCGTACTTCAAGTGTGAGGGTAACGGCTTCAACTCCAAATTTGGCTTTTGTTCCTCCGACCGGAAAATCTTCTTTTCTTGCTTGGGCAACTCCTCAAATGTGGGAATCCATTTTGTTACCCCTTTCAACTCTTCCACGCTCTCTTCCTCATCTAACTTTACAAGTTCAGCAAAGTCCTCCTCCATGCAGTCCAACATCCCTTCTAACTCCACTTGCTCCTCAACCAAAGTGTCGATTCTATTGATCTCGTTCACCTCCACATCATCCCCTGGTTGTTTTGCTAAATTGAATACATTCAGCTCCATGGTCATGTTCCCAAAAGCCAACTTCATTAGACCATTCCTGCAATTAATCACAGCGTTAGCAGTAGCAAGGAAAGGTCTTCCAAGAATAACGGGGATTTGGGAATTAAGGTTAGCAACCGGGTGTGTATCTAAAACAATAAAATCGACTGGAAAGTAAAAATTGTCAACTTGGACAAGCACATCTTCCACTACTCCCCTTGGTGTGCGTATGCTCCGATCCGCCAGTTGAAGTGTAACTGAGGTGGGCTTCAACTCTTCAAGCTTGAGTTGTTGGTACACGGAGTAAGGAAGAAGATTGACGCTCGCCCCCAAGTCAAGCAATGCTTGCTCAACCCGGCAATTCCTGATGGTGATGGCAATTGTTGGACAACCGGGATCCTTGAATTTTGGAGGAGTGTTGGTCCTCAATATAGAGCTCACTTGTTCGGTGAGAAATGCCTTCTTCCGGACATTCAACTTCCTTTTCACCGTGCATAGGTCTTTCAATATTTTGGCACATGACGGAATTTGCTTGATGGCATCAAGGAGCGGGATGTTGATCTTTACCTGCTTAAAAAAATCCAAAATGTCAGAATAATTAGCCACCTTGACAGGTGGCTTCAACCGATGGGGAAAAAGGGCAGGCATAGAAGGAAAGCATAAACCATCATCAATCACATGTTCTTTATCAACCCCATTTCTTTCATTCTTTTCACTCGACTCACCCTTGTCAACCACACCCTCTTTGGCCTCACTTTGTTTGGCCTCACTCTCAATTTCTTTTTCTTTTGGCAATGCGGCCTTTGGTGTCAACTTTGGCACCACCATCTTTTCAATTTGTTTACCACTCCTAAGTGTGGTGACAGATTTGAGTTGCTCACAACTATCCTGGGAAGTCTCGGCCAACTCAACCACATTTTGACCTTTGGGATTTTGTTGGGGTTGAGAGGGAAATTTTCCCTTCTCTTGTTGAGACAACCCAATGGCATTGGTGATTTTGGTGAGTTGGGCCGAAATGTCCTTATTGAAGGTGGTTTGGCTTTGCATGAAATTAGTGAAAGTTTGATTGAGGGTGGTCTGGGTTTGAATGAAATTGTGGAGCATATCTTCCAAATTCTTCTTATGAGGAGGTTGGTAGGTGGAAGAACTAGACGGACCTTGTTGTGAGAAATTTTGTGGGGGAGGATTGGATTGGTACCCTTGCGGATTGGACCGTGGGTATTGGGAGTTAGAGGCTTGCCCTTGACCTTGGGATTGAAATTGGCTTTGCCTAGGAGGTGCGGGAGGTGTATATGTGTTTGAGCCATAAGGAATGGGGTTCTCATTCCTCCAACTGAAATTAGGGTGATCACGATACCCTGAATTGTAAGTGTTGGAATTTTGAGGAAATGATTGCCTCGGTTGGTTGAAGGCATTGACTTGTTCATGGTATGTCTCTTTAAGTGCCGGAATGCTCGGACACTCCGACGTGGAATGATCGACACCCCCACAAATAGAACAAGCCTCCTCGGTTTTTGACACATGAGACACCTCTCGTCTCCTTTCCACCTCAAGGCTATCTACTTTCCTAGACAATTTGGAAATTTGTGAAAGTAGGTCCTCCCGGTCTTTCAAATCATATATCCCTCCCCTTTGAGATTGACCACTCACTGGCAAAGTCCTAGGTACATCACTTGGGTCCCTAACATCCCACGATTGTGCATTTTCAGCCAAGGTACCAAAGTAGTCAAGGGCCTCGTCAGGGTCTTTGTTCAAAAATTCACCATTGCACATCATGTCAATGAATTGCCTATGGTTTGGTGAGATTCCTTCATAGAAGAAACTCACCAATTGCCACGATTTAAAACCATGATGTGGTATGGATTGAATCAAATCTTTATAGCGATCCCAACACTGATAGAATTGTTCATTGGGTTTTTCAGAAAAGTTTTGAATGTCTTTTTTCAAAGAAGTGGTTCTATGAACCGGAAAAAACTTTTTCAAAAAGAATGAAACTATATGGTCCCAAGATAGCATGGTCCGAGGCCCCATAGAATCAAACCAAATCTTTGCCTTACCCTCCAACGAAAAAGAGAAAAGTTTCATCCTTGCTATCTCTTCCGTGTTGTAATTTGGGATAAATGTTGCAACTATTTCCTCATAAGACTTTAGATGACTATAAGGGTTTTCCTTCTCGACCCCATGAAATTTAGGGAGTAGTTGCAACATCCATGGTTTGATTACAAAGAGATGTGCTTGGACTGGAAGAACAAGGCATGATGGTGTGGAGCTACGGGTCTGCTGAAGGAACTCCCGCATTGTCCTTGGTGGAGGGTCAAGTTGGACATTCCCTTCATTCCTAGGTGGGGGAAATTGCACTCGTGGGTTGGGCATCCTAGGTTGTTGAAACCCCCCACCCATTTGCCTATTCGGGTTAGTATCCTCATTATCAAAAGCATCGGGAGGGGGATATTGCATTCTTGGGTTAGGCATCCTATTTTCGGGTAACCCCCCACCCCTTTGAGCATTTGGATTCGCCCCGACATTGTCAAAATTTCCACCCCCTTGGATGTTTGGGTTGCCATCCACATTTTCAAAATTGTCACCCGCATCTTCGGGTGGGTCTTGGTCGATGTTCATGTTGGGGCCTAAGGGTTGTCTAATTAATCGGTGATAGTCGTCCCTTCCCCACATGCAACAAGATATCTATACAAATGAAATTATAAACAACAAGAATATATACACGAGACAATGTACCTCAGCCCGTGATGAAGATCACGGGACTTACCTCCGTTGTTCGGAAATCACTTCCTTGATTTGACACTTGCCTTCCCCGGCAACGGCGCCAAAAATGATTGATTGGAAACTATGTCTTTCCTAACCCCTAAAATTCTATCCCTCAAATGATGCAATGTATGAGCGGAAGGAAGGATTTATCCCCCTTTGGGATAGTATGAAAAGAAAGGGCAATGAGGAAAGGGAAATGGGAAGATGTAAATATGGGATATGTATGCACAAAAATGCTCCCCAATCGCAAGGAGACTTTCGTGTGTTGTGAGTTACTTGGAAGAGTATTCCAAGGTCGTATCCACAGGGAAGGAAGTGAATCAAGATTGAAGTGATTTGGTGAAAAACGGAAATGTAAAATCTTTTGTCTTCAGAGTTGGTTTGTGAAGTGTATGCTAATGAAGATGTAATGATAAAACAAGTGTTGGCAATTCCAAGAGATCACTCCAATGGGTATACCACCTCAACTCAAATCACTCCTCCGATTGAGCATGAATGAACGCTTGAATCACGGAAAGCCGAGGATGACGTCGGTGAGTATCTAAGCATAAACCGTGACTAGGCCTACGGTTTATCAAAGACTCATCCATCTTCCATCCGGTCAAAACGAACCATTTGAATCTAAAGGGAAGGAGGAGAAAGAGTTGAAATGGTATCCCCAAAGGAGATCCCTCTTGGTCTTGCCAACTAAAGGATTTAGCTACTCATACTTGGAATGGAAATGACTATGTAATGAAAGTGCATTGCAAATCTATGAACTTCTAAAGCTACAAAGTACAAGAATTCATGAGCTAAAAGACAATGCATTTAAACCCATTACATAGCTATGAAAATGAAGAACTTTAATTCATTAATGGTAGAAAGTGGAAGAGAACATTCAACTAGTGAAAAGCATGGAAGAGCTAACATTTATGGCATTGAAGAAAGTTCTAAAGAGTCTTACAGGAGAATGCAAGGCAATGTACTGGAAAATAAGTGAAAATTACAACTTTCTCTCTCTAGAATCTACTATTCATCATCTCTACGCTTGGAGCATCTCTCTCTAAAAACTCTCTAATGTAATACATACGATAATCCTCCCCTTGTAATGGAGATCATTCATCAACCCTAACTTGCAGGAGACATGGAGTAGCCTGGAGAAGTGATCTCCATCAATAGGTTGCAGGTGATGGCTTGGACAGGGCATGGCAGGGCACTCCTCAAGACCCAGCAGCTCAACTTCTCACTTCTCTCATTAATGCTCTCTTGCAATCAATAGTCCAAAAGAGGTGTGAACACAATGAATAGTGTTGTGGGCTTGCAGGAGGCAGGTGGGAGAAAACATGGTGGGGTCCACAGAAATCGGCTGAGAAAAGTTCGCAGAATTTGGGCAAAATTCCTTCGGGCGTACCGGTACGCGTACCGGTACGCAGCACTCCAGTAGGGTCATCGTACCGGTACGCGTACCGGTACGCTAGCCTTATTTTCCTGAATTTCTTCCTGTCCTCCCCTGTTGAGCTTGCCTTTGGTTTTCCTTCACCCTTATTCATCTTGATGTATTTGAGAAGCCTCAAGATGGTTATGTTGCGCACTTTTACCCTGCAATCATCAAATGCTAAATTGAGAAATTATGAAGTAAAACTCCATCTTTTAATTATAAAAACCATTCAATTAACATTGATTTGCACATGTGAATCATACAATATATTGTGCTAATCATATTTGGGATTCTTCAAAAGTTAATTGAGCTTCTACATGAGCTATTTATTGTTAAGAATATCAGATCAGTTCCAACTCTCAACAATATCTCAACAGAGGATCATGTGTCAAAGGATGGCAGATGTCGATAGAGTTTGTTACAGTTTCAATTATATTTGAATAATTGTATTCATATCTTATCTTATCTTTCTGTTGTAACAATCAATACTTATCACATTGTAACTACTCTGTTTATAAATACTAAGCGTACCATGCAGGATAGTTATTCTTGCTAATTCAACCATTTAGACTTTCTTTCTTGGTATTAGAGCCTCTCGATTTACACCTTTTTCATGGCTGCATCCAACCTCACTTCCGCACCATTTTCCATTCCCAATATGTCTCATCCTGTTTATACCAAACTTGATGACACAAATTACCTTGCATGGGTGTGTCAATTTACCCCCATCTTGAGGACAAATGGGCTTCTGGGCATTGTTGATGGCTCAGAACCTACTCCTTCTAAACTCATTGTTGATCCTAGTCAACCAGAAAAAATGAATCCCAATCCTGCTTATGAGACTTAGGAGAAGAAAGACCAATTTATTTTAAGTTGGTTTATAGCTACATTGTCTGATAAAATTGTCCCAACAGTGTACGACTTAAACACCTCTAGGTAGGTGTGGACAGCATTATCTACTAGGTATGCTTCACCTTCAAGATCCAGAGTCAATCATTTAAGGCGACAACTTCAAACCACAAGACAGGAATCACGTACCTGCAGTGATTTCATTCACTACTCTAAGAGTATAGCTGATCAACTTGCCCTTGTAGGCAAACTAGTAAGTGATGAAGAGTTAATTTCTTATATTGTGGGTGGCCTCAACCCTCAATATAATTCTTTTGTCACTTTTTATTCCTTTGCTACAAAGGATATTGCTACGACATTTGAGGAGTTTCAATTTGAGCTACTCAGTTATGAACAACTACTGGCGGGACAAACACCAACTATTGAGTCTAGTTCATTTGCTCTATACTCCAATAAAGGACCTGGACAGAATAGGAAACCCAAGTATGGGCCATCTCATAAACCCAACTTTGGCAATAACCTTGCACAAAAGAAACCATTCCCTTCAACCAGCAATACACATCAAGGTAAACCATCCTCAAATCAGTTTGCTACTAATAAGCCTCCTTGTCAGATCTATGGCAGGACCAACCATCAAGCCTTGGACTATTTCCATAGGATGGACTATGCATACCAAAGCAGACACCCACCTAAAGAACTTGCAGCAATGGTGGCTCAGTCCAATCTTTTTCATGATGATGAAACATGGCTGGCAGACAGTGGGGCTACAAATCATATCACAGCAGACTTGGAAAATCTTGCATTGCAACAACCATATCAAGGTACTGAGATTGTAGCTGTAGGAAATGGTAATGGTTTGAATATTGCACACATTGGTTCCACTACCTATCATCTTCCCAACTCTAATTTACATCTAAATGATATTTTGCATTGTCCCAATGTTTCCAATAATTTGTTGTCTATCCAAAAATTCTGTCAAGACAACAATTGCTACTTCAAACTAACTGATACCTATTTCTTAGTGAAGGACAACTTGACAGGGCCAATCCTCTTACAGGGACCCAGTGAAGGCAGCTTGTATCCTGTGCATCTCAATAAGTTTGTTACCAATAAAAGGGAATCTATAGGACTGATTGGAATCAAGGCATCAACAGATATCTGGCACAAAAGATTAGGCCATCCTAATCCTCAAACTCTACATCGAGTTCTTAAAAACTACCAGCTACCTCTGTCATCCAATAAATCCCACTCAGAGCTATGGATGCCTTGTCAATTAGGAAAAAAGAAAACATCTACCTTTTAATAAGTCTGATCGTGTGTCTTCTAGGCCTTTAGAGTTGATTCACAGTGATGTATAGACCTCACCAGTTTTATCAATAAACTAGGGATAACCCGTGCCTGAAGGCACGATGCAACATAAGTGAGAAGTGATGGATTTGGGAGGGTAGAAATTCAATGTAAATGGTTTTAAGAGTGATGTTGGAGGTCGTTAGATGAGTCTATTTGAGACCGTTGAATGGACTTATTGAAGTCTATCATATTTAATATTATAGATTTGACACAAATAAAAGTAATATTTTATAATATTTAATATTCTTACAAATTTTATATTTTACTCATTTTTTGCTATATATTCCATAATTTTTGAACCAAAAGAATTTTCAACACTCTAAGGAATCAATTTTAGTTTGCTAATTTTAAGAGATTTGGTATGGACTTTTTTTTTTTGTTTTGTTCTAGTACCCAACTTGTTTGACCCAATTAATTTTCTTTTTCATAAATCATTACAGCTGGCCCAATTAAGAATATCCAAAAAAATATATAAAACATATATAACTAAAAAAAAAAAATCAGGGTGATTCTAGACCCTTCCTCTATCCGCCACTGTCAGAGATAGAGAGTGTGTGTGAAGAGTGAGAAGAGACATGTAAAATTTAGTTTGAATGGTTTTCAGAGAGATGTTGGTGGTTGTTGAATTAGTTTATTTGAGACCATCGGATGAACTTATTGAAGTCTTTCCTATTTTTTATTATAGATAAATCCACGAAATATGATAGAATTAACTTAAAAAAGTATTAATTTATATACATGTAATCAAAATCGAGTCAAATCTAATATAAATTAAAAATCTAATTTATCAAAAAACATATTGTCAAATATGTTCTATCAAAAAAAGTTCCACAAATATCATTTATAAAATTTTTTTTTTTTTTTTTTGTACAAGTTATTACAAAATTATTAATTTATAAGAATATATTAGCGTTGAATTTTCTTAAGAGAAAAAAAAAATTAGTCTTGAACTTTTGATTCAAGATATGTGTAAGATATGTTAGTTTGAGATAATAAATTAAACAAATAAAATTAAAATTAATTATATTAAATATAAATGTGTAAAGTAGCGCCCTTGTTTTTTTATTTGTTAAATTGATGAGTTTTTTTTTAATCAAAATGCTATTATTGTGTCTTATAAAAATTCAAAATGTTACACTGCACATATGATATTAATGGCAAATTTGACTCATTTAATTATTATGTTAAAAAAAATCCCGTGTTCCAAAATTAGTCATAATCGTTGACCGATTGGAGGAAATATTAAGGAAAAAAAAGGTAATTTCTTAATCGTTAGATTAATGAATTTGAGACCGTAGGATCGGCATGTTGAAACTTCCATGTTTTATATTATAGATTGACTTAAAAAAATATTAATTTATATACATGTAATCAAAATCGAGTTAAATCTAATACAAACTAAAAATTTAATATATCAAAAAACATATCGCCAAAATATTTTCTATCAAAAAATTATCTATAAATATCATTTATAAAATATTATTTTTTTAATTAGTACAAGCTATTACAAAATTATTAATTTATACGAATATATTAGCGTTGAGTTTTCTTAAGAGATTAAAAAAAATTAATCTTGAACTTTTGATTCAAGATATGTATAAGACATGTTAGTTTGAGATAATTAATTAAATAAATAAAATTAAAATTAATTATGAGCTTTTTTTAATCAAAATGTTATCATTGTATCTTATACAAATTCAAAATGTTACACCACACAGATGATATTAATGACAAATTTGACCAATTTAATTATTATGATAGAAAAAATCTTGTGTTCCAAGATCAGTCGTAATCGTTGACTGGTTGGAAGGAAAAATATTAGGAAAAAAAATGTTAATTTTTTGACCGTTAGGCGTTGGATGAATGAATTTGAGACTGTAAGATATGTTCAAGATCAGCCGTAATCGTTGACTTTTTAAGGGGGGAAATATTAAGGAAAAAAATTATAATTTCTTAACCGTTGGATGAATGAATTTGAGACCGTAGGATGTGTTCTAAGATCAGCCGTAATCGTTGACTTTTTTGGGGCATGAAATATAATAATTTCTTGACCGTTGGATGAAGAAATTTGAGACCGTAGGATCGGCTTGTTGAAGCCGTCCTGTTTTATATTATAGATGGATTCAAGTATTATGTTATCTTTATTGATGATTTTTCAAGATATTCTTGGTTATTTCCTCTAAAGTTCAAATCTGATATGTTTGATTGTTTTGTCAAGTTTAACTGCATCATTGAAAACCAACTCTCTTGCAAAATTAAGCAAGTCCAAATAGATGGTGGAGGTGAATATACTTCAAATTTATTCACCAAATTTCTGACTGACAGTGGGATCTATCATCGATTTACCTGTCCTCATACATCTGTAATGCCCCAAATACCCCCTTGGACGGCATTACATACTAACAACCATTTACACCACGAGAGCACTAATAAAATCCATAAACAACCGGGGGTCCTTAATTTAACAAAATTCGGGCAGAGTCTCCTTTGTTCGGGGAGCTCTACCCAAAACACAACATGTGCAATTATACTACATCGACCACACCGGGTCCATTTATCCATAAAATATTTACAACATTATCCCAAAAGATTTACATTCACCGTATGTAATACCCACAATAACATTCCAAAAGAATAAGTCAAACCATGGCCACAATATCAAAAGAATATGCCATCTTTGGTCTTTACATTCCCAAAAAAAATTAACTATTATAGCGTAGTGGAAATTACAAAAGAAATCTAGACTACACAGTGTTTCAAAAGAATATTCTAGTCTAGAACAAAAGTAAACAACATCTCTAGATGTCCCACTCGTGATCCAAGTATCCCTCTAGTGAGGCCTCTCCATGGCCCGGCTCGTTAGCACCGAGCTCATCCTCTGGCACAAAATCTGAAAAATGTTCAACTGTAGGGGGTGAGCACGAAGCTCTGTAGAAAAATTCTCCCAAACCCAAACAAGGTTTAGAAAAGTATATAAAACGGTCGGTCTCATTTCACAAATAACATATATAACATTTGAAGTAAAACAAAGACATTTAAACAGATCTCAAGTTTAGATAGCAACAGTAATTGAAATGGATAAATAAACACAATATACCATTAGTAATCCATTCTACCATAAACCGTTTCCAACAAGTTCTCGCGGAATCCCACACTTCCCGAAACTCTTGTCGAAACCATTTCTGGTACAATGCACGACAACCCACGTTACTAATCCGTGATCATTAGTGATAGGAAAAGTTCATACCCACACGGCGTACAAATGCGTCTACCCACTCCATGTGGTAGGAAAAGTTCATACCCGCGTGGCATACAAAGACGTCTACCCACTACATGATACCCGGTCAATAGTAATCCATATTCGTATCGTACAACCACGCAAGAGATAAAATACCAACAAATATCTCACATACCCAACAATACCATAAAACCCCAATTTTTCAAGTAAATTCCATAAAATCCACAAATCCATCATGAGACAATTTCAAATAAACAATGAAGAAAAATACAAGAGATCATGCACAATAGCATTTCAATACTCAACACAAAGCACTATAGTTTTCAAAGCCAAATTTGAGTGAAGATAGAGAGAGAAATCCATGTTTCTCACCAACTAAGGTTTTTATGGCTCTCCACCCATAACTTTTCTCAAAATATAATAAAGTTTGCAATAATACCAAGAGACAAGGAACTCATAGCAAATAGATATGATTAGAAGTCCAAATCATACATATATAATAACCCTAGTCTCAATGTAAGTGAATGAAAGGAAACCCCTACCTTGAATCCTTAGTTTGTATGAAGAACTTGAGCTTTGATATTGAATCTACCCTTAAATCTCTTGTTTTTCCCTTCCTTTCTTCCTCTCTAATGCTCTCTAGGGTTCCAAGAGGTGTGGGGGTGTGAGTGGAGTGAAAGAAATGAGGGCAAATGGAGTGAAAATGGGGTTTTAAACACAGCTGCCCCGAATTTCATTGTTCATGAGCTGTTTTGGTTTTCTCCAAAATTTCGGTTTTGCCACTAAAATCTCCAATTTGATCCATATGACTACCCTAAGGTTTTTCGACGTTCCGGATTCATTTTTAATGTTATTTTAACCTAAAAACATTTATTTTTATGATTTATCTCAAAATCAAAGTCAACGTACACCCGAAACACTACAGTTTCTATTTTACCCATCCGAACCGGCTATTAATAAAGTTTTACGATGTTTGCAAATAAAAGGTGATAAATGGTGCTTATTAAAGCCTTTTATACTTATGTGAAGCCTAAATGTACTCATTATTCTTATATTTTGATTTAGGATGCAAATGGAGACATTAAATGCAAAACGAAGCTAATTGGACTATTTCAACATCACTTCGTTATCTGGGCATAACTCTCTCATCCGAGCTCCGATTGAGATGATTCAAGATGCTATGGAATGATAAGAAAGAGCTCTAAAACTTTCATGTTTTGAGTTTTGAGAGATATTGTGACGCCCCAATTTCCGGGGGTCCTATATTTACCGTTGATCATCCTTCAACCCGCGGAATTACCCGTGGATGTCACTCAACCCAACACCACGGCGATAGCATCCCCTTAGCTGGGATCATAACTCACAAATGTAAACTGGATTCAATTATTCATTGGGTTCAACCAAGATCCAACATATCAGGATTTATACTCCATTATAGTCCATTTACATCATTAGAAGGAAGGAAAGCATAGACCGAAAATAGGGTAAAGCAGTTTAAAAATCTGAAAATTCTTGAGAGTGTACCGGTACACAGTACCGGTACGGTTTGCCTACTAGAAAGTGCGTACCGGTACACAGTACTGGTACTTTCTGCCCAGTTTTGCCTTTTTCAACCATTTTTCATTTTCAATTCATTCCAAACCTCCCAAAATCATCCAATACATGTTTGATAAGAATTCCCATATAAAACATAATTTGTACAAGTTCTATTACAATTAATTCCATACATTTATACATCAAAATGGAATTTTCACAAAAGATTTACAAAATAAACCATAAAAGCCACAAGTTGGCTTTCTTCAACCTTGGGGCACGAATTGGGAGCCGTCCGCCGGTGTACATCCCGCACCTGAAATGTTTTTCCCATGAAGGGTGAGCCAACGCCCAGTAGATTAGATCCTACAAAGACTACTCCCCCCCTAGATGCTCATGCTCATGCAACATTTGATGGGTCAGTCCCAAAAGGCCCAAATCCATGTTGAAGCCCAATTGTGATCAGAGACCCAAACTCATGAAGACCCAGCAGGTCCTATGAAGCCCAAAGTGCAAAGACCCACCAAGGCTATATCCAAGTCCAATCCATCTAGGGTCTTCCTCCTTAGGAATTGGAATACGAAGGAAAAAGATACGGCGCACGGAGAAACCCTACCTAATTAGGAAACTCATCCCTCACGTCACCACCTCACCTCAAAACCCTAGCTCTATAAAATGTAAGCCCTCTCACCATCTAGGGCACGCCTCCCAAGAATACCTCATCTCCTACCTCAATACCACAAGGTGGTTGCTCCTCTTTCCCTCAAAGCTCTGTAGCTCCGGTGACAATTATTAATCAATAAAGAACACCAAAGGCCATCGTTGCCATTCAAAGTGGACATAGGCCACGGCCGAACCACTATAAATCTCTCCGTGTTGGTCCTTTATTTGCCATATTTGTCATTAATTACTTGTTCATTGCATTTTATATTATTTACTTGACTGTGGTGCACGAAAACCAATTTGTGCATCATCAACATTTATTCCTTATAAGAATATGCATTCTAAGTTGGAATGCAACAATACCATGCCATGAAATGAGATGACACTCACTCATGCACTTCAACCCGAGTCCTCACCGACTCCCACTACACGATGCAATGCCAAAGTGTTTCATTCCATCATTCATGTTCACATCAAATGACATTTTCAAAACTAGGGTCTTTCTTGGGATTGGATATTCATGGACTTACACCAAGGGTCATCCATACCCACACACTTTATGGACTCTTACACCAATGGAGTGCATCTCCCAAATCACCGGGCCTTGCACCCGAGAGGTCGTCATGCCTCTTCTTCCTAACCCCAACCTAATTTATCATGCAACCAAGCGGCTTAGCTCGGTCTTCGACCCAACTTTTCCCAATCCATACCGTCAATCACCAAGTGTGGTGTTGACATCAACCATGCACACACCCATGTGATGAGATGCTTCCGTGCATATGCAATGCCATGTCCCATTGCATACAACATAATGCTCAATATGCCAAGAACAACACATGAACAATTTCAACATGCACATTCAACTACAAATCATATCATAAGCATATGATTCCATAAGTTAAACTTAAGCATGTTATTTCAATTCAATTAAAACAACAATTTCCAAATACTCATGGCATTTCACCAAACACCTTCAAGGCATAATTTATATAGCACATAGCATTCCTTTAATTTCACTAAGTTACATAGTAAATCACATGTAACTTCCATATACCAAAATCAAGCTAGCAATTAGCTTAAACCATTTCTATGCTCACTTTTCTATTTCTATAAACATAAACATACATATAAAAGTCTATCCATATGCATAAACATATCAAACCCTTAAACTATCAACATCTAAGGAAAGATTAATCCAAGGTAGGAAGAACCCTACCTCTTGAAGCTTGAAAGGAAGACTAGGCTTCAAGAACACACCAAGAACACCCCCAAAAACTCAAGACTTGATTTCTCCAAAACTTTGTCTTTTGATCTTCGGTGGAACTCTTCGTTCTTGGTACCCACGCGTAGCCCTAGTCACGTAGAGCAACTTTAATTCTTGGCTCGAGCGATTCCGAGTGACGGAACTCCGAGAAATCAAGGGAAAAAGCTTGAAGAAAATTAGTTTTCTCTCTTTTTCTCTTCTCTCTCTCTCTTGGCCGGCCAAACAAGAACAAGTGGGCTAAAAATCCCATTTTCTAAGATATTTACCCTTATTTATAATTTTAAATACTTGGCCCACGTCGCGCCACGTGTCCTTCGCTTAATCGAATCCGATTTCGTCCCGAAACGACTTATTTGATCTCGGTTTAAGTTCAAATTAATTTTATTTGAACTTTCATTCAATTTTAAGGAAATTTTATAAAATTTATTTATGGGGATGTTCGTGAGGTCATTCGCCACGCAGTCGCCTCGAACGACGTGCAAAAATCTGACTCTCTCAGAATTCGACGAAGTTTGACAGGGTGACTAGATTTCGTGATACGAATCCAACGGCAAACTCCATTTCCTCATCCGAGGTCTAGAGCATGAGTATTTCAAATAAGCATTAGGATGGGAAATGACCATTTTGCCCTTATTCACAAAAAGTTCAAATTTGCCCGAATTTTACAGATATTGACTGCATCAAGGTCGAAATCGCGCTTGAAGTTGCAGCCAGTGCACTGTTCACAGCCTGTTTCATCCATTTTCCATTTCCAATCCATTCCTAAGCCAACCAAATCCATCCCATACGTGTTTAACATGGTTTTCCACCTAAAACTTGATACCTACAAGTTTTATTACACCCCATTTCATACATCTACAAATCAAAACCAAGTTCCAACTACTATTTACCCTATTTTCACAATACGAACATTTTTTTTTTTACGTTTACAATCTACCTAGTCCATGCATACATCCTTACACATATTACATTTCAAGGAAATTATGAATTGCTCGCTATATATATATATAATATAAAAGTTTGGGGGTTTACAACATCCCAACAAAATGGGATTGCTGAGAGGAAACACAGGCATGTGTGTGAAACTGGTCTAACTCTTTTAGCCCAATCTCATATTCCATCCACATATTGGGTAGAATAGTTTCATACAGCAGTTCACTCAATCAATAGACTTTCTTCCTCTCTGCTGCAATTTGAGATACCTCTTACCAAGTTATTTAATAAAGAACCAGACTTCTCCCTTCTAAAACCTTTGGTTGTGCATGCTATCCTCTTCTCAAACCATACACCAAACACAAGCTGGAATTCAGAAGCAAAAAATGTGTCTTCTTAGGCTATGGTTCCAATCAGAAAGGCTATAAATGTCTAGATTTGCAAACTAATAAAATTTACATGTCAAGACATATAGTCTTTGATGAGAACTTATTTCCTGCACAGGAAGAAGGCTGCACTCTCTACCCTGCTCGAGGAGAATCCTCTCCATCAGGTACTATCCTCTTACCTTCTCACTTTTATTCACTGAATTCTCCCACGATTCCTCTGCATTCATCTCAGAATATGCTCACAAGCAATCACATTCCCTCCAATCAACTCAGAGTTGAGACTAACCCTATCCCAATTCCACCTCAAATACTAAAACCACACCAGTAGTCAATTCAGTTGATTTTGAGATGGCCCCCACTTCTAATCTAACCTCAGATCCTTTACCTACATCCTCTCCTACACAACTCCTTACTCATGACTCAGAAATAGCCTCCCCTCCCACTCCAACCTCTACTTCTTTACCTGAATTCCCTCATGCACAGATCATCACTAGATCCATGACAGGAAATTTCAAACCCAAACAATTCTCTGATTATCATTTGTATCTCTCCAACAAGTCCACTAATCATCCTTTTAAAGCCTTACATACCAGTTTTCTGCCATGTGAACCCAAATCATTTTCTAAAGCTATGTCTAATTCTGATTGGTTCTCTGCAATGCAAAGTGAATACCAGGCTTTGCTGGATAACCAGACATGGAGCCTTTGCCCGAGACCCAAAGACAGAAATGTTATCTATAATAAATGGGTGTACAAGTTAAAGCAGAAACCCGATGGTACCATTGATAGATACAAGGCTAGATTAGTTGCAAAAGGGTTTGAACAAAGAGATGGCATTTACTATACAGAAACATTTAGTCCAATAATAAAACCAGCCTTCATTCGATTACTTCTAGCTATTGCACTACACTTTGATTGGCCTATCAAACAATTGGATGTATCCAATGCTTTTCTTCATGGTTTTCTCAATGAGGAATTTTTTATGGAACAACCTCAAGGTTTTGTGGGTAGAGCATTTCCTAATCATGTATGCAGGTTGCATAAGGCTCTCTATGGTCTTAAGCAAGCTCCAAGGGCATGGTATACTCGACTTACTCAAGCCCTACAAGGTCTTGGCTTTATAGGTTCTCTATTGGAAACTTCTTTATTTATATATCACAATGATCCAGTACATATTTATGTGCTCATCTATGTTGATGATATACTAGTGACTGGTTCTCACAGCTCTAGTATTATGGGGTTAATTCAAAGTTTGCAAAAAGAATTCAAAATGAAGGACTTGGGTGACTTGAGTTACTTTATGGGCATCCATGCACACAGAACCTCTACAAGGATGCATCTCAATCAGGCTAAATACATCTATAATCTGCTAGATCATACCAATATGCTTGGAGCCAAGCCTTATTCAGCTCCTTGTGTTTCTGGACAAAATTTAAGCAAACTTGAGGGTGATCCTTTACCTAATCCCACCATTTACAGGCATATTGTTGGTGCTCTACAATATTACACACTTACAAGGCCTGATATCTGACTTGATGTGAAATGTTTACACCCAAGTGCAGGCAGTCAAGCTGTAGTAATAATCCGGTTTGAGTCCGGAGTCGAATCCACAGGAAACTCTTCTTGGTGTTTTGAGATAAGCAGTGGTGCAGACCTATTGATTGTAACCCTTGAGATTTGAAGTTGTGTGAGGTGTGAGATTTCCTGGATAGAATATAAGATTCTTTCTAAGAGAATTTTCTAAACAAAATATGAGATAAGCTCTAATGTAAAAGAGTCACTCTTTAGTTCAAGGATCTAGACATGTAGTTAATTATCCAGTTTGTGATACTTGTGCTTGATAACTCAATTAACCCCCGTGTCAACAGCAGGTTAATCATAATATAAAGGTGGATTATGAGAATTAAGAACATGATTCCGATGTCTTTCTAGAAGTTTACAAGAATTGCCTGTGCCGAGACTTAACCGGTCTACAAACAAGCAGTGTTACTTAACCCGTCTACAAACAAGCAAGTATTTCTACAAGACATACAATCATGACATTAATGTTCTATTTCCATTCTTTAATTTAAGCACAATAATGGTGAAGATTGAAGGGTAGTCATGAAGATCTAGCCGGGGTACTTGCCTTGAACCAACGAGTCTTTCTATGCAAGACTTATCTATGTCATAGAAAGAACTCCTGGTTATACAAAGTACCTTAGCTTTCCTAGATGCAATCAATCATTCAATAAGCATGGGGAATATAAAGCATTAAGCATAATCGAAATTGCACAAATATAATTTTCGGATAATTTATATATGTCCTTCTCCTCTTACTAAAGAGTGAATGAGAAACTACTCACTCTTCATGACTTTGGTAAAGCTAGAAAAATGAGTGATGCTCATTCCTCCAAATAGAGGGATTACAAAGCAAAGCACACTAAACAGGAAGCCGATCTTCGACAAAGAATGAGTGAATCACGTTCCATCCTTCACGGCTTTGGCGAAGCTCTAGAAAAGTGGAAGAGTTTCGCTCCTCTAAGGGAAGAAAGAAGCTCAAGCAATGGAAGTGAATGAAACACAAATTAAAAGTAGAAGAAAGGTAGCCACTTTTGGAGGGTGATCCACAACCAAAGGTGATCTATCTCCCTCTACGCATGAAGATGAAAGCATAAGCATAAAACTAATTTTATAACAAGCTAAGAGATGTTTGACTAAAGCCAAACTAATCTCTAGAACAACTACTTCTTCATACAAAGAAATATAAGATGATTCTACAACAAAATGAGTGGGAGTCTAAGCCTCCATCAAACTCTCTACTTGGTCTCCCCCCTCAAGCTCTCCAACAATGGGAGTATTTATAGGCAAGAGGAGGAGACAAGAGTGGGTGAAGGAATAGTTTATGCCACCCAAGTCCAAGTGAAAAACCAACTACTCTGCAGTCAATCTGTGGAGAATGTTCGAACGTGAGTTGGCGTTCGAACGTTGTATCTGTTTTTGCTTTATGGGCGTTCGAACGTTGTCTGGCGTTCGAACGTTTCTTCTGTCTTTGTTGTATGGGCGCTCGAACGCTAGATGTGGTCTGACTTTCTCACTCAAGTGGTCTGTGGTCTTCTGTGGAAACCTATTTCCACACTCCATGCATATCTTGGCGCTTTGCACTAATCATTCTGGTCCTCAATCAATTCAAGTGGACGTTCGAACGTGAGTTGGCATTCGAACGTGGTACTCAAGTGCCTCAGGGTCCTCTTTCTTGACTGCAACACGCCATGTCTCAGCAGTCTGGTTGGCTCATAGTTCAAGTGGACGTTCAAACGTGAGTTGGCGTTCGAACGTTCTTGCTTTGCTCCAAGCTTCTCCAATTTTGTTCCCTAATGTGCAGGTGTTACACTCAAATTCTTGAGTCCTTGTTCACTTTAAGACCTGAAATGTCATCACTTAAACTCCATCAAAGTACAATTAGTCTCAAAAAGGCATAGTAAAATGCTAATTTTAAGTACTAATCAATATCTCCTATTTAGTAAATCAACTATGTCAGTTTTTACATTGTCCTACCACTATCCATTTTACAACAGCAAATAGGGTACTAAGGTATCTAAAGGGCACCATTGATCATGGCTTATTTTTCAAACCAAGACCACTGCAATTGGCAGCATATTGTGATAGTGATTAAGCTGAAGATCCTCTCGACAAAAGATCAACCAGTGGCTATGGAGTGTTTCTAGGCAATTGTTTGATCTCATGGCAAGCAAAGAAACAACCGGTTGTATCTAGATCCAGCACAGAAGCAGAGTATAGAGCTATGGCCTTTGAAACAACTGAGTTATATTGGTTAAGAATGTTTTTCAAAGACTTGCAGTGCTCAATTGAGTCTACTCCACAGTTGTGGTGTGATAATATGGGAGCATTAGCACTAGCCTCCAATCCTATTTTTCATGCTAGAACTAAACATGTGGAGGTTGATTATGTAAAACCCGGGAAAATTTGAACTTTTTCTGAAAAAGGGCAAAATGGTAATTCTCCACCCTTATGCGTATTTGAAATAATCATGTTCTAGACCTCGGATGAGGAAACGGAGTGCGCCATTGGATTCGCAACGCGAAATCTAGTAATCACTAGAAATTTCGTCGAATTCCGAGATAGTCGGATTTTTGCACGTCGTTCGAGGCAACTGCGTGGCGAATGTAATTTTAAAGGTCCCCAATAATGGATTTTATAAAATTTCCTTATAATTGGATTAAAGTTCCAATAAAATTAATTTGGACTTAATCCGGGACTTAATGAATCGTTTCGGGACGAAAAACGGACCCGAAAGTTGAAAATATGCGGTGCGATGTGGACCGCTCATTTGCGACTATAAATATCGGCAAATATCTGATTTTTTAGCCAAAAAATCACTCAAAACCAGTGTGTCTTCAGTGCTGGACGTTGGGGAGAAAAGAGAAAGAAAAATTTTGATCTCCAAGCTTCCCGCTCCGATTCCGGGAGTTCTGTCCGTCGGAATTCGTCGATTCAAAAGGCAAAGTTCATCTACGCGACGAGGGCTACGCGTGGGTACCAAAAACAAAAAGTTTCACCGAAGGTGAACGGGTGGGGGTGTACGAAAATCAAGATTCGAGTTGTATTTCTTTGCTCGGATTCCGTCGAGCTAGAAGGGAGAAGTGATCACGTCGACGAAGGCTACGCGTGGGTACCAAAAATGAAGATTTTCACCAAAGGTGAAAAATCGGGATTTGGAAAATCAAGCTTCGAGTTGGGTTTTCGGGTCTTGGGAGCTTCCTACGGGATTATACATATATTTATATGTATATGGTTATGGAATAATGAGGTAAATGGGTAGTTTGTTAGAAAATTTCACTTGCCCATTGGTGGAATTTAGGTAAAATGATTTTATCCTAAATGAGTATGTAGAAATTGCCTATTGGGATTTCTTGAATTATGTGAAAGCTACGTGAAAATTGGGCATAATATGTGTTACCATGTTGTTTGCCTTAAAGGTGTTTGATTAAATGTCTTGGTTGATGTAAATGTTGTTATTCGATGAAATTGAGATAACATGTTTAAGTGTGTTGAGGTACGTGAACTTATGCACTATGATATGCCAATATATGCTCTTTGATGTATTGACATGGTTAAGAAATATGGTAGTTATATGCTATTGATATAATTGCCATGAATTTGAACATGTAAAGTTGTGAATTAAATTTTCTATATGACATTCACTCCATATGGGACATGACATGGAGATGCAATGGTGCATCACATTGCATTTGCATGGAATCATTCATTTCATGGGTGAGTGCATGGTTGACGTCGACACCAGGCTTGGTGATTGACGCGAGGAGTAGTCCAAGTTGCATACATTGCATATGGGACATGGTGAGGCATCACATTCATGGGATGTTAGCATGGGTGTGGGTGTGATTGTGCATGGATGATTGTACCACAATCTATGTGGTATTAAATGCATGTGGTTACGGGAATTGCTCATTGGCATTATCGCATATAGAGCATGACAGTGGTAACTCCATTCATGAATATTAGTCGTGAGTGGAAGCATGTGTGGTTGGTGCATGGTTAAATCAACACCTTGTTTGGTGTTTGATATGTGGACTCGGGAGAAAAGTGGATCGACGATCCTTTTTGAGTCGCATGGTTGCATTGCATAAGTAAAAACTTGTGTCTGGGTATAGCAAGAAGGGGCATGGCGACTTCCTCGGGTGAAAGACCCGGAATCACTTGGTTCAGTCACTCCCCTGAGGTGAAATTCCGGAAAAGTGACATGGTGTACGGAACCAGCGGTGTGACTCCGAGAATCCGTTGCCCAACAAAGACACAAGAGTTTTGATTTATAAATGGTCGTTGAATGTATAACATCAACGGCGGATTTTACAACACACTGACATCTCATTGTGTGTGTGGGAGCCGAGAGGGCTCGGGTTGTGTTATATGATTGAGTCTCATCTCACTCATGGCATGTTATACACATTGACATTACATTGTGTTGTCGAGCCGAGAAGGGCTTGGGGTGAGTGCATAAATGAGTCACATCTCATTTCATGATACATCAAACACGTTGGCATTAGCATTGTGTTGAGGAGCCAGGGAGGGCTCGGGTTGAGTACATGAGTCTCATCTCATTTCATGATACATCAAACGCGTTGGCTCACCCTATACGGGAACACATTTCAGGTGGGAGAGATACACCGGCGGATGGCTCCATTTTGGACCCTCATGCTTGAAGAAAGCCGCATGTGGCTTTACTTAATGTTTTGTGTAATTACATGTTAGAAACTATATTTTGGGGCATGTAATGCGTAAAATAATTGTAATAGAACTTATAAAGACTATTGTTAGATTAGCCTTTCATGTTTTGATTTAAGTATGGTTAATTGGACCCAGTGTGGCCAATGTTTACTTATACATGGACCCGGTGCGGCCATTGCTTTATATTTGACCTCGGATGGGTCTGGTAATTGTGTATTGCACAGGTTGGGTATTGGGTAGAGCTCCCCATACAAAGGAGACTCTGCCCAAATTTCGTTAAGTTATGGACCCCGGTAAATGGGGCATAACAGTGTGATATCGAGATACTAGGTATCTACAGGTATTCCGCGGGTTGATGGGTAATCAAGGGACCCCCGGATTTTGGGGTGTCACAGATTATCATTTTGAAACGCCCCAAATACCACCCTGGACGGCATTACTATCTAAGACCATTCACAACCTGAGAGCGACTAAATAAATTCCATCAATAAAGAAATTTCATTCATCATATATCATGTCTGTAGCATTATCCCAAAAGAATAAGCCAAATCATGGCAATTACATCCCAAAAGAATTTAACGTAACTTAGCAGCGGAATAACAAAAGATTATATTTTACATGATCCCAAAATAACCCTTCAATCTAATACAATGAAGGACCGTCGAGATATCCCCCTCCGGAATCCCCTTACTCGTCTTCTAACCAATCCTCTTCTACAGCATCACCTGAAAAATGTGTTGGTTTGTAGGGGGTGAGCACTAAGCTCTGTAGGAAAATCCTCCCAAACTCAAACAAGGTTTAGAAAACATATAAAACAAGTCGGTCTTATTTCACAAATATCATATATAACTTTTGAAGTAAAACCAGGACATTTAAATAGATCTCAATTTTAAGGAACAACAGTAATTGAATGAATAAGTGAAACCACTATACAGTTAACAAACCATTTCTAAATATAATCCAATCCACTATACACTGTTTCCACAAGTTCTCGCAGAATCCCATACTTCCCAAGACTCTTGTAGAAACCGTCTATGGTAGAGTGAACAATAACCAATATACAATAGATAATCCATTCTATCATAAACCGTTTCCAACAAGTTCTCGCGGAATCCCATACTTCCGGAAACTCTTGTCGAAACCATTTCTGGTACAATGCACAATAACCCACACTGTATGTCCGACACAACCCACGTTACTAATCCGTGATCATTAGTGATAGGAAAAGTTCATACTCACACGGCGTACAACGACGTCTACCCACTCCATGTGGTAGGAAAAGTTCATACCCGCGTGGCATACAAAGACGTCTACCCACTACATGATACCCGGTCAATAGTAATCCATGTTCGTATCGTACAACGTCGCAAGAAATAAAATACCAACAATCACACAAGTCCCCAATTCACCCTCAAAGCCTTATTTCTCAAGCATCCTTACAAGGAACCTCCTGAGAAGGAATGAGCATCCTTACAAGGAACCTCTCACTCTTGTTCCTCCAAACAACCCAACAAGAAATACGATATCCACAATTTCCTCAATTAACAAATAACTCCACAAATCCCCAATTTCACATGTAACATTCCAATATAACAATTTAAGCAAAAGTACATGAGATCATTAAAAATATCATTTTATTGTTTGACATAAACCACTAAAGTTTTGAAATCAAAACATATGAGTAATCAAACTCTGGAATCATTACCAATGAATATTAAGCTTGGAGTATAAAAAATAAAGGCGCACCAAGCTTGAACATCATGGACAAAGGAGGAATTAAGATTTAACGGAACAATCATGTATGGCAATAAATAACAAAGGACTATCAAGGTGTGAAATCAAGAACAAATGATTATGAAGCTTAGAGATCAAGACCAAAAGAAAACTCAAGTCTTGGAACCAAGGATAAAGAATATCAAGTATTGAATATCAAGCTTAGAAGTCAA
This sequence comes from Ilex aquifolium, assembly GCA_951799425.1. Classification (NCBI taxonomy): domain Eukaryota; kingdom Viridiplantae; phylum Streptophyta; class Magnoliopsida; order Aquifoliales; family Aquifoliaceae; genus Ilex; species Ilex aquifolium. Next base: position 29,496,122 of record OX637398.1, on the reverse strand, counting down.
AATAAAGGAACAATCATATATTGAAATCAATAACCAAGGAGAAGTCAAGAGAAAAACACATCTCCCTTGAAGACTAGGGTTTGGTAAGAATCAAGGAGATTCAAGGGTTACCCAACAATCACATTATTTTCCACATGGCATAAATTGCCAGAATAGCAAGAATTAAGGATTGGATAACATACATATAACATTTAGAGTTAAGAGATACATATAAATAAACCTAGCCTCAATGTAAAAGAATGGAAGAAAACCCCTACCTTTCTTCTTCCTTGGTGTTCTTGAGAACTAGAAGTTTTGATCCTCTTCAATGTGTAAATCCTCCCTTGATCTTGTGTTTTCCCCTTCTTTCCTCTTCTCTAAGTCTTCCTAGGGTTAGAAATGTTGAAATGATGCAAAGAGAGGCGTCCTTATGTATTTATAGGGTGAGAAATGGTCTCTTGTACGCGATTTCTGAAACCCAGATTCGTCATTGGCGTTCGAACGTCATTGGCATTCGAACGGTCGTTGCTCCCAGTACTTTGGTTTTTCCATCAGACAAGAGTACTGGAACGCACTTTCGTTCGAACGTTTATTCACGTTCGAACGTCGATTCACGTTCGAACGTAATTCCTGTTTCTGCTGAAACTTCCAGTGAAGTTTTGGCCTATTTAGATATTGATTTGGAAAATTTTCGTGAGATACACTTTTGTAGCCCTAGATGTCTAATATCTACTGTCCAAATTTCAGATCAATTGGACACAAGGATAAAAAGTTATGACCAAAATACTAGAAGGTGTCCCAACTCCTTTTTACCCAAATTCTCTCTAAGTGTGTCTTTTCTCCCAAAATACTTCCTAACTTCCAATACACCTCATATTACCTCTCCCAAGGTTGTTCGACCTTCCGGATTCAATGGACACCTTATTTTGACCTAAAAATATTTAGAAATTCATCTAATCACCCTTTCCAAGTTTAAACGTCTTGGAAACTCCAACTTCCCAATCAATATGCATTTCTAGTTTTTTTTTGCTTTTATTCCTACCGTCACTACACATATCCACATTTTTACAACAATTATTTACTATATACCTATATACCTATATAAAATAAAATGCGGGGTGTTACACATTTCATTAGAGAAAAAAGTGATTAACAAAGACATCATTCCTCGATACATAGCCACTGCTGATCAGATAGTAGATGTCTTTACAAAGGAACTCACTTCTTCAAGATTCTTGTTGCTCAAAGACAAACTAATGGTCACTGAATCTACCATCAGTTTGATAGGGATGTTAAGAATATCATATTAGTTCCAACTTTCAACAATATCTCAATAGAGGATCATGTGTCAAAGGATGGCAGCTGTCGATAGAGTTTTTTACAGTTTCAATTATATTTGAATAATTGTATTCATATCTTATCTTATCTTTCTGTTGTAACAATCAATACTTATCACATTGTAACTACTCTATTTATAAATACTAAGCATACCAGTCAGGATAGTTATTCTTGCTAATTTAGCCATTTAGACTTTCTTTCTATTATTTTGTGGGATGACTCTCTTAAGGGATACAAACTTCTAGTTTGTTATTCTCTTCGGGAGCATTAACTTATTTATTTACTCTCTCTTGCCTTTTCTTTTCCTAGGTACAATATCTTTTGCACCGACAGGTCTACCACGCTTCAAGCGTGTTTTAGACTCATTTGCAGTTATACAACTAGATTGTCCTACAGGGACATCAATTCTTGATGGTGCATTTGCAGTTGGCACATGTGACTTTGTTACTTTATTTGTGTCTATGAATGCATCAGGTAAATTATTCGCAATACCTTGCAAATGAATGATCATTTGAACTTTTAGTTCACATTGATTTGTTCGGGGATCAAAATGAGATAACGCTGGAATACTCCAAGTGAGTTCACTTTGCTCTTCAGGCTTTTTATTGTCTCCCCCTAATGGTGGAAAAATTGACTCATCGAAATGAAAATCTGCAAAATGTGCTTTAAATGTATTACCAGTTAAAGTTTCAAGGTATCTAATTATTGAAAGAGATTCAAATCTAACATAAATACCAAATCGACATTGTGGGCCCATCTTGGTTCATTGTGGTGGTGGAATTGGAACATATACAGCACAACAAAAAATTCGTAAGTGACAAAGACTTGGTTGTTAACCAAGAACAAGTTGGGTTGGTGAATGTGTATGATATGTAGTTGGTCAAACACGAATTAAAGATGCAGCATGCAATACAGCATGTCCCTAAGTAGAAGCAGGTAATTTCGTCTTCATAAGTATGGGGCGAGCTATCAATTCAATACATTTAATAAAAGAATTAGCTAGATCATTCTGTGTGAAAGTGTGCAACTGGATGCTCAATATTCATTCCTACTGACATACAGTAGTTATTGAATGTTTGTGACGTAAATTCACCAGCATTATCTAGAAGAAATGTGCTCGCAACCGAATTATTTGGGTAAGAAGCCTTGCAAAAGCGACATTCTCAGTAACAAGTAGGCACACATGTGACCATTTTGTTGATGCATCAATTAAAACCATGAAATAATGAAATGGTCCACTCGAAGGGCGTATTGGACCACATATATCTCCCTGAATTCGTTATAGAAAATTAGGAGATTCATAAATAAATTTTGAAGGAGATGATCTGACAATCAATTTACCTTGTGAACAAGCAGAACATCACTTGGTAAAAAGAATATTTTGGTTCTTTAGAGAATGTCCATTTGAATTCTCAATAATCCTATGCATCATTATTGATCTTGGATGACCAAGTCTATCATGCTAAAGCATAAATTGTTTTGGATCAGAGCACTTTTGGTGTATCACAATATTTGATTCTACAAATTTTATTTCTAGTATAGTACAATCTAGAAGAGAGAGTACAAAAATTTTCGAGTACATGCTTATGGCACGAAATAATATATATGATGTATAAATACTCTATGCTACCCTCATTCATCGTTTCAATGTGATATCCATTATGACGTATGTCTTTAAAACTCAATAGATTTCTATTGGATCTACTAGAATATAATGCATTTTTAATAAGGAGTTTAGTTCATTTGGGTAGTATCATATTTGCTTTACCAGAGCCTTCAATCAAGTCTCCAGGACCTAATACTGTATTAACACTAGCTTTAGATAATGTTAGTTCAGAGAAATACTTTTTATTAGAAAGGATTGTATGAGTCGTAGCACTATCCGCTAGGCATATATCTCCATCTTTCACCTTGGAGTTAACCAATGAATTACCAGGATCCATATCCTTATATGAAAAACATACATGATTTTATTAATAAAGAAAATACATACACATAAATATTAAATAACACATAAAGACAATACATTCAAATTATTTGTAGAAAATACAAGATAACATTCTTAGTCTACATTCTCCATTTCATTTCCGCTTGGGTTCACAAAAAAATTAGAAACATCCAGATTAGCAAAATCGGATGAATAATTGATGAGGGTGGTGCCAGATGTTCCCTCACCAAAATTTGACTCTATCAATTTTTTCTTTTTCTTCTTGGATTTTTGATATCTACCAAGTGTTTCGGCGTACGGCAGACACGTGACCAATGTCCTTTCATTCCACATCTATAACAATCATCTTCAGTCTTTTTAGAGAGTTTGTTCAGTAAACCCTTCTCTTTCTTTTCTTTGTTCTGGTTGTTCCACTTTTGGTGGTGTGGATAGTTGTTCCACTTCTGGTGGTTTGGGGCATTTTCCATTTCTAATTTGGTGTGAAGGACTTCAGACCTCCATGATAACCCTTGCAAAAATAAATATTTTCATTCTTGCCACGACCGTAACCATGCCCTCGACCTTGACTATGAAAAGATGAGACATTTGTTTCTGGGAAGGCTTGGTGTCTAGTTGGATGAGATTCATGATTCTTCATTAGTAATTCATTATTCTCCTCCGCAAATAAAAGACATTTTATGAGTTCATTATAGGTCTTGAACCCATGTTTCCTATATTGTTGTTGTAATAACATGTTTGATGCATGGAATGTTGAATAGGTCTTCTCTAATTTTTCAGAATCTGGTACAAACTGACCACATAATTCTAGTTTAGCAGTAATTTTATGAACTGCTGAATTGTATTCGCGTATGCTCTTAAAATCTTGGAATCGAATGCTGAACCATTCATGCATAGCCTTCGGAAGGATAATGGTCTTTTGGTGATCAAACCTGGCCTTTAATTTTTTCCACAACTCTAAAGAATCTTTAAAAGTGAGGTACTCATTTTTTAAGCCTTCATGAATGTAACGACGAAGAAAAATCAGTGACTTTGCGCGATTTTTAGGAGTTGCTGTGTTTTTTTCCTTTATGGTATCTCTAAGATTTTTTGAATCAAGGTAAAGTTTGACATCTAAAGCCCATGACATGTAGTTATACCTCGAGATGTCTGGACCAAGAAATTCTAATTTCGTGATGTTGGCCATATTTGCAAAGCTATATGAAAACAAAATAATCGAGTTAGATAAATAAAATATACTCATCAAATTAGTGCTATAAATAATTGTTTGATCACGAGTACACCGAGTATTTAATATTTTTATTTAATTTTAAGATCACATAAAATTATTTGTCACTTCGATCATGTGTATAAATATGTTGTAGAATAACAAAAATTGAACATTCGATTATTCGACCCTAGACCGATTGAACCGACGGCAAATGGATGGGCGCGTAGTCGGTTCGGTTTATGAGTGGATATAAACCTAGAACCCGACTCACCTTAACCGCTTGTCTATAAAAGCATCAAAACCCTGAAATGGCATCAAATTTCACACCTCAATTCTCTCTCTATAAATCTCCGCCTCTTCTCTTCTCCCTCTCTAAAACCCTCAACTTCATCTTCTAAATTCTCTATAACTTCAGAAATAAATACTATTTTTTGTTATCTTTTTTGTATTCTCATCCTCTATTTAGTAATGATGTTCATTTTTCTCTATGTAATTACACATCATTGTGGCTGTGATTATTATAAACTTACTTGATGTAATCGTATCTATTGTAGTTATTTGTATGTTTTTATTTCCTCCCCCTTTTTCAAGTTAGTAGTAATCTCTTGTAATCTTGCAGTAGTAATAAATATCCCATTTATTTATGTTGATTTGTCATCAAATGACTGTATTTATATATCTGCTAGCAGAATATCGTTGTAAAAATAGATTTTTTTTTTTTTTAAGTTATGAGACAAAACTAGTACTCATTATAAGATAAGTGGTCAAAGTATTACTCACAAAAAGATAAATGAGTCAAAGTATTACTCATCAGAAGATAAGGGGGTCAAAGTGTTACTCATCAGAAGATAAAAGGGTCAAAGCATCAAACTACTTATATTCAGAACTGCTTTCAATTTATTAAACGGATCTGTCTTGAAAAATCAGGGATCTCACAGTATATTTAAAGTGAGTGGGATTGATCATCTCAATATATTCGAAACTCAAAATAAATAAATAAATATGCATAAATATAATGAGAAAAACACTACATGCATCAGTTAATATCTGAAGTGTTGTTCGTACAAGCTAATAATTTATGAGCTTGAGGCTCTATAAATTAAACCATGGTATTTTGTTATCACAATAAGCTATAAACTTCAGGTTTGTAATTTATATTATAATTTACAAACTTCAGGCCTATAATTTGTATGCCCTTTTTTAGCATAATAATATTTCTTTGTTTCAGGTACTTAGATTTTTTCTATTATGTTCTTCATGAACATAATTTGTATAAAATTCTTTATGTACTACAGGTACACAATTTATATGTTTCAGGCACTAATTAAATTATAATAACAATTTTAAAATCAACACACACACATCATGTGTTTCTCATAACATGTATGGTGTTACATTAAAACTGATTAATTTATATACCTGAGTTTACCTTTCGGGTATAGAAATTATTCGACGATAACTCAATTCGCTAGCTCTCGTGCTGATAACGTGTTGTAAAATAAGCAAATTTATGTAGGTGCAAACAACTAACTCAAACAAATTAAGAGATAGAAAAATAATACTGAAAGTTATAGAAGAATGAGAAGATATATATTATCCGGTGTGTCCTTTGTTCAAAAGTGCAAGGCCTATTTACAGGCAAAATACATAATAGTCTTCTTGTATTGTTGGTAGAAGGATGGAGGACTCCCATACTTGTGCATTGTATAGTCATGTCCAAATACTATTTACTACTATTTATGCATAGTAGTCATCTAAATTAATAGTATTTACAACATACATTTCAATTTATAGTTCGCTACAATGAAAGTAAGGATAAATTACATCCACCTTCCCTGAGCCCTCTCTTAAATAGAAAATAACACTGAATGCCCCTGTCAATGACATTTGCTTAATTAAACACATGAGAAATACTAAATGAAAATATTACCCTCAATCCAGTCAATATTTACCACCCACCTATGCACCCACACCAAAACCGAAGAAGCTCTGCTTTCCCCTTTCGACACTGACGACTGTCACTTTCCCTACCCTAAAATTCCCTCCACTCAACAACCATCTTCTTCTTCTCTCTCTCCCCCCCCTTAATGCATAACCATACAAAACTCCCTCAAACCCACCTACTTCACCACCACTTAAAACCATTTGAAGTGGGTGGTGGTTTGCAGTGGTGATTGATTGAAAGATTGAAATGGGTTGGGTTAGAAGTGACTTGTGGAAGTGGGTTTTGTGAGAGAGGGTGTGAGGAGAGGATAGAGAGGATAGTGAGAAGTGGGGAATGTGAAGAGAGTGACCTCCATGGTTGAGAAATGGGGGAGAGAGAGAGGAGAGAGGGAAAGAAGATGAAGGGGCTTATGCATCAGTTCGGTGCTAGTTTGGTGCCTTGGCATTTTTCCAATAGATTTGAGCCCCACAACGGGCAATGTTGGATTTTCATAACAAATATCTCATAAGATTATCAAGAGACTAACATCCCCTTGACGGTCAAATAACGATTGGGGGAATCTGTCTCAGCAACATTAGAAGGGAGGTCAATATTATTTTCCAAACAAGATGGAGTCTAGTCATTTGACCAAACCTCAGGGAGGTAGATGTAATTTACCCCTGAAAGTAATGATATCTCCCGTACCTTGCTTTTGGCTTTGAACTCTCAATCATCTCTACCTACACCCTTCCATATATGCACTAAAAAAATGAAAATTTGTATCTGAACAGCAATAGTGATGAAAGAAAAGAAGAACCGACATTAAGCTTTCCCAAAATTTAGAAATTCAAATCAAAAAAGAGAAAAAAGAAACAGAGGAAGGAAGCCAAACAAGAATACACAATTTGAAGACGTCTACAAAATATTTGGCAATTGAGAATCTAATCTTTGTTGCAACTCCTTCACCTTCAAGGAGAGCTCAGCCTTCTGCTCCTTGTAGCTCTGCAGCACGAATTCCTTCCCTTCTATCACTTCTTTCAAATCCTTAAGTTCCCTTTTCAGCATCTCAATCCTCGCTCCATCTCTTCTTCCCTTTTCTGAAGCCAGCAAATTGCTCTCAACTTTCAGATGCCCATTAGCATGACCATTTCTCCCCTCAGATGGCCACACTGCTGAGGGCATATTATTGGAACCCACTTGTCCCACACAATGATCTGCAATTTCCTTCCTCAGCCTTTGAATTTCTCTCTCTGAATCAAATAGATCCATGTTCGCTGCATCCACCAGTGATTGCAGATGGGTAGAATGGGAAAGCTGAGCGCAAAGAGAATTCTGTAATTCAACAAGCTGATCGTGCATCTCAAGTATCATATCATCCCTTCTCTTCAACTGTTGTCTCAGCTTTTGTATCACTTCTCGCTTGCTAAAGATGTCAGAACCGGATTCAGAGACACATGGTGAGTCAGAGCTGTTTGAATGGTGGAATGGCTTCTGTGGCAGTTCAAGACGTTCAGGAGAGGACGACCATATCACACCATTCTCTTTACCAAATTGAGGGGCAGGAACTGTCACAAGAGGAAGAGCCATTTCAGGTTCTGCCAGCAATTGGCCATTCTGTTGCCGCTCGATCTCCACCGTACCTTCAGTTCCTTTTTCAAAAAACCATTTACAAAATGCATTACATGAAACCAATATACAATCATACATGCCCCCCCCCCAAAAAAAAAAATTAAATAAAAAAAAAAAATTGCAGAAACATTCATGGCAGCCAACCAAAAAAAATAGTGTCATTTTGCTGAAAACCCATTTCAAACTTTGGCATCGTGCTAGTGAGCAATGGCTTGCCCACAGATAAAAGCAATACACTCAAACTTAGGTGAAATGCATGTTATTGTCTCAAAAACGCTGGAAAAAAGTGTAAAAGGGAAAATACTAAAATAAGACTCTAATAAGAGTCAAAACCTCAAAAGGAAAACCACCCAATTGCCAAAATGCAAGAAACTCAAAAACCAATAAATTAATTCTGTCAAACGAGCTAACATGGCACCATATGCTACAAAGCTATACTCCTACAGTTTTGTAGCAGGGAATGGCAACTTTCAACAAACCAAGGAATGGTAAACACAAGGGAATTGAGATATGTTATTTTATTGATTTAGGGATTTGACAAGGTGATTATTTTTACTTACTGCCTTAAATTACCTCATTGTGTTATTGAATCGAATTGCACTCGGAAATCACTCAACTTCCTATTTTTCTTGCTAACCCCTTCTCTTCTCTTTCTTCCTTCAATCTCTTCTCTGGTTTTGTCTTTCTCCCTAGTTCTTTTATTCTTTTACCTCTTACTCTTCTCTATTTTATCTGTTTCTATTCTGTGGACCGACATCGACTAGTATTGGAGCCTAATTCCATCTTGCTTCTGCTGCCAATCTTCAATAAAGTTCCTACTCAAGTTAAGCAATGTCACCTTTGCTCTTCTGGAAAAAAACCATAGTAGAGACCAGGATTTCCCACTCATTTGTCGTTGTTGCCAGGCTTAGATATTGGCTTCATCGGCATCATCTACCACGGCATCAAAGCAGTCACTGCCATCACAATTCTCATTCTAACAGATTGTAGACTTGTTACTTGAGAAAAAATTCGTCTCACACCAGATCAAGTTGGCACAGCCATGATCAATAACTTCATCATTAACAGTCGCATCATCTCCCACATCTGAACCATCTTGTTGTTGTCTGCTAGGTATGCAGCTTTTGAGCAGTCATACAAAGAAGAATTGTCCAATCGCTTTACTCATTCGTCATGGTCAGATTGATGCTTGATCGCCATCTTGTTGCCACTGGCTGCTCAAATCCCTCATCACTCGAGAACCGAAACCACCAATTAGACCCCAGATGGTTATTCAGTCCATTGAGAAGAGTTTGCTCAAGATTATTCTATACCATTTTCACCAGGAGCCCATTGAGCCTTTTTCTTCTTTTCAGATAAGGGTCATCTTGACATTGTTCTGTAGCATTCCCCTCACCAGTTCATGGATCATATTCGTTTGTTAAAGCATGCCTATCCTTCCAAGCATTATACTCTCAGCACCATTGCACCACTTTGAGCTATCCATAAGCTTGGACTTAATGCATTTTCCTTGACTATCCTTGGACTAAAATACTAGTCCAAATTTCTTGGTAAAGGACATATCAATTAATCAAAATCATGGGAGCCTCTTATAAAGTTGTAGTTACAAATGGTGTTGTTGCCTTTGAAACAACGTTTCTTGAGCTTTCTCCACATCTACCTTCTAGATTCCGATCAATGATGCAATTCAGAGTTATGATAATATTTTTTCTTGGTAATTACCAGTGTTATTTGCTCGAAATGGTAAAATTCTTCTGATGCTCTGATCCAAACTGTTTGGAGCAACACCACTGGCCTAATTTTGTAGCGGAGAGTTTTCCTCGATGGAGGATCATTGATTGGGAAAGCAAGAGAACTGGACAGCTTGCGTTAAATATTAATAATAGAAACTAAATTTATGACTGTTTTATTCTACTAGCTTGGAAATTAAAATTTTATCTAAATATTATGCAGTTTTTAATTTTGATCATTTTTTGGGGACTAGCTATAAGCATAAGCTTTGATGAAATGATGATTTAGCTTTGGCAATAAATTGAATTCAGATTTCAATTTATCTCTCTTCCCTCACATCTATTTCTGTTCCTTTACCCTTCTGTTCTCCTTCTTCCTTCTCCTTCTCCTTCTTCTCTGGTCTTTCTTTTCTCTTGCTATCTCCTCCTTTTATCTCTTTCTTATTAACTGTTCTGCATCACTACCTCTTTTCTATTTCTCATTCCCCTGTTCTTTATTTATTACGACATGCAAATAGACTGTGATAGGGCATTATATTGCTGCAAAGTTAATGCATAGTAACAAGCATCCATCTTTACAGATCTAATGTCTTAACAAAACTATAAGACAGAGAATATGTTAGCTGCCAAGTATTAGCAAAGTACTACCGTGAACAGCTCAAAGAAACATTATTTTTTCTAAAGTAGCTCAAACTGAAACCTCACTTGTTTCTTATTTTCTCCTCCACTACCTAAATTTAAATTTTGTCATACCAAGAATATTTACCCAAAAAAGGGAGCAAGTAATTCAATGAGAGTGCATTAAAAATAATTAATTAGCAGCATTACTGCAAAATTTCCAGTACCCACCTACAGCTAATCATGCTTCACCTCAAGTATTGGACGATTATCAGTTAGAAAGTAGCCAATAATAAGAATAAGTGCAATGCAAACTCAAAAAAAAAAAACTATCTCAAACCAGCTGAAGATGAGAACCTAAGAAGTTCCAAACCTGAAAGGCAATTGAAGCAGCCACCCTCATCTTGGGTAAAACAGTACACATTTGAATGCGAACGGTGGTTCCCTGACTTCTGTCTGCCGACATATTTTCCACATCCTGCATTACAAACATGTCTTCAAGCTCAGAGTAGGAATAGACTCGAGACAACTTGTGAATTTTTTGCATATTACAAGACCTTTCAAATCATTGCTAGTATGGTCTGGTTGCTTTGAGTCCAGCAATTGCTTCAGCTTGTAACCCAGGCGAACTGATAAAGTACTTAACAAGGCACCTCCTGCAATGAGGACCCAATTTGGACTCTCACCCTGAAAACTTTTGTTCCTTTGAGTTCTAGGCACCACATTGCTTCTTCGTTTCATTTGAACAGGGGACAAGAAAAATCTAGAGCATCCAAATAAGCCCTAAACTGAAATACACCATAAATCCATTTCTATCGACACGACGCACACATTAGATCAAACTGCATCAGGAGAAAAAGGCATGCGTAGTGGCTTTAGAGTATAGTATACATATCATGTGCATAATCATAACGGAGAATTACTAGTACCCAAACCACATCAACGTGAGTCTTAAAAATGGTTGGGTTTCGTGCATTTAGCTTTACGAAAAGGGACCGAGGATAAAATTTAACAAAAGTACATCGAATGTTACGTAGAACAAGCAAAACACTATGGCATTGCTAATTTCACATTAAATTGAGCGATTAGATTAAATCAACAGCAACAAAACTAGCTGATAGGTGTGGAGTGTGGATGACAGTGGGTGTACGGAACACACATTGGAGTAAGAGAAGTTGTGTAGACAGAGAGAGTGAAAGAAGAAGAAAAAGAGAACGCCTGACCTCTTCTCTTGGTCCCAAATCAATCCTCGGCGGCTCTTGACCGTCGTCTTCGTTGCCTGGTGAGAGTGAAAATACATACAGAATAGGAAAAGAATGTTTAGGGCTGTATAATTTTAGTTCGTAGGGTCCGGGATTTTTCATCCTTTTTTTTTTAACAGTTTGTACATGGGAGGAAAAAATGTTGGGTGTAAATAGTTATTACTTCTACGTAAATAAATCAGCAAATAAACCACTGAAATTTATAATCACCGTGACATATCATATATAATTATTTCTATGATAAAAAATAGCCTTTTTTATTTTTTTTCTTATTAGATAATTACACCTAATATTTACTCAATGGAAAGGAAAAAATATTTATTGTAACGGTGACACTATGTCATCACCGTCATATGATGTAATTATCCAATTAGAAGACAACAAATAGGTAAAGTGAATCTCACTAATTCTATGTGTTACTGATTGAACGCGGTAGTTATTGGTAATTATAAAAATAATGAGACCCATTTTTTTTATTTTTAATCTCTTAATTAGATGATAACATTAAGTGACAATGATTACGTGATAAAACCGTTGCCTCGAATATTTACTCCATTGGGAGGGGGTGGGGGACTTTCGAATGACGGGTAGGCCACAATTAAAAAAGACGACACATTTCAATTACCGCGGCAATTCAGTCGCTTGCTGACGTGGAGAAATCTTCACGATTTTAAAAAAAGACGAATTACATAGAACCTACTTTAGCTTAAGATTAATTACATATCACATCTCTCAATTATTACGGAACGCTAAATGTTATTTTAATTAGAGTGGAGCCAAGGACTCATTATTTTGGAAAGTTAAATGTCATAATCAATTTTTAAATTTTATCTCATATTTTAAAAGTTTTAAATTTTTAATTGCCTTAATGTAGTTTTTCAATTATTTTATCCATTTTCATCGGTTAGAATAAATCGAGACCTATGATGTAAACAACCATATGATAAACTCATGTGTGTGTCTCTAACAATTCTAACAGTTGAAATTGGGAAGAATTTTATTGACACGTCATTGATAGTTGAAAAATTAAATTGAGACAATTAAAAATTAAAGAACTATTTTATAATAAGAGGCAAAATTTAAAGATTAATTGTGATATTATTATTATTATTTTTTTTATCAAAGTTGTGATATTATTCAAAATTAGAATTTATTTTTTTCTAAATCAAGCCAAAATTTTTATATATTTTTTTTGTTGAACTAAAAATTAAAATCATATACTTATAAATCTAGCCAAATAATTTTCTAGTTATACGAGAATTATTAGAATATCAAATTAAGATAAGAAATAAAATATATATTATTTTTCATATTATCTAAACACTCTTAATAATATCGAATTGAGATAAGAAATAAAATATGAAAAATAATAATATTATCTAAACGTTTTTTGCACGGTTAAAGTTAAGTTATTTGTGTTTGACATTAACTTATTAATAATCAACGCTAATTGACTTATTTGGATTGAATTCGAATTTTAGATTAAAAATTTAATTTTTAATATTTTTGGATATTCATAAGAAAATAAAAAATTTTGTATCTCTAATAAAATTTGGATTGTAATTTTAAAATTAGATTTGAAATTAAATCAACAAAATTCAATCTAATGAGGTTTATATTCCCTTCAATACTATTTTCTTTCAATGCATAATAGGTGATCTGCCCAGAAAAAAATTAAAGAGAAAATTCCAGGAGATTTCACTCCAATCTCATGATTAACCTATTTATGAAGACATGAAGGGGATCATTCCATTTGTGCTTAATTCCATTCTTGATAATCATATATTTTATTTTTTTTACTCGGGTTAGGAAGAAAGGTGTTGGGGAGCTTTGCGTGTTGGGTGAGCAAAGTTTTATAGGGCCTTTAGGGAGCAATTACTTCACCAAGTAGCATATCATATACTAATAATTGTTCGTGTTAAAGACACTATGTAAATAAAAAAATCGCAAACAACAACCTAGGCAAGCAAAGGCGTTGTACAATACAAAAAAAAAATAAAAAATTGAGAAGATAAAGTATTTCATTGATCCAAATAATATAGATATTACAATAAGGTTCAAATACAAAGCTGTCACACAATCAAAACAAACCAAAATTCAACTCATTGGTCAAGCACAACAATTTGAGTTGTATCTTGCCATTTTGAGTACAGGGAATTTTTTATGAGAAAGCCAAATCAATAAACCCCATTGATTTAATCGATCACACCTTAACTTTAAGTGCCAAACATGGTGAGACTTTAAAATATGATCCATTTTGAAAATATCGTACACAAATCCACTTTACCAAAATTTTAGGTAGTATTGTGATAAGTAAATAATCATTATTCAAGACCATACCTGATGATGTGTCTAACACAATAGAACAAAGATAAGAAATTGATGGACACTAAGTAACTTAGTTTGATCTCCTAGGCTCTTAAGATTTGGGCAAGGGATAGGAAATCAATAAACAGAGAGTTTATAGTAGTACTAACTCGGGAGCTCGGCTAATCCATTCTCAAGGGAATCTCTTGCTCTTGGGATTTATATTGATAAGAAATGAGATTACAGAGTGTTGTTCTGATTACAATTGCTCGTGTCTCTTTTGAGAGGGTAATGCCTCATATTTATAGTTGGCCCAAGGTCTCGCCTGATCCATGGCGTGATTCCTGCCTACCTATTGTAACGGTTGCACCTATTGTGCAACGACAATGGTGGGTGCTAAGGTAGTTGCGGCTTTTTTGCCGGGATATTTGACTGTTACAGTTTGCGTGGCGCTTGGGTGGAAGCCAACTGTCATTTGTGTCTCACTGGTGGAGGTGCAGCTGCTGGAGAAGAGGTGCCGACCTAGAGCTTCCTAGCAATCAAGGGCGGGCTGCATATTTGTGCTGGGGAAGTTTGAGCTGATCTCCCGAGCTCAACCTTTGGCATATTGTGGGTATCATCAATTGCCCCCCAACCCTCAGTCAGGTGAGTTACCTGAGCTAGGGCTGACCTCTGAGTTGGGTGAGCAAGGTTAGCCTGGTTTGCCCTCGGGATTTGCACGATGGGACATTCCTGAATTTCTATGGCGTCGCAAGCGTGTAATGAGTTGCTTCGCCTCGTTTCTCGCACACGTCTTTTATCCCCTAGCTCCACGTGTCTGTCTGTACACTTGCCTTAAATACACCAGCAGACGAAACCGCCTTCTTCGCATTCTTCTCCAGATTTTTCTTCCTTTCCTTTTCCTTTGCGATTTTGTCTTCCCCAATCTTTCGGTGACCTAGGGTTTAACAGAATCGTGCCCAAATTTACTCTGGAGCACTTGTGTTGCTGGCTTGTTCCCATCTTCGAGTTTACTTCGGGTCTTAGTTCGTTGATTGCTTTTGATTAGGTACGTCCTCTGCCTCATTATTCCTTTTCTTCTTTTTGGGCTTCTTACTCATTCTGGATCCCTCGAATTCGAGGTGGTTATTCCATTTCTAGACTTTCCGTTTCTATTACTTTATGAATCGAGGTCATTCCTTATCCTTCCTTCCTCTCTTTTTGGACCCTTATTCCACGGCTAGAATTTTCTTTTTTGGTTGTTGGTGTCTTAACCCTTGGGCTCTCAAGGACTGTTTTACCAACGTTCATCCCCTCTACACTTCTTTTAACCTTCTTTTTCTCTTATCTTGTTATGTCCACCTCTTCTAAAGCCACTGCTTCATCCGTCTCCCTTGCCATGGGCAATAGGTCTCCTGAACTAGAGGAGGACGACTTGGGGGACATGGGTGACGAGATAGATAATTTTTCTGGTGTTGATTCTAGCAATGCCGAGGAGGAGGCAGAAGTCCCTTTATCGTTGTCCAACCTTGTTCCTAGATCTAAGAAGTCTATAAAAGGGAAGCCAGGATGAGTGGAGTTGGGACTTCTGGTAGTGCTGGGGACATAGAGGTCGGTCCCCCGGGTTTCAGACCTTGTAGGTTTTAGCGAGGTCACCCCTCCTTTTTTGAGCATTCTTTCGGCTCAGTTTGGTTTTCCAAGAGGTATGCAGTACTAGACTCCAAATGTGGATATTCAGTATGATATCATAGTCCCTGAGAAGGTTTGTTTCTTCTTTGCTTCATTCGAGAATAACCTTAGTTTCCTGTGCATCCCTTCCTAAAAAATGTTCTTCAACATTTCAGCATCTGTCCTGTCCAACTTTCCCCCCAATTTCTGGGGTGTTTTGGTGGGTCTTCTGGTTTTCTTTAAGAAGAACGAGCTTGGTGTGCCCACGTGCTTATGAAATTCTTTAATGTCAAGGTCACCCCTTCTGATGGCTTCCTATATATAGCCAAACGGGTGAAGATCCGAGTTCTAATCTCCGAGCTCCCGAGCTCCCACAAAGGATGGAAAAAGTTTTTCTTCTTCGTGTTTGGGAAATAGTGGGAGTTTAACCCCAGGGATATAGCTGATACACTCTCTGTACCTCGGGCTTGGTCTACCCCTGACAATTTGGGTAAGTCTCATCTGAGAAGGCCTAGTCTAGCTTTATAGCTCGTTATTTTCCTTTGCTGACCCGGTTTCCTCTTTATTATTTTCAGGTATCCGACCCGATCTCAGTGCTAAGGATAGGATAGTCCTGTTGGGCTTGGAGAGTTGTCAGCCAGAGAAGTATTCTAAGCTTCTCAAGCTTGTAGTGCTCACTCAATTCTGGTTCAGTCCTCCCGATGTGAGAATTGAAACTCCAGTTCCAATATCCATAGCTGGTGCTGAAGATCCAATTGGTAAGGCTCTCCTTTCTTCATCTCTAGTTCTTCCTTTTCTTCTTTCCATTTTTAATGATCTGCTTACTTTGATTTCTCAGGTTCCAACTCGATGGCTCTAGATGCTGAAGCTGTAAGGGCCAAGGTGGCCCACCTTAGAAAAGACAAAACTTGTGGAAAACGCATGGCTGAGGTTCAATTTGGGAATGACCCAGGTTTTGTTCAGAAAACACCAAGAGTGAGGTCGTCATCTCCTTCACCTTCTCCAATGATCTCCTCACCTTCACCAACTCTTCAGAAGACATATCTATTTGTGAAACCTGCAATGGTCTCCATTTCCCAAGGGGTCCCTGTTCCCTAGATAACTCTAGCGGTATCTCTTCCTCCCTCCGTGGGACCCTCTAGACCAGCTGGGGCTTTGTCTTCCCATTCATTGAAAGAGGTGGCTGCAGCCCTCGAGGCCATAGCTCCCCTTCTGCGAGAATCTTTTCCCTCCAGGTCTATCAAGAAAGTTCCTCGTCTACCGTTAGAGGGCTCGTTAGGAAAGGTGGTCAAAGGTAAGGGTTCGCTCATCAAGAACGTGAACCTTGTTTCCGAGGCCATTGCATCTGTTATCCCTAAATCTGATATTCAGTTTGTTTCGATGGTGCCCTTCTCTACCTCGGCCACCGCTGCTCTGTATAGAGCAGCATCGGTAAACTCTGAGTTTTTTAAACTACATTTTCTTTTTGTATAGGTAACCTTCTCTGACCTTAGCTTTTTTTTTCTTAACTGACCATTCATGTGAGCACCTTAGTGAGCAAAGTTCAGGCTCAGGAGAGTGCCGCCGAGGTGTCTCAGAAATCTCGAAAGCCTTCGAGCTTATGGTTATCGATATGGCCTTCACCAATGAGGACCTAAAAGCTCAGGTACATGACCTGAAGGCTTAGATCACGGGTTTGAGCTCAGCGAACAAGGGCTTAGAGATTGAAGTCAGAAAGGCTATTAACGAGCTCAAACTTAAGGCTGACAACTTGCTTCAGGCGCGGAAAGATGTCTTCTCAACTCTTGATTCTCTCCAGTCCATGAAGAAAGAGTACGACATGTTGACTGAGGTCAATGTCGTGGTGCTGAAGGAGATTGAGGTGGAGAGAGCCAAGGTGGTAGAGCTCCAGGATGAATGCGCAACAAACTAGGCTGCTGGGTATTTTGCCTTCTAGGAGCAAGCCATGGAGGCATACCCTGCTCTGAATTTTGACTTCGATCCTCCTTTGGATAAGGAGAAGGATGGATCAACTACTGAGAAGGAGGCTGAGGTTGGGGTCACAGCTCCTGGCGTCGTTTCTGAGGTCGAGGCTTCTGTTACTGTCTTTGCTGGGGATGAGGCCGAGGCTCCTTAGCCTGTTCCTTCTGAGAATGGGGTTGAGTCCTCTTATGGGCCCATTTTGGCTGGGGAGACAACTTCAACAGAGGTGGGAGTTCCTGAGATCACCTTGCATTCAATTGAAGTTGAAGCTTCAGCACCTGTCCCCACTAAGGCTCTTTCTGCTTCGTCTGACCTTCTTCCTACTCGGCCAGAGGGAGTGATTGTGCCAGAGATGTCCTAAACTGAAGAAGTTAGAGGTCCTACTGTGGAATCTTAGGGCAAATTTCTTATCTTTGTAATAGCTTTTTTGTATGAAATGAAAAGATCTTGCATCTTACTTTTGTCTTGCTAACTCCCCTTTGCCCCTTGCTTCAAGGAGAACTTTGTTCATTTGGGAGCAATTCAATTTTTTCAAGTATGATGTCCGCTCCTGAACTGAGGGGCTTATTTGAGCTGATGAGTTCATTTCTGAAGAGCTCTCCTTAGTTCAAAAGAATTCACTATAGTTTCATGAACTGAAGAGCTCATCATAGATTTATGAGTTGAGGAACTCATTGTTTTGAGGAACTCACTGTAGTTTTATGAGTTGAAGAGCTCATCGTGAGTTTGAGAACTCATCCTGGCTTTATGAGCTGAAGAACTCATCATTATTTTATGAGCCGAAGAGCTTATCGTGAATTTATGAGCTGAAGAGCTCATCTTAGCTTCATGAGCTGAAGAGCTCATCAATGTTTTTATGAGCTGAAGAGCTCATAGTAAGTTTGAGAACTCATCGTTGTTTTATGTGCCGAAGAACTCATCGTTGTTTTATGAGTCGAAGAACTCATCGTTGTTTTATAAGCCGAAGAGCTCATCGTGAATTTATGAATTAAAGAGCTCATCGATGTTTTTATGAGCTGAAGAGATCATCGTGAGTTTGAGAACTCATCTTGGTTTTATGAGCTGAAGAGCTCATCGTTGTTTTATGAGTCGAAGAGCTCATCGTAAATTTATGAGCTGAAGAGCTCATCTTAGTTTCATAAGCTGAAGAACTCATCGATGTTTTTATGAGCTGAAGAGCTCATCGTGAGTTTGAGAACTCATCCTGGTTTTATGAGCTGAAAAGCTCATCGTTCGATAGTAGTAGAATGACAACTGAACTGTAACTTCTTTTTTATTGCAATGAAGTTTTTACAAGAGTATAGTTCTTTGTTATTGGAAGAACTTCTTTAAATGCTCAGAATTCAAGGAATGAGGCAAAACTCTTCATTCTTCAGTTCGTAGCTCGTAATTTCCTAGTCTGATTACTCTAGATATGATGTACGAACCTTCCCAATTGGGTCCGAGCTTCTCGTAAGTGGGGTCCTTCCCAGTTGGAAGGAGTTTCTTGAGGACCAGATCTCCTACGGTGAAACTCCTATGTCTGAATTTTCTATTGTAGAATCGAGCTGTCTTTCCTATGGTGTATCAAAAACTCACAACCACGTCCGCACTCAACCTAGTCAAACCAAACCACCTTTCACTACGAGGAAAAATGAACGAGAGTCGATTTCACATACCCAAGAGGAAATCTCCCTTGGATTAGCCAACTAAAAATCTAGCTACTAATATTAAATACAAAGACATTCATAATGTAAAGACACATAGTGAAGAAATGAAGATTAAAACTTGTATTAATGCTAAGAAAAGTTAAACTACGAAAATAAGTTCATTTAATACCCATACGTAAAGCTTGAATGGAAAACTCAAATACAAACAAGGTAGATTCAAGAACATGTAACTAAACTTGCAATATACTTGAAATAAATGAGATTAAAGACAATAAATGAAGCTTACAAGAGTATTTAAGAAGATTACAAGTGAAAATGGGTAAAGGAGATGCAAAAATTTAACTTCTCTCACTAAAAACTATGTCTTCCTCCTAGAGCTTCTCTCTCTATATCTCTACAATGCTGAATAATGTCCAATGATCCTTGCATTTTCATCCATGGAGGTCTATAGCATGTGTGACAGGCTTTCCATCAAGGGGGGTTGAGTTGATGGCTTGGGCAGGTTAGGACAAGCCTAGCCTGCAACTTCCCTGACTTGCCTCTTCTCTCTCTTCTCCATTAATGCTTGAGCCTCCAAAGTCCAACTTGAAGTGAAGGGAGGCTTGTATGTGTGTAAGAGATGTCCGAGGACAAGTGGGAGAAGTATACCCCGTAACAAGTCTACGGTGTATCAAGAGCTCACAACCACGTCCGCACTCAACCTAGTCAAACCAAACCACCTTACACTACGAGGAGGAATGAAAAAGAATGGATTTAGCATACCCAAGAGGAAATCTCCCTTGAATTAGCCAACTAAAAATCTAGCTACCCATAATAAAAGGAAAGACCAACACAAAGTAAAGAAACATGGTAGAGAAATGGAGCATGGAACTTGTATTAATGAAAGAAAATAGTTAAACTATAAGTGAAATAACATTCATGACCAAAATACAAATATTGAAGGCAAATACCCAAATTTAAAACTTGAAATGCTAAAACTAGTTAAACTTCCATACAACTTAAATGAAAGAGTTGAAAGTGGAAATGGGGAAGATTACAAGTAATTTAAAGCTTACAACAAGGAGCCCTCGGGAGGGTTCCAACCAGGTCAAGCCCCCATTGAGCAAACGGCCAAGGGCTCGTCAAGGGATGCAAGTCTTCGGCTGGTTGCCTAATGACTGGGGCGCACCTTTGACATTGATCGCATTTTTGGACGTAAGCCTACACGTCCCTTTGCATCCGAGGCCACCAGTACCCTTGGGACATGATTCGATGGGCCATGGATCGTCCACCTAAGTGCCCCCCACATATTCCCTCGTGTACCTCATACAAGAGAGGTTCTACTTTCTCTTCGCAGAAGCAAAGTAGGTACGGTCTGGAGAATGACCTTCGGTACAACTTCTGATCCGGGGAGAACCAGAACCTTGGGGCCCTTAACTTCATCTTTCTAGCCTCCTTGGGGAACTCAGGGAGTTCCCCCGATAGGAGGAACTTGAGTAACGGATCCGTCTAGCCGGGGGACTCCTCTCCTTCCTGGATGACTGCCACTCTGGAGGCCTCATCTATGTTGGAGTTGGAAAGGTACTCCACCGTGATCCTCTATGTTACGTCAGAATCCAGTGCAGAGGCTAGACAAGCTAGTGCGTCGGCATGAGCATTTTTGTCTCACGGGACTTGTTTAACTTCAACTTTCTTGAATCCGTGGAGTAGAGAGCCATCGCTTCACGGTGGTAAGCTTTCATTCTAGAGTCCCTCGCCTCGAACTCTCCATTGATTTGGTTGACTACTAACTTGGAATCGTAGTGGACCATCAAGTTTGTGACCCCCGCAGCCCTGACAAGTCTGAGTCCGAAAATAAGAGCCTCATATTCCACTTCATTGTTAGACGCCTTAAAACCTAGCCGAACGCCTTGCTCTGTGATTAACCCTTCCGGGGAGACTAACAACACCCCAATTCTGGAACCCTTGCTATTGGAGGATCCGTCCGCGTAGAGGTTCTAGGAGGGTCCTTGGGTGCCCATGGAGGGCGCCCCCTCGTGGGGAGGCAACTCTTCCTCGGGGAGGTTTGGCTCTTCCTTGGCAAACTCAGCGATAAAGTCTGTCAACACCAGCCCCTTGATGGCAATCCGAGGCTTATAGTGAATGTCATGCTCCCCCATCTTCACCGCCCATTTGGCTATTCTTCCCGAAAGGTCCGCCTTCCTCAAAATCGCTTTCAAGGGTTGATCCATCCGGACGGTGATTTGGTGCGCTTGAAAGTAATGCCTAAAATTCCTTGCAGCCGTAACCAAGGCCAATGCCAGTTTCTCCAAGGGAAAGTATCTCATCTCCGCGTTCGTGCTCATGGACCAGTACCCCACTGACAGCGAATTCCGACACGGCCAAGTAAAGGAACAACATCTCTCTCCTTGCTGGTACCGACAGGGTCGGAAGGACCCTGAGGTACTCCTTGATTCCACTGAGCGCATCCTCGCATCCTTGATTCCAAGTATCCTTCCCGGACCTCCTGATAGCCTCGAAGAAGGGCTTACATTTGTCTGACGATCGGGAGATAAAATGATTCAGCGCAGCTAGCATTCCTGTGAGTTTTTGAACTTCCCGGACCGTTCGGGGTCTCCGTACGTCTATGATGGCTTGTATATACTCCGGATTGGCTTCGACACCACGTCGGCTCACTAAGTACCCCAGGAACTTCACGGAGCCAACTCCAAAGACATATTTCGCCACTTTAGTTTCAGCCCGTATTCCCGAAGGGTGGAGAAGGTGTCTTCCAGGTCCGCAATGTGATCATTCCTTTCGCTGCTCTTGACTAGCATGTCGTCGATGTACACCTCCATGGTGTTCCCTATCTTCCGCTTGAACATTCGGTTCATGAGCCACTAGTATGTTTCTCCTACATTCTTAAAACCGAATGGCATGATCGTGTAACAATAAACTCCTCTTGGAGTGATGAAGGCAGTCTTTTCCTGGTCGAGCGGATGGAGGGGAATCTGGTGGTAGCCAGCCCTGGCGTCCAAGAAGCTCATGCGCCAGTGTCCCGCTGTAGCATCCACTAGTTGATCCACATTTGGAAGGGGAAAGTCATCTTTGGGGCAAGCCTTGTTTAGGTCAATGAAATCTATGCAAACGTGCCACTTTCCTCCCTTTTTCTTTGCACAAACTGTGTTTGACAACCATTCTAGGAACTGTACATCCCGGATGGTGTTGGCCCCCAGGAGCCTTTCCACCTCTTCATTCACCGCTTGGGCATGATGCGACGCCGTGCGTCATGGTTTTTGTTTCACCGGCTTGTAAATGGGGTCAACATGAAGCCTGTGGGTTATGAATTCGGGGCTTATCCCCTTCATCTCTGCGGCATCCCACGCAAACACATCCACATTCATTTTCAGAAAATTAGTCATCTCTTCGTGCTCGGCAGGGGACATGGTGGAGCCAATCAGGAAGTATCTTTCTTCATCCCCCTCCACCAGAAGTACCTTCCGGAGATCCTCCACTAAGCGGTCTGTGTGATCGATCCGTGGCTCGTCGACTCCTAGCCGCCCGGACTGTAATTGCTATTTATTTAGGACCTCCTCCGGGGCTCACTCCTTTTCCTTAGAGGCGACCCCCGCCTTCACCGCCGCATAGAAGCAAGTTTTGGCCGAAGCCTGGTCCCCACGGATCTCTCTTACTCCTTCAGAGGTAGGGAACTTCAGCTTCTGATGATAGGTAGAGTGTACCGCCCCAAGCGCGTGTAACCAGGCCCGTCCCATGATTACAATGTATGGAGAATCGGAGTCGATAACCACAAATTCAGTGCCGGTTATGATGGGCCCCACGGTAACTAGCAGCATGATCTTGCCCAAAGGCAAGGCATATGAACCGTTGAATCTGACGAGGGGCGTGTTAACTTTAGTAAGATCCTGAGAACCCAGACCCATGCGTTTCAGGACTTCGAAGTACATTACCTTCGAAGAACTCCCGGAGTCCACCAATATCCTTTTGACATCAAAATCACTGATCTTCAAAGTTAAGATCAGGGCGTCATCATGGGGGAGGACCACTCCTATTAAGTCTGCATTGGAGAAAGTGATACCTCCCTCATCCGTCTGGGGCCTCTTGCTGGGTCGGTCCTCCTCCCCTTCGTCCATCTTCCTTGTAAAGGCCACCCTCTTAAGGTCGGATCTGAGAGTATCAAAAGTTCGTCGATCCAGTGGGCAAACGTGGATGGCATTAATGACATTATCTCGGACAGTGGCTTGCTTATTGGCGCCATGGGCCTCTGTTGGAACCACTTCCTCGATGCATTCCTTCAAGTGTCCATCTTGTACCAATCTCTCCAGGAAAGATTTATAGACCCTACAATCTTCGGTGAGGTGTCCAAAGTCCTGGTGGTATGAACACCTCACCTTAGGGTTTCTAGTGGACGGATCGCCTTGCATCTTAAGCAGCCATTTGAAGAAAGGTTCTTTCTTGATCTTGTGAAGGGGCTTGTAGATGGGCTCCTTAAACAGAGTGTGGATCCCTTTGAAGGAGCTTCCTGATAGAGGCACTAGTCCCTTTTGGGAAGGGGCTACCTCCCTTTCCTTTTCCTTCTTCTTTGGGGCGAGAGTCCTCCCTTTGCCCCTCACAGTTTCATCCTCTATCCGGGAATATTTATTGATTCGGGCCATCAGCTTTCCCATGTCTACCGACATCTTCTTGGTTAGGGACCGGTAGAGGTCAGTGTCTAGTGACAGGCCAAGTCTGAAGGAGGCAGCCGCCATGACCTCAGAGCATCCCTCCACGTCATTCACTTCCTCCCAGTACCGAGCTGCATACTGGCGGAGTGTTTCACCTTCCCTCCATCTTAGGGTCAGTAGTGAACCAGCGTCCTTAGGGTGTTTGCTCCCTGTGATGAATCTGGGGGAGAATTGCCTAGTTAGCTCCTTCCAAGACCCTATGCTGCTGGGCGAAAAGGCTTCAAACGATTTCATGGCAGAGTCTCCCAAGCTCATTGAGAACACCCGATATAACAGTCGTTGATCTGAATGGTACAGGGACATCATCTGCTTGTATTGTCTGAGATGAGCTTCCGGGTCGGAACATCCATCATACACTTTAAATCTTGGCACTGCGAACTTATTTGGTACTTCCATCTCCACGATACTCCTCGTGAAGGGTGACTGAATAAATTTTTCGTCTATGACGTCCTCTTGTGTGGCTTTTTCCCTCCTTGTGGAATCCAACCAGAGCCTGAGGTCTTCTTTTTGCTTGGGGTGCCTGCCTCCAACTTCTCGGCGTCGGTCAGCGTGTTCCCCTGTCCCAGGGTGTCTGACGGTGAGGGTTGAACCCTCCTCGGACTCCTCCACGCCCCTTCGCCCAGACAATCCCCGACGAAGGTCGTCCCAAGCCAATGGCCTAGCCCTCTTAGCTGGAACCTCCAGGAGCTGTCCATTGGCCCTCATGCGCTTTGGAGCCTTGGAGCTTCCTGCTCTGCTACTCAGGTGGTTTCTCAAGTCCTCCAGTCCCACCTCCCTAACGGAGGGCTCATAGGACTGTCGCAAATCTCGAAATCCTCCGCCGGAGAAAGCAAATTCATCGAGCCGGTTAAGGACGTTCACGTTGTCCTCATCTAACTATCGTAACCGATCCCCAAACTTTTCCTCGATCACGTCAGCCAGTTGATAGGCCAAAGGGGTTGATTTTCCAGCCCCAATACTCAGACTAGTTTGGCGGGTTTTCTCCATAGAATGATCGAAAAACCCTTTGTTGAGACGTTCAACGAGGTCCTTCGTCCTTGACATGGAAGGGACCGGCAAATCAATATTCCTTTGTTGGGGGCCCTTCCCTTTTTGACGAGTATTCACCATGGTCACTGTTCTTTGGAAAGTTTAGTCGTTTCCCACAGACGGTGCCAGATTGTGTGCGATGATTTTCGCACAATGAAGAAATAGGAAACAGATCTCTCCCTTGGTGAGCTCGTGTTTGCCTCGAGAGTCGACGATCTCGTGGAAAATGAAAGCACAAAATAGCCAAAACGGGCCTAAGGAGTGGTGATGAATTGTTTTGGGGGCTGCCCGATTGATTCCGGCGGCCAAAGGGGTTGCCAAATGCACAGAAAACGGGTTAGAAGGGCACCGGAGTATTTTTCGGCATATCCCCTTCGACGATCAAGTCAGTTCTTTGAGAGAGGGGAAGAAAAAAGCACTAATTGGTGTTCTTGAGAGATCAATTTGCATACATTTTTATTGCATTTTTTAGCGCTATTTATACCACCAAAGGCTCATCATTATTGATGGTCTAGACAATAGGTAATGTCTAGACATGGGGTAGTGTGCCTCCTATTTTGCCTGGGGAAGACCCCATCATTAATTACTCGGGCCCCCGAGCGGTTAATGATCTTTCTTCAATGATGAAGCATTAAATGCTCAGGTATTGGAGCATTTAAAGCTCATTCTCCAACATAGAGGCACTAAATGCTCGGGTCTTGGCGTTTTTATTGCTCCTTCTTCTCGGCTTCCCAAGCCATCATGAATGTCCCATCAACTGAGGGTTTATTAAATGCTTGCCTGAGATTGTCGTATGTCAGTAGGGGTACTGGCGTCCATTTACCCCTTATCCTGTACTTTACGCCACGTGTCTAACTCCCCTTGGTTGAGTGTCTTGTTCTTTCTGACTTCATTGGGGAAGGTAAACCAATGATTCATAACATGTCCCTGAGCTTGATGGGACGTAACTTTCAGTGACCTCTCCAGAAGAAGAGGTGACGTGTATACAACTAGTCCTCAGTCTAGTAACGCTGGATACACCAAGGAGCAAGGTGTGTCATCGGTGCCGAGGACACGTGGCTTCTTTTGGAGAAGGCATGCCCTCAGTGCCAAGGACGCGTGGCTTCTTTTGAAGAAGGCGTGCCTCGGTGCCGAGGACACGTGGCTTCTTTTGGAGAAGGCGTGCCCTCAGTGTCGAGGACATGTGGTAGACTTCTATCCCTTCTCAGAAGTGTCCCACTAGTAATGATGGAGATGATGCAGCTATGAGAGCTGTTGATTTTTAGACTTAAATCTAGGACATTATGGGAGCTTGAAAGCATTTTATATTTGTTCATTGCCCTTGTTTAAGTGCTCTATTTTTGTTTTGTTTTATTTTCTTTGTTGTCTTCTTGTCATTTGTTTTGATACTTTTTTCATTCGAGACTTGAAGTTATAGGCCTTGTTGTGACACACTTCTTACATGCCTACTCTTACTAGTTGGTTTGATTTATACCCTCTTGTTATACCATGAATCTATGACATGTTTGCTATGATATGTCATTGGATTAACACTTTGTTACAAAGAAGGAAGAATATGTTGGGATGACTTGATTTTGTACCTTGCTTATTATGATATGTCATGTTTTGGCACTTTTGACAAAAGGGAGAGAATATTTTGGGTATATTTGAGAGAATTTGAGAAGAATTCTTGTGACTAACTTGGATTAGTTACATGTAAACAAAGGGGGAGTTTGTTGACACACTTAAGGGAAGTACATTCACAAACTTGGCATGAAATCACCAATTTCCTTCATTTATTTTTCTCTTGTTATTTTACTTGTGCAACTAAGGAGGAGAACTAGTTGTGCAGTGCCATGCTATATCTAAAGGTTCTCAAGAATATTGGGTAAAGTAGTTCTTGCTTATGTTACATATTTGCACTTGCATGATGTTAACATGAATATGCCCTATCTCTTATCTTGATAATTTTCATTACCTGTGATTATGTTATGTCTCTCATACATATTAAAATTTTCACAAGGTGATTTAGTGGTGATATGTAGGACTATGATTTTAAAATCTACATCTAAAGATAGATCTTGTATTGAGAGATTAGGGACTTATGCACTACTGTTGAGATTTATTTAGAGTTCTTTTTTTTTCAATGGTTTGAGGGTTGTAATCTTAACTTCTTACTTTTATATTTTGTTATGAAATTTCCAAAGGGGGAGATTTTTAGATCATATTTTGTATTTGACTAATTTCAAGAAGTCCTTGCAAAGCTTAACATATTCCATTGTCAAGATGCTACAACTATGAATATACGAAAACATCAAATGGAAGGGAGGAGATCATGCTTCAAGCTACATCAAATGAACTCTCCGTATACACCTCCATGTTTAGGACAAAGGTAATGACCTTAGAGACCTAAGAACCCTTGGTTTAATTTACTAGATTTAGGA
Organism: Ilex aquifolium; assembly: GCA_951799425.1. Taxonomy (NCBI): domain Eukaryota; kingdom Viridiplantae; phylum Streptophyta; class Magnoliopsida; order Aquifoliales; family Aquifoliaceae; genus Ilex; species Ilex aquifolium. The sequence goes on along the minus strand of OX637398.1, from coordinate 29,468,770 downwards.
CAATTAGTATTAAAATGGAATCAGTGATTGATCCGTGTATGGTTCCTAGGTGTTTTTAAAATAAAATTTTTGTTAGATCACATTTTATAATTGGCTAATTTTGTGGAGTCCATTGTAAATCTCAACATTTTTTCATGGTCATGATGCTATCAAGTTGAAGATCTGAAAACGTCATTGAAGGAAGGAGATCAAGCGTTATTGCAATATCGTTCAACCTCCGTATGCACCTTCATACTTAGTACAAAGGTAACGACCTAGAAACCTAAGAAGAACCTTTAGTTACTTCTAACTTAGGATGATTGGAATTAAAATGGAATTGGAAGCAATCCGTGTATGGCTCGTAGGTGATTTCAAAAGAAAATATTTTCTAAACAATTTTGTATTTTGAAAACATAGATTGAGTTATAATCGGACCCCTCTTGAGCAACACCATTTAGTGCTCAAAAGGACTAGTTTTTGATTGGTTTTGTGCTTCAATAACTGGTAGGGACCGATCTATGCTCACTAGCCTTGACTAGAGCGGTCCCTTTATGACTTAGGAAATTATAAGGGAAAATATTACGAGGGAACAGCACAGAGCTCGCTCAAGAGGTCCTTCATGTTCGCTCGAGCGATACTCATGGTCGCTTGGGCAGTGTTGGTCCTTGACATCATTCCAGTGCCAACCGCCCTATGATTGTCCTCCTACCGATCGAGCTGTCGTTCACGAATCTGAGGTTTCTTATTACTAAGACTACACTTATTTTGGACCTATAAATAGTGGGAGCCTTTCCCACAGCTAGGTTAAGTACCTTGTGAGATTTCTAAGAAAGAAAACATATCTTCTACCCTGAGAGCTTCTACCACTAACCTAGATCCCTAAATCCAATGGCTACCACTAGAGATTCTACCCAACCTTTCAACTTAGTGTTGAAGATCTTGATGTTGTAAACCAAACTCATTGGTGTATGCATACTAGAAATCGTTGGTGTGCCCATGATTGCTTGAGGCCTAAATGAATCGTGTAGGGGGGAGGTCCAAGTGAAGCTACACTAGTCGTCAAAGGAGAGCCTTTAGCTGAGAGACAGCAAGGAAAAAGCATCTAACCATGGTATTGGTTGAGGTATAAGACTCAAGCACTTGTATGTTGACTTAACGAGTAGTGGATTAAATTTCGGTAAATCGAGAAAGTTCCCCGTGGTTTTTCCTGAGGAGGGTTTCCGCGTTAATAAATCATTTGTGTTCTTTATTGTTTATTGTATGCACTTGTGATTATTTGTACACACGCACATTATGTGTTTGTTTATCTGATTGATTGAACAAATTCACAAGTGCAGAAAAATTTAGGAATATGAGTTTATGGTTTTTATTTATAATTGAAAAGGAATAGTTGTATCTCGAAGACAAACAAACAGAGAGTGTATGTCAAGAACCTTTGGGAATTTCTTCAAACAGCTTATACGCCCACATTGTGATGCCCCAAAAACCGGGGGTCATTTATAAGTCCGTTGATCAACCATCAACCTGCAGAAACACCCGTAGATGCCGGTTAACCCGACACCGCGACACCACATCCCCTTTACCGGGATCTAAAAAAAAATACCAAGTCTATATGCTTTCGGTTGATTGACCCATCCGAGGTCCAATATACCACCATTGGTACTCTATTATTGTCCATTTATAACATTGGAAGGAATGAATACATAGCCCAAAAGCTTGGCAAAATAGTTTGAAAATTTCTGATTTTTGGAAAGTGTACCGGTACGGCATACCGGTACGGTTTGCCTATTGGACTGCGCCGTACCGGTACGCTGTACCTGCTGGGCCACAGTGTACCGGTACATTGTGCCCAGTTTTGCCTATTTCACCTGTTTTTCATTTCCAATATATTCCAAACCTATCTACAATCATCCCAAACTTGTACAACATGTATTTACACCTCAAACATAGTTAGTACAAGTTCCATTACAATCATTTGCATATATTTACATGTCAAAAACTAAGTTTTCATACTTAGTTTACACAAAACCCAAAATAAAGCCACATATCGGCCTTTCTTCACCCTTGGGGCCCCAAGTAAGCATCATCCACCGGTGTGTACCTTGCACCTGAAATGTTTTCCCGTATAGGATGAGCTACGCTCAATAGAGTATCTCATACAGAGTCTACTCCTCAATCTAGATGCACATGGAATGTTCACATGCAACAATTTACGAGCAACATTCTTTTCAATCAAGAAATGAAATCTCATGATAGGAATTTTCATGTCATGCTATAAATTGAGATGAAACTCACTCATGTAACTTCAACCCCCGAGACCTCACCGACTCACACAACACAATGCAATGCACTTGTGAAGTAAATCCGTTATTGACGTAAATCCATCCAACAATCGTTTTAAATAAAATCATGTATTTATAAACCAAATCATTGTTGGATGATACCCATTGAATGAGTATGTTATAAAACAAAATCAAGTGTCTTTGTTGGGTATCGAATTCTCGGAGTCTCACCGCCGGTTCCGTACACCGTTACACTTTTCTGGAATTTCACCGCCGGCAAGTGTATGAACCATGTGGCCGGGTCTTGCACCCGAGAGAGAATCTATCCCTTCTTGTTATACCCGACACAAGTTTTTCATTCACCCATGCGACTCAGTCGGATTTTCAACCCAACTTTCCCGAGCCCACCCATCAATCACTAAGTGTGGTGTTTGATCACACCATGCACACACACCCACCTAATGCGATGTCTTCGTGCAAATGCAATGTAATGAACCATTGCATGTCAATGTCAAGTCCTATATGTAATGAATGCCATATGGATGAATTTAACCACATACTTCAACATATGTCATGGTAATTTATACCTAATGCACATAATTACCACAGTTCATCATGATGCTAATATATTAACAACATATATCAATTACCCTTTTCTCAAGCATGTCACACATAAATTATGTCATAACAAGCTTAATTCTCACATAGACATTTAGCAAAGTACCTTCAAAGCACCAATCATGTTATCACATAACTCATGTAAATAACTCATTTCTTTCACAAGGCACAATATAATACATAGCATGCCCACACAATACCAAGCTCCAAGAATTTTCACATGGAACTTCATACATCAACCCAAGCTAGAAACTTGTTCAAGCCATTTCTATACTCATTTTCTCTTTTCCATAACTATAGGCAAGTTATAGGTCATTCTATACACCCAACCCATCCCTATGGACACCATAGGATGAGAATAAATCAAAGTAAGAGGGAACCCTACCTCTTGGAGCGTGAGATAAAGTATGGAGAACCTCAAGAACACCTCCCAACCCCCAAAACTCTTGATTTTCCCAAAGTCTCCTCTTGGATAGTAGGTGAAATCCTTCGTTCTTGGTATGGTTGCGTAGCCCTCGTCGATGTGATCGACTTTAACTCTTGATTCGAATGATTCCGACCGACGGAACTCCGCGGATCGAAGGAAGAAGCCTTGAATTTTTTATTTTTCTTCTCCTCTCTCCCTCACACGTTTACACACTGGAACATACAGATTATTTTGCCTAAAAATCAGATATTTACCGATATTTATAGCCCTTGATGCTTGGTGCACGTTGCGCCACACGCCCCTCCATTGTCCAGGTCCGTTTTCGCCCTGAAATGATTAATTTCATCTCGATTTAAGTTCAAATTAATTTTATTTGAACTTTAATTCAATTATAAGGAAATTTTATAATTTTCGTTTTTGGGGACCTTTGTGAGGTCATTCGACACACAGTCGTCTCGTAAAACGCGTAAAATCTGACTATTTCAGAATTCGACAAAAATTGACAGGGCAACTAGATTTCGCGAGATGAATACAACGGTGAGGTCCGTTTCGTCATCCGAGCTCTAGAGAAATACGTATTTTAAATCTGCATTATAGTGACAAATTACCATTTTACCCTTTTTCAGAAAAAGTTCAAATTTACCCGGGTTTCACATTCTTCCCCCCTTAAAAGAATTTCGTCCCCGAAATTCACACACACATGTACATTCAACCACATGCATATGCGACAAGTATATCATACTCATATCTACAAAAATGTACCTCCATCCTCGAATAGGAAAGGATAACTGGTACGGATAGTGTCCTCGCGCTCCCATGTCGCCTCCTCCACTCTTCGGTGTTGCCACAACACCTTCACTAGCCTCACGGTCTTGCCTCGCAAAACTTGATCCCGGCTATCCATGATATGCACCGGTCCCTCCTCGAAGGTTCCATTCGCATCAACAACAAGCTCGCCCCAATCCACCACATGAGTCGGATCTGAGGTGTATTTCCGGAGCATGGAGACATGGAACACCGCGTGAACCCCCGATAGATTTGGCAGTAACACCAACCGGTAAGCAACTGTACCAACCCTCTCAAGTACTTTGAAGGGCCCGATATACCTCGGCGACAACTTTCCCCGCTTGCCGAACCTGACCACTCCTCTTTTAGGCATCACCTTCAAGAAGACATGATCTCCCACCTCAAACTCTAGAGGTCGCCGCCGCCTGTTGGCGTAGCTTTTCTGTCGGCTCTGAGTCGTGAGAAGACGCTTCCGTATCAAGCCCACCTTCTCTGAGGTGTCTCTAATCAATTCCAGACCCGTAGAGGGTCTCTCTCCTACCTCCGTTCAACAAACCGGAGAACGACAAGACCTCCCATATAGTGCCTCATAGGGTGCCATCTGTATGCTTGTCTGATAACTGTTGTTGTAGGTGAACTCCACTAAGGGTAAGTGCTCTTCCCAGCTACCCTTGAGATCTAGGACGCATGTCGTAACATGTACTCTAAGGTCTGGATGGTCCTCTCCGACTGACCGTTGGTCTGGGGATGAAAAGTAGTGTTCATCATCAACTATGTCCCCATGGCTCGCTGGAAACTCTTCCAAAAATGAGCTGTAAACCTGGGATCCCGATCCGATAATATAGATACGGGTACCCCATGCAACCGGACAATCTCCCGTAGATACAACCTGCAGAATTCCTCCAGTGTGAAGGTCATCCGCACCGCCAAAAAGTGTGTCGACTTCATAAGCCGGTCCACTATCACCCATGTCGCGTCATGCCCTCGCGATGTCCGTGGCAAGTGGGTCACAAAATCCATCGTGACATGCTCCCACTTCCACTCAGCTACCTCCAAGGGCTAGAGTAACCCTGCTGGTCTCTAGTGTTCAGCCTTCACCTGCTGACACGTGAGACATCGGCTAACAAAATCTCTGACGTGCCTCTTTATCCCGCTCCAATAGTATTGGCGACGAAGATCATGGTACATCTTTGTGCCACCTGGATGCATAGCAAAACGAGAGCAATGGAACTCCCTGAGGATCTCCTCTCTCAGCTCTGCAGACTGGGGAACCACAATCCTTCCCCTAAACCGAAGACTACCATCCGTATGAATAGTCCAGCCCTCGTCACCTATACTTGACTATACTCGGTCTCTAATGGACAAAATCTCTGTGTCCTGTCCCTGGGACTCGATCACTCTGCTCAGTAGGGAAGGCGTAGCCACTAAACTCCCCAAAGTGCCCTAGGTCTAACCCATGTAGCGTAGCCCGAACTGTCCCACAGTCTCGAGCATCTGCCACTCCTGGGAAGCCACACTAGCCAAGACTCCCCGTGACTTCCGGCTGAGTGCATCAGCCACCACATTTGCTTTATCGGGATGGTAATGCAAAGTGAAATCATAATCCTCTAGAAACTCCATCCACCTGCGTTGCCTCATATTGAGGTCCCGCTGTGTAAAGATGTACTTCAGACTTTTATAATCCGAAAACACCTCGAACTGCTCACCGTATAAATAGTGGCGCCAAGCTTTCAAGGCAAAAACTATGGCCACCAACTCCATGTCGTGCATAGGATAGTTCTGCTCGTGATTCTTTAACTGTCGAGAACCATAAGCCACCACCTTTCCCGATTGCATCAAAACGCAACTAAGTCCATCCTTCGAGACATCACAATACACTGTGTACCTCTGTCCCCTTTCCGGGACTAACAAAATAGGGGCGGAAGTAAGTCTCCTCTTCAACTCTTGGAATGCCTTCTCACACGAATCATTCCACTCAAACTTGACCTCTTTTCGGGTCAACTTTGTCATAGGTGCGGCTAGTCGAGAGAAGTCTTCGATGAACCTCCGGTAGTACCCTGCCAATAACAAGAAACTGCGTATCTCGAAGACTGATTTCGGCCTCTCCCAATTCATGACTGCCTCAACCTTCTCCGGGTCCACGGATACACCCGAAGCCGACACCACGTGTCCTAAAAATTTCACTTCCGTAAGCCAAAATTCACACTTGTTGAACTTGGCGTACAATTGGTGGTCTCTCAAGTTTTGGAGAACAACCCTCAAGTGACCCTCATGCTCCTCCTCATACTTGGAGTAGATCAAAATGTCGTCAACAAAGACTACGACAAACTGATCTAAGTAGGGTTGGAACACCCTATGCATGAGATCCATGAATGCCGCTGGGGCATTCGTCAATTCGAAGGGCACCACGGTGAACTCAAAATGCCCATATCGCGTTCTGAACGCCATCTTAGGGATATCTACCTCCCTAATCCTCAACTGATGGTAGCCGGTGCAGAGATCTATCTTGGAGTGGACCCGCGCCCCTCTCAGCTGATCAAACAAATCGTCAATTCTTGGCAAAGGGTACCTATTCTTGATAGCAACCCTATTTAACTGCAGGTAATCTATGCATAGTCGAAGGGTCTTGTCCTTTTTCTTGGCGAACAACACCGGAGCGCCCCAAGGTGAAGTGCTCGATCTAATAAAGCCTCTGTCCAAAAACTCTTGTAATTGGATCTTGAGTTCTTGCAACTCAACTGGCGCCATCCTATGTGGAGTCATAGAATGGGCGATGTTCCGGGGTGCAACTCAATAGTGAAGTCTACATCCCTATGTGGAGGTAATCCCGGTAGTTCATTCAGAAAAATATCCTCATACTCGCATACCACCCGAGGTAGACCAAACTCCTGTCTCGCCTCGTCCTCCAGGGTAAGGCTCGCAAGCCAACCCATCAACTGTCCGTGCTATCGAGAGTCATACACGGCTTGGGGTAAAGCACCATGCTTTTCCCCTTGAAACTTGAAACAAACACCCTCCGGTGTGGAGACAATAACCCTCTTACGATCACAATCAATGACGACTCGGTGAGCTGCCAACCAGTCCATCCCAAGGATGACATCAAACTCCAACATGTCCATGACCCTAAGGTCCACGGTGAATAGAATCCCCGAGACCTCTAACTCACAACCCCGACATATCTGATCAATACTCACCCTAGCTCCTAAGGGAGAACTCACATGCAATGGCTCTTCCAAGGTCTCAACCCTAAGCTTAAATCTTTCACACATGATGCAGAAATAAAAGAATGAGATGCACCAGAGTCAAATAATACCCTTGCCCATAAGCGAGAGAGTAGAAATGTACCCTGAATAACCGACTGATCTGCTGGCTCAGTCTGAGGCATAATGGCATAGACACGCCCCTGGGTCCCTGAAGTCCCGGCTTGTGAGCCCTGTCCTCGACCTCGACCCATGCTCTGGCCCATCTGGCCTGATTGCGGGATCCCCGCACGTGAAGTAGTAGGGCCCTGTGCAGCGCCCTGGAACTGGTACTAGCTTCCCTGGCCCATGATGGGGTAGGGAGGAACAAAGTGAGTCTGTGAGTTCCCCACCGATGACTGGGACTGAGACGTCCCATAACTCTGGGATCCCTGCCACTGAGGACAATCCCGCTTCATATGCCCCGGTTGGTTGCAATTATAGCAAGTCCTTTGGCATGCCTGGTAAGAAAGCCTCTGATTTCTCCCGCCTTGGGAGGACTGACCTTGGCATTGGCCTTCATAGCCGCAGCCCTATGGATTCAAAGTCCTTTGCTTCTTCCCCGAATTTGAAGAAAAGGATTGGCTCTCCTTCTTCTTGTCTTTAACCCCCGCTTCCCGGATGTTCCGTGCGTCATCTACTTCTCTCTCAATGGCCATAGATGCCTCGACCATCGAGTCCAAATCCTGCAGGCAGAGGCCTACAATTTTACCCCGGATGGACAATTTTAGGTCATCCTTAAACCTCATCACCTTGGCCATGTCTGTGGCCATATAATCGTCGACGAAACGGGCTAATTTCGTGAACTTAGCCACGTATTCTAATACCGTCATAGTCTCTTGCCTCAAGTTCAGGAACTCTCGAGCCTTAGCTTGCCGGACAAACGTCGGAAAATATTTGCCCATGAAGAGCTCTTGGAACTCTCCCCATGTCGTCGCCTCCAAGTTCTTCGAGGCCTTTACCCAATCCCACCACAATTGAGATTCTCCCTCTAGCTGGAATGTAGCTAGCATTACCTTAGTAGCATCAGATGTGATCTCCATAGCCCCTAAGATCTTGTCGACTTGTCAGAACCAATGGTCAGCCATCATCGGATCCGCCCCTCCCTCAAAAGTTGGAGGCTTGTGTGCCTTAAACTTCTGGAGGTTACTTGAGCCTCCTTGGCCCACATTTGCACTAGCCTGTGCAATGGTAGCAGCCGCAACACCAATAGCCTCCACGAAGGCTTGTTGGTCAAAGGCCGGTGGTGGTTGGTTGTTGTTCCGTCCACCGCCTCGGCGTCCTTTCCCTTTATTTGCCATCTACACACATGCCAAATAGCAATAGAGCCTCACATAGTATCCCAAGATAGGGATCAAACGCAAACGTTGAGAATTCTCTCATTGTCCCCCTAGTAGAACGTGTGTCACGTACTAGCAGACATTTACACATTGAACTATCTCATTCATCCCTTTTTCCGACCCCCAAAGTTATGTTTTCTAACCTTAGTGTCTCCTCTTCCATATACATTTCACCATGCATATAAGTCACATAACACATAACACATAACATGTAGCATATTAAAGCACATAACATGAAATGCACAATGGATGCAATGGCCTAGATCCATGCCCTTCAAGGCCTAGGTAAATCTTATACCTATGCTCTGATACCATGCTGTGACGCCCCAAAAACCGGGGGTCATTTATAAGTCCGTTGATCAACCATCAACCTGCGGAAATACCCGTGGATGCCGGTTAACCCGACACCACGGCACCACATACCCTTTATCGGGATCTAAAAAAAAATACCAAGTCTATATGCTTTCGGTTGATTGACCCATCCGAGGTCAAATATACCACCATTGGTACTCTATTATTGTCTATTTATAACATTGGAAGGAAGGAATACAGAGCCCAAAAGTTTGGCAAAACAGTTTGAAAATTTCTGATTTTTGGAAAGTGTATCGGTACGGTTTGCCTGCTGGACTGCGCCATACCGGTACGCTGTACCTGCTGGGCCACAGTGTACCGGTACGCTGTGCCCAGTTTTGCCTATTTCACCTGTTTTTCATTTCCAATCAATTCCAAACCTATCTACAATCATCCCAAACTTGTACAACATGTATTTATACCTCAAACATAGTTGGTACAAGTTCCATTACAATCATTTGCATATATTTACATGTCAAAAACTAAGTTTTCATACTTAGTTTACAAAAAACCCAAAATAAAGCCACATATCGGCCTTTCTTCACCCTTAGGGCCCCGAGTAAGCGTCATCCACCGGTGTGTACCTCGCACCTGAAATGTTTTCCCGTATAGGGTGAGCTACGCTCAATAGAGTATCTCATACAGAGGCTACTCCTCAATTTAGATGCACATGGAATGTTCACATGCAACAATTTACGAGCAACATTCTTTTCAATCAAGAAATGCAATCCCATAATAGGAATTTCCATGTCATGCTATGAATTGAGATGAAACTCACTCATGTAACTTCAACCCCCGAGTCCTCACCGACTCACACAACACAATGCAATGCACTTGTGAAGTAAATCCGTCATTGACGTAAATCCATCCAACAATCGTTTTAAATAAAATCATGTATTTGTAAACCAAATCATTGTTGGATGATACCCATTGAATGAGTATGTTATAAAACAAAATCAAGTGTCTTTGTTGGGTATCGGATTCTCGGAGTCTCACTGCCGGTTCCGTACACCGTTACACTTTTCTGAAATTTCACCGCCGACAAGTGTATGAACCATGTGGCCGGATCTTGCACCCGAGGGAGGATCTATCTCTTCTTGCTATACCCGACACAAGTTTTCCATGCACCTATGCGACTCAGTCGGATTTTCAACCCAAATTTCCCGAGCCCACCCATCAATCACCAAGTGTGGTGTTTGATCACACCATGCACACACACCCACCTAATGCGATGTCTCCGTGAAAATGCAATGTAATGAACCATTGCATGTCAATGTCAAGTCCCATATGTAATGAATGCCATATGGATGAATTTAACCACATACGTCAACATATGTCATGGTAATTTATATCTAATACACATAATTACCACAATTCATCATGATGCTAATATATTAACAACATATATCAATTACCCTTTTCTCAAGCATGTCACACATAAATTATGTCATAACAAGCTTAATTCTCACATAGGCATTTAGCAAAGTACCTTCAAAGCATCAATCATGTTATCACATAACTCATGTAAATAACTCATTTCTTTCACAAGGCACAATATAACACATAGCATGCCCACACAATACCAAGCTCCAAGAATTTTCACATGGAACTTCATACATCAACCCAAGCTAGAAACTTGTTCAAGCCATTTCTATACTCATTTTCTCTTTTCCATAACTATAGGCAAGTAATATGTCATTCTATACACCCAAATCATTCCTATGGACACCATAGGATGGGAATAAACCAAAGTAGGAGGGAACCCTACCTCTTGGAGCGTGAGATGAAGTATGGAGAACCTCAAGAACACCTCCCAAGCCCCAAAACTCTTGATTTCCCCAAAGTTTCCTCTTGGATATTCGGTGAAATCTTTCGTTTTTGGTATGGTTGCGTAGCCCTCGTCGATGTGATCGACTTTAACTCTTGATTCAAATGATTCCGACCGACGGAACTCCGCGGATCGAAGGAAGAAGCCTTGAATTTTTTATTTTTCTTCTCCTCTCTACCTCACACGTTTACACACTGGAACATGCAGATTATTTTGCCTAAAAATCAGATATTTACCGATATTTATAGCCCTTGATGCTTGGTGCACGTTGCGCCACACGCCCCCTTGTCCAGGTCCGTTTTCGCCCCGAAACGATTAATTTCATCCTGGTTTAAGTTCAAATTAATTTTATTTGAACTTTAATTCAATTATAAGGAAATTTTATAATTTTCGTTTTTGGGGACCTTTGTAAGGTCATTTGACACACAATCGTCTCGTAAAACGAGCAAAATTTGACTATCTCGGAATTCGACGAAAATTGACAAGGCAACTAAATTTCGTGAGACGAATACAACGGTGAAGTCCGTTTTTTCATCCAAGCTCTAGAGAAATGCGTATTTTAAAGCCGCATTATAGTGACAAATTATCATTTTACCCTTTTTCAGAAAAAGTTCAAATTTATCCGGGTTTCACACACATAGATAAAGCCATTCTGAGAGAGAGAGAGAGAGAGAGAGAGAGAGAGAGAGAGAGAGAGAGAGAGGGAGAGAGAATATGTGGGTGTCTATGGGGCAGTGTGGTAGGAATCCTAGGTGGTGGCAAAAAGCGGTTAAGATCAGCTCTGAGTTAAAACAAAGCCTCTTCCAACAGAAAATGATAACCCAACATAAAAAATGGTTCAAATAATTTCAAAATTTATTGATCCAACGCACCAAAATGAGTGTTGATTATTTTTTCCCGCCCAAAAATGTTCAATTTTACTTACCATCAATCCCGCCTCAAATCTGCCTAATCTCTTTATCATCCAAATCTCCTTTGACTCTGTCTCCATATCTCATTTTTAAACCTCCGTCTATCCGTCCTTACTTGTTTCCAAATCAAGCCTCCAATAAAATCTTCTTTAAACCTTCCAAATTAAAGAAACGGCTCAATTAGAATCTCAGTATCTCTTTTAAACTGCTCCATTGAACTATGTCCTAATCTCCTTTCTCTCTCTCTCTCTCTCTCTCTTACACACACATACTTACTCTCTCTGCCCTAAAATCCCCTTTGCTTACACTTTTTTTTTCTCTCTCTCTCTCTCTCTCCCACCAACGAACAAAACCACCGCCACAGCCCTAGCCACCTTAGTCAGCTAGAGCCTCCAGCAACGAACCACCTACAAGACCCACCTAAGCCACCAACGAGGTACTCTCTCTCTCTCTCTCTCTCTCTCTCTCTCTCTTTGTTTCTTTATCTCCTTCCCCCACCTCTTTATTTCCCTTTCTCTATGGTTCTCAGCCCCCACCCACCTCCACGCCATCTACTCTGCCCCACCCTATGCATTCTTGGGTTTTCCGGTGACCATCTCGTTAACTACTTCACCAGCATATAAAACACGCCTTCTTTTTCATCCCTCATACCTTCAAAAAATCACAAATAGAAGAATTATTTTTTGTGTTTATATACTAATCAATTGAACAAATTCATAAGCCCGAAAACATTTGGGAATATGAGTTTATGGTTTTACTTATAATTGAAAAGGAATAGTTGTATTTTGTAGACAGACAAACAGAGAGTATATGTCAAGAACCTTTGGGCATTTCTTCAAACAACTTATACACCCAATTGGATAATGTCATTCTAAGAGATAGAGAGAGAGAGAGAGAGAGAGAGAGAGAGAAAGAAAGAGACACCAACAAATAGAGGGAGAGAGAGAATATGTGGGTGTCTATGGGGAAATGTGGTGGGGATCCTAGGTGGTGGCATGCCTAGAGTGGGGCGGAGTCAATGGCGTGGAGGTGGGTGGGGCTTGAGAAGCATAGAGAGAGGGAATCAGATAGGTGGGGGAAGGAGGCTCCAACTGACTAAGATGGCTAAGGCTGTGGCAGTGGTGTTGTTCACTGGTGGGAGAGATATATATAGTTCAATAGAGCCGTTTAAAAGAGATACTGGGATTCTAATTGAGCCGTTTCTTTAATGTGAAAGATTTAAAAAAGATTTTTGTTGGAGGCTTGATTGGGAAGAAGATACGAGGGATAGAAGGAGGTTTAAAAATGTAACGCCCCAAAATCCACCCTGGACGGCATTACTATCTAAGACCATTCACAACATGAGAGCGACTAAATAAATTCCATCAATAAAGAAATGTCATTCATCATATATCATGTCCATAGCATTATCCCAAAAGAATAAGCCAAATCATGGCAATTACATCCCAAAAGAATTAAACATAACTTAGCAGCGGAATAACAAAAGATTATATTTTTACATGATCCCAAAATAACCCTTCAATCTAATACAAAGAAGGACCGTCGAGATATCCCCCTCCGGATCCCCCTACTCGTCTTCTAACCGATCCTCTTTTACAGCATAACCTGAAAAATGTGTTGGTTTGTAGGGGGTGAGCACTAAGCTCTGTAGGAAAATCCTCCCAAACTTAAACAAGGTTTAGAAAACATGTAAAACAAGTCGGTCTCATTTCATAAATATCATACATAACTTTTGAAGTAAAACCAGGACATTTAAATAGATCTCAAGTTTAAGGAACAACAGTAATTGAATGAATAAGTGGAACCACTATATAGTTAACAAACCATATCCAAATATAATCCAATCCACCATACACTGTTTGCACAAGTTCTCGCGGAATCTCATACTTCCCAAGACTCTTGTAGAAACCGTCTATGGTAGAATGAACAATGACCATTTCCAACTTTAAGCCATTTAGGAAGGGCGCCTTCCGATGCATTGTCCCATACCAATGCACCGGCCAAGACGATCCAACCCATCATCCCATGTATATTGGTTCATCCCCGTACCATGTATGTTGATTGCTTCTCATGAATCTACCCAACGATTATACCTAGTCCACCAATCACAATCACAATCACAAACACAAACATTTTAGGAAATGGGCGTCTACCATCCCAATGGCAGTGACGAGTCCCTTCCCAGGAAAAGTATACCATCCCTTGTTCGAACTCCAGTGAACGATAGTGATAGCATTACCAAATGAAAATCCACTACAAGCGTTAGGAAACCATCTTACCTCCACTGAGATAAACTAACCTCTAACACTCTACGGCATCTCTCGATGGCAATCCAAGTCCATCACAACAACCATACCAATGAGGAAACCAAAATATACTCATATCACAAGTGATTCAAAACCCCCCAAATTTCATGGGTATTTCTCAATATAGCATCTCAAGAAAAAATGAGCAAGAGATCATCAAAAGATATAATTTTATTGTTCCGACCAAAACACTAGATCTTTTTGAATCAAGAACAAATGAATATAGAGTTTTGATATCAAGAACAATTGAATATCAAGTTTGAATATCAAGAACCAATGAATATTAAGTCTTGAAATAAAGAACAAATGAATATAAGGTTTTGAAATCAAGAACAAATGAATATCAATAAGAAAAATCCATACTTCTTGAAAAACTAGAGTTTGGATGTCAAGAACAAAGGTTTTATGATTATCAAGCTATAACTTCCATCAAACATGGTAAGATTTACAAGAAAAATCAAGAAACAAAGATTCCATAACAAATATATATGATTAAGAGTCAACACATGTATATATATAAGCCTAGCATCAATGAGCAAGAGTGGAAGAAAACCCCTACCTTCTTCTTCCTTAGAGTTCTTGAAGAACTTGAGATTTTGATCCACTTCAAAGTGCAAATCCTCTTTGATCTTGTGTTTCTCCTTTTCTTTCTTGTTTCGCAAGGCTTCCTAGGGTTGTAAATGGTGTATGGAGGCTAAAGGAGGCGGCACTATGTATTTATAGAGGAAGAAAATATCTCAACCGACGTAAATCTGATGTTCTGATTCGTTGCTCACGTTCGAACGTCATCTGGCGTTCGAACGTCATTAGTGCAAATTGTTACTTTACGTTCGAACGTCAATTTGCGTTCGAACGTCACTTGCTCCCAATACTTCTGCATTTCCATCAGACCAAAGTATTGGGACTCACTGTCGTTCGAACGTCGATTAACGTTCGAATGTCATCCCAGTTTCTGTAGGAACTTCCAGTGAAGTTTTTACCTATTTAGAGATGGATTTGGAAAATTTTCGTGAAATACTATTTTGTAGCCTTGTATGTCTACTATCTACTGTCCAAATTTCAGATCAAATGGACATCAGGATAAAAAGTTATGGTCAAATTACTAAGGCAGTATCCACAATCCTTTTACCCAAATTCTCTCTAAAGTGTGCTTTCACTCCGGAATGCTTCCAAACTTCTACAATATACCCTATTACCTCAACTAACATTTTCATTTCTAATCTTACAATCTAAATAGTTTATGCATACATCATTACATATATTAGCATTTTAAAACATATTTATGTTACTATATCACGATAAGACTGTGGGGGTTTACAAAAAATGAGGTATGGAGACAAAGACAAAGACAAAAAGAGATTTGGATGATAAAGAGATTAGGCAAATTTGAGGCGTGATTGATGGTAAGTAAAATTGAAATTTTTTGGACCGAAAAAAATAATCAACAGTCATTTTGGTGCGTTGGATCAATAAAATTTGAAATTATCTGAATCGTTTTTTATGTTGGATTATTATCGTCCGTTGGATGAGGCTTTGTTTAAAATTAGAATTGACCCCAACCATTTTTTGTCTTTGGAATTGAAATCTCCATATACTTTATTATATAGACTAGCAACTATCGGTGCCTAAATGCACTATATATCGAAAAAAAAAAAACCTACAAATAATTATCCGTCCATGCAGAAATTGTATACCATAAAAAATCACCAATTAGAAAGATTAAAAAATATAGCAAATAAATATGGGTCCACTATTTTTAAGAAATTTTGACAAAATATTCTTTAAACATGACTTGAACAATATGAACATGAGTACACAATTGTATAATCTAAGCCTCCATTTAACTAAATAGGATAAATTCAAGTATGGCAAGCATTGACCCAGTAAATATATTGCAATGCCCATGCAATTGAAGTTAAATTAAGCCAAACCCAGAATAATTTTTTTTTTAAATAGTTGTTAATTACTTCTTATGATTCTCTCCAAACTCTTTGCATAACAATGTAAACCTAAGTTTGACAAAGGGCAAGTATTAACCACACAAAAATGTATTAAACATATGGAACCATAAAAAAACCCAAAACCAAAAAAATGTATTCAAAAGTACGAGAAAAACGAAATCAATCTCGTTAAAAAAATTAGTTTAAAAATCCAATAATTATCACATGTACGTCTGACCACCTATGTCCCTAAACTTCCACTTGCCATTCATGCCCTTATCTTTATTATCATCACTATTTGAAGCATCTCCGTTGCCCACCAAATAGCAATTCAAGCTTTCAGGAGGACCCATTGCTTGCAAGGATAGGAAGATAGAAAAAAGAGCAGTGAGTCCTTTCTTCCGCCTTATCTTTATCTGTTCCTATAAAAAATTTAACTCCAAGCCATCCCAGAAAATATTAACTTGTGTACATACTTGTTTATTTATCAGAAAACACGTCCCAAACTCTGGTCATAACAAATATAAAAATATCAAGCTTTTGAGAATGATTTTCTAAAGGATTTTGCTAGTAAAAGAGAGAGACCACAATTAGACTTGCTTAAACAACTTGTGCATGGAAATAACACATCATGGGGCTTACGTAATATGAAAGATGGCACTGTTTCCCCCAAGACCCTACAATAAATAAAAGATATGAAAAAAGTATACATTTTCTATCACATGGCCAAAGATAATGTCACGAACTGGTGTTGTCCCGCCGTCAATGCCCATGAATAAACAACGAAATTTGGAGATTAAAACTAATTTCTCTTTCTCCTAATCAATTTAATCATAGAAAACAAAGGTTGAAAATGACAATGACTATACACTACAAGAAATAAGATATTTAGTGGCAAGATTTAAATTGCAGCTAAAAATTTTACCACTAAAATTACACTTTTAGTGATAAAAAATAATTATTATCACTATAAGTATTATAGTAAAACCTATTTAGTGGCAGTTTAAATGTCACAACAGAAAATTAATAATTCATCACTAATTTTTTGGTAAAAAACAATTTAGTGGCAACAACTAGTTGTTATCACTAATGGTCTAAATGGATAAAATATTCAGTGACAAAAAAAAAATGATAGCCACTGATGATCTATTAGTATTACCGGCTACATTATTTTGTTGTAGCAAATTACCTAATTGTCCCACTCGTTGTCCTTGAGTGGCAGTAAAGACTGCCGCACCATAGCATGTCCCAAAAGAAAATCACTATTTTTCTCACTTTATTGATTAAATAGACAAATCGGTGCCCTAACTCTCAGATGTATCCCTCTCTCTGTCTCTCTCGCTCTCTCTCATTCGATTAATCATCGACACTTCATCATTGATTCTCCATAGATCACTAAGTGTGAACTATGAGAAGAGCGTGAACTCATGTGCTAAATCATTGGGATTAATCTTCTCAGCGATCAATTCATGTTCGACCTCTTCTCATCAATAAGGTATGAATCTGATTTGCACTTGGTTATATTCAAAATTTAATGGAGTTTGATTGTTTTTGTTCACGAATTTTGGATTTTAAGTTTGGTTTTCTTGATCAATTTCTTTGCTCGATCGTCACTGTCGCTCTCAATTTTTCCATCCTACATCCTGGTGGTGGTCATCCAAGCATCCTAGGTGTGATTTCTTGCCTTTGAATACTATTTTACTGTTGTGTGTATTATAATTTATTTTTTGATCACTTTCCATGGAATGTATCCGACGGTGGATTTTTGTTAACTTTTTCTTATTTTGTTTTGGCTACAGTTGCTTCTTCTCTTTGTCACTCTGCCTGTTTGCAACGGTTCATGTATTTTCCCATCCTAACTGCGTTCAAGTGTTAATTGGAAATAAGGATTGCATTTGCTTGTGAGCCCTGTGATTGTTAATTAACATGTTAAGTTGATAAGCACTAGAAATGAAAAGGAAAAGGAAAAGGAAATCAAGTTCTGCTCTACTCCTTTCTCTTTATCTCCCTCCCCATCTGTCTGTGTGTTAAAGTGGAAAATGTTTAATTAGTTTTCATGTGAGCTTATATATGCTAGACTAGAGGATATGTTGGAGAGATTATGTAGGAGACATATATTGGTTGTTTGGATTTACTGGAAATAAGATTATGTTTACTTTCCGAAAAAAGAAAAGAAAATAAGTTCATGATTTTGCATAATCCAAAGAGGGGTTAAGTAAGGTTAATTCAGTAAATTTAATTTTAGCACCATAATGGAGATTTTGGTAACAGATCCTACATGATGGTTTGTGGTGTTTATGTGATAAAAAAATTGTCTACTCTATGTTGCTTTATTTTGAAGCTGCTGATTAATTTTTTTATCAGTGTTAGTTTATTTTTTTTTCAGTGAGGAATAGGTGAAAATGGCACAGATCTTGGCTCCTTCTGCACAATGGCAGATGAGAGTTACAAAGAACTCAACAGATGCAAGTCCATTGACATCAAAGACGTGGAGTTCTCTATTGGTTAAGCAGAACAAGAAAGGAATAGTTAGAAGCTCTGCTAAATTTAAAGTGCTTGCTGTTAAGTCTGAAAATGGTACTATCAACAGGATGGAGGATCTGCTAAATATGGACATAAATCCATTCACTGATAAGATCATAGCCGAGTATATTTGGTATGTATTCTTTGGCTTGCGATTTTCAATAACACCAAACAATTATTGTTGTTCGCGGATATTGGTCCACTTAATTTTTAGGAAAGCTATTAGATAATTTATGTGCTAATTGTTATCTTAGTGATGGTTTTACCCATCTGGTTGTAGCTCAGTCGTGACGTTTTCCTTGTTATTTGAACAGGATTGGAGGATCCGGTATTGATTTGCGTAGTAAATCAAGGGTAATGTGATGTTCATGCTATTATTATTATGTACCTTGAATTGTTCTATCATTCTTCTTTTTCTTTCACATCATAATCTTGATTGAATTTTCTTTCAGCGCTCAAGCAATTTTCAAGGATCCTTTTCGCGGTGGTAACAATATATTGGTGAGTGTAATGTAATTTAACTAACTGGCGATTCCTGATGTTGTAGTTCAATTTGTATTGTAGTTTTCAATTTATATGTTTATATTGCAATCAAAATATGATACTATATTGTTGTAAAAGACTAACTCAGTTTCTCTTAAATGACATTTAAAAAGGTAATTTGTGATACATACACACCAGCAGGTGAGCCCATCCCCACGAATAAGCGCCATAGGGCTGCACAGATTTTCAGTGAGCCAAAGGTTGTAGCTGAAGTGCCATGGTAAGTTTTTTTCTTATTGACTCTTGCCCTATAACTTTATGCCCATACAACTTCTTTGATACCTCGATCTCTATGAGAAAACGTAGTACTTCACACAATGAAGAAGAGTCCTAATTTTTGTTGTCTAGGCCAATAGTAATTCTGTTGATAAATGATGAAGCAATGAAGCTGCCAGTACAAAACATTTAATTTTCTTTAAATTTCAGGGTCCTTATTATTGTGCTGCCGGGGCAGACAAATCTTTTGGCCATGACATATCTGATGCTCACTACAAGGCTTGCTTATATGCTGGGATTAATATTAGTGGCACCAATGGGGAGGTTATGCCTGGCCAGGTTTACTCCTCTTCATTCGCTTTTCTTGTTAAATGTATAAACTTGATAAACATGTCATAGTTATAATGCTTGTCTAGTTAATCACCATCATTGATGATTGTTTTTGCAGTGGGAATTTCAATCACAAATGATTGAATTCTGCTATAGAATTATTGAATCTGGTAATTGCAGAATTTGCTATTATAGTTTTTTTTTCTTTTCTTGCTTTTCTGTTGTGCTACTTTTACATGAATTATAGTATTATGGATACCAATTCTTGTTGCTTTGAATTGTGCTATCAACAATTTCTTTGCTTAAAACCTAACGGGTAAATTTGATGAACAAAGGACGAATGTGTTGTATATTTCCTTTACCTGTGGTTCCTTTCAAAAATAAACCCCATGACACAAGTGATAGCAATCGTCGATGGAAGATTTAAGCTGTTTGAGAGGTAATTAAAGATTTAAGTGGTTAGTAGCTATCAATTAGATGTGTTATGTATGTAATATTCTTCTTTGCTTATTTTTTTTTGGTTGATTTGAACTTAGCCATTTGACATTCATTATCATGGGCTTCTGAATCAGTGTTTTGATTAAAATATAATGTGTTTCTTGATCTTCTTGTAGCAGTGAGGACACCAGAGATCAACCTCGAGCACCATTATTTCTTGTAGTACTATCTGACATGATTCAAGTACATTTTTTTTTTTAGTGATCAGTTATTCAACATTTGTTTGCTTTCATCTTTAAATACATGTTGATGGGAAGGCCAAAATTAATGGCCGACAATTCTAATCCTCATGGCTCGGCATTTAAAGTATGTTATACTCTTTTTGCTTCTTGTTATCTTGATTTCATTTTTGTAACTCAAGTATTTTAACAACGGGTAAATTTTTGTAAGGTACAAACTAATGGAAGCTCTGAAAACAGCTTTGGAAAGCTCATCTCCGACGACTAAAGACGAAAGATCCAATAATCTGTCAAAAAAAGATATATGTAGTTGAGACTTGAGACCTTATGATGAATTGTTATGCATTCTTATTTTTTAATATTGAGGCGTTATACACGTACAATTTACTGATATTAATATCATAATATTATTTTCAAGTGATTTGATTTGAAAATTATATATTTGAAATTGAGTGTTTATCGATTCCTTGAACTATAACAGGCATGTGAAATTGGGAAACATTCAAAAATAAATTCTTTCAAATATTTGATAGGTTTTTTTTTTTTGTTCATTTCAATGTTTTAGCCGCGACAATAAGTTGTCACTAAAAGCATGTTCTAAATTTTAGTGATGATTTTAATTGCGGGTAAAATGTATATTTTTAGCCGTGATCAATTGTTGTCACTAAAAGTCAAGTTTTAATCGGACTTTCAGTGGCGGTAAGGTGCATTTTAGTGGCAAAATTACGGTAACTTACTACAATAATTATTGCGGCTAAACGTTTCACATTTAGTGACATTTTTCATGTTGCGGCTAAAAAATTTATTTTTAGTGACAACAAATTAAATGTTGTAGCTAAATGATTTAGCCACAGACATATAGCCGCGGTCTAGTGGCAATAAAAAAGTTGTCACTAAAATATATAGTGACAATTTTTATACATTTAGTCACAATAATTTTCGCGGCTAAAAGACAAATTTTTTGTAGTGATACAAATCGCAAAAAGAAAAGGCCAAAAAATATATATATATTATCTTGATTACCATCCAATTAACGGAGGTAAAAACTACACCAAAGCCATCCAAAATATAGAAAGCTTACTTGAGTGGAACCAGAGCCAAAATTTCCTTGAAGGCGAGCCGGAGGAGGCTGGACGCCACCGGAGGACTCGTGGAGGGTTCCTGAAAACTGATTCTCTATTGCTGCATTGCTAGTGTGGTTATTAGCTGAATCATTGTTGGCGGTTACTAAGTAGAGGAGCTGTGACTAATGAAAGTGTGTCTGTGAATGTGATGGGTACCGAGGGTATTTACGAGAGGAGAGACTAACGTGGGAAGTTATAAAAAGGTGAGCTGAGTAGTTACCTATAGAAGTGGGAAGTTAATGAGAGAAAAATTAGGTAAGTTATAGATGAAGTGGAGAGTTATAGATTGTTTGAATTTGATTTTTGAGATAAGAAGTGTGACGTTATCCATCATTTGAATTTTGATATATTTTTTATTTAATAAAATTGATAAAATAGATCTCTGGTGCCATTTAGTACGGATTGTCCATAATCTCAGAGAACATCCTGCCTGGAAAATTAACAAACTTCCATTAGCAATCTCCAACACTATCGTAAACGTAGGTCAAGAAAGGTCGTATACACAACCCTTCCCCAAAAAAAAAAAAACACACGCACACACACAAACTCTCAATCTCACCATTGTTAATCTCAAACAATACATAATTGTGAGTCAACATAATAAGAGGGTTAAGTGGCAATTTAAATAGATAAATTTAACAATTAAACTTAGCTAGACAATGCAACCATGACCACTCTGGTAATTATAATTGAAAGATAAAGGGCTAAGTGGAAAACTTATGTGGTAAATTTTATTTTTCCCATGCTTTATGAATTGAACGTGAGTCAACATATTAATCTAGAACAACTACATGCAAAGCTTCCTAATTTAATTCCAGAAAACATATAATTACTTTGGGTTAGCTTTTAGATATAATTATTGGCAAAAGAAAACTTACTTGATTGGTCCTTGCACCATGGAGGTACTCGGCATGTATATATGGCTTTCTCCACTGATTAAGAAACAATAGAAGAGTACAACGTATAAGAAATACAAAAAAATGATATGACATAGCGAACCCTACTGTAAATATATTGAGAATACAATAAATTAAAAATATTATTTTTTTCTATGAAACTACATTAAACACATGGAAAAAAAATAAAGAGCATGCCACCTATACCAGATTTGAAGCAAAAAAAAATGAAAAATAAAAAACTACACAATCAAACGCACGCCATTACTTCAAAACACTGAATGCACTCATAACTTAAAACTCATCTTTATGCATTCAACAAACAGAACACACTGCCTCCCCCACTTTACTCCCAATTTCTATTGGTCATAACAACAAAACCTTTTGGCAAGCCAACCAGTATCAATCTTTGCGATCAATAAGACAGGTGCATATATAGTGTATTTGGTAATGTTCGATTCCCAAAAACTAATATCTGCAGTTTGTTGATGTTCTTTGAAAATTTGATTTTGGTGGGGGAGAGAAGTGGCGAGAGGGCAGCGACTAGGGATATTTGGTGATCTCTTCAGCATTTGGTCGAACACCTCCTGGCGTTGTGTCCAGTGGTGGTTCAAGATAATTTGAGGCCTAAAGCAAAAATAATAAATGAGGTCTTTTTTTATTTTTAATATTAATTTTTTTAAAAAAATTAACTTATTTTTAATTTATTATGAGAGAGACAGAAGAAAGACTTGCTAGTGTTGCTAAGAAAAATGTTTTAAATTTTGTTTTTGTTTTTGTTTTTTACCAGAGAGAGTTTAATTTTAACTTTTTTTTAATGTTTTTTACTTATTTAGAGAGAGAGAGAGAGAGAGAAAGTAGGGGTAAATATGAGTTGACTTTTGAGTATTTTTTACTTTTTCAACTTATAATTTTTAGATTTCTAATGTTAAAAATTAGATTATGAACTCAAATTATTACAATAAAAATTGGAGAATTTGTAAAGAGGTACACGAAATTAGAGTTCTTTGTCAAAAAATACATAGCTCTTAATATTAGGTCATTAAGCCTTTATTTTTATAACTTAATTGTGTACAAGTACACAATTTGACTTTTTGTGATTTTCTTTTGACATATTTGTCCTCCCTTAAAAATCATGAATATTTCTTTTGGCAATTAATTAGATTTTTTATTTTGTTTTATTGCATTAAAGATTTCTTATTATATTGAAAGAATTATATTATCACAAGATTTACATATAATGTTGATTGTGTATATTTCTACCATTTTGAATTTTAAATTTTTTTGTCATTATCTTTGCCAGTTAACATCTCTGTCTTCTTTTTCTCCAAATTATCAGTTATTAACGTTCGGAAAAGTTCAAACCTATCATTTTTATTATTCTCTGACAAACACGGAAAAGTTCAAATATATCATATTTCTTCTTCTACAATGTTCACATATTATCATGTTGAACTTATGCTTTCTTTCATTTTTTTTTATTTTGTTCGTTCCACAAACTGCTAGTTAGTTTCGAAGTTTTTTTTCTTCATAGTTTTTGTATTCATTTCTACTTATTGTGTTGAGTGGTCACTTTTTTTGTTAACTTTTAATCTTTCAAATGATTATTTGTTAATTTTAATATTTTTGCGTTTTATGATTTTTTTTTTTTTTTACAGTTTTGTTTTTAAATACTGAACACTACATGTTTGAATTCTAAATTGTGTTTTCTTCTTTTTCTGTAAGTTATTTTCGTGGTATTTTTTTCGGGATTAACAGATGCTATGTATTTTTTCAATTCATAATTACATGGTGTACATAAAATTACTTTATAATTTGAATTCATATGAAGTTATTTATAATTTAAAAGTGTATCAATACAATGTGACACTAAAGGGTTTATGAAATTAAATGTCTAATTTTTGTACATCCACAATCATAATATAAAATATATGTGATTTACCGCAACAAAAAATCAAATACAATCACCAATAGAAAAAAGAGTTTAAGAATTATATGATTATGGTATATTTACAAAAATTTAAAGTGTATCAATACAGTGTAGCAAAACATTGTATAAGTAATAGAAAATAGGGTTTAAGAATTATACAAACTTAAAGTGTACCAATACAATGTAACAAAACAGTGTATGAGTAATAGAAACAAGACTTCATAGTGTGACTTCGCAGTATTATATGTATATACTATGGGTAATTCGTGTCTGAAGGCATAATGCAATGTGAATGATTTTGAGAGGGATGTTGGTAGCCATTGGATGAGTCTATTTGGGACTGTCGAATGGACTTATTGAAACCTGCCTTATTTTATATTATATATATATTAACACATATATACGTAACTAAATTAAATCTAAAGTAAAATGAAAATTCTTTAATTTTAGTACTTTCTAGGATAAGATAATTAAAATTCCTTAATTTTGGATGTCAAATTCCAAAAGTTTCCAAAAACTTTGAAACATATCTCTAAAAAAATAGAGAGTATTTATTATGGGTTTTGATTTTCTTAAATTTTAGGTTTTTGTTTTATTAGAACTCCTATATATATATATAGATATATTTATATATATCTACATAACAAGGGAACTTATTTGCAATAAAAGGGTATTCAAGTCTTCCTATGTCTTCAGTGGAACTTTTACAAAACATTTTTTCCTTGACAATTAAGTCCAATTTCGTGTATCGGCTTCCAAAAAACCAATAAAAATTTTGACTATACTTAATTTTTTGAGGCCTTTTTTTTAGGGTTTAAAATTTAAAGGATTTAAATTTTTTTGGGTTACTAATGTACCTAAAATTATGGGACCTTCTAAACATATGGGGTCTAAAGCCAAAGTTTTTTTTTTTAATGTTGTTGAGTTGCCCCTGGCTTTGTCAAACACCTTCGATGTGTCCTCTATGTGTGTTGAGTAGCGGAGAGAGATAGAAGCAGAGAGAGAGAGAGAGAGACAGAGAGGTGGAGATAGAGAAAGGCAGATAGAGAAGGAAATACAAACATACCTGGCGACGGCGTTGAAGGTGATGCGACTGGGCTACTGACGGTTGTCGTTAGTGGCTATTCAGCGGCACAGAGAGAAAAGATATAACAGGCAATGGTCTGGGATAGAAGATGCGACTGTTGAAGGCGAAGAACAGTTAGGTATTAGGGATTCCATTTGAGGTTCTAATTTGGATGAGAGGGAGAAGATCTGTGAGACATGGACATAGGAGAATAATTTATGCTAAACAAAATGGAAAGTTTATTGGTTGGGCTAGTCTCACCCCTTAAATCTTCTTTCCCACCTCATTTAATTCTCTTACTTCAAACTACGAAGTTCACTCCATCTATATTCATAGTTACTAAACTCACCCCATCTATATTCACTAATTAAAAATTAAATTCAATCTTTTTATTTCAACCTACTATATAGACAATAATCAAAATTTTATTTTGATGTATTATTTTGACCCGAAAATATTTCAAAAATAGAATAAAAATTAATAATTACTTTTAAAATACTAGTACATGCACACGTGCGTTGCACGTGAACTATTTTGTTATAATCATTGACCACTTTCTTCCAAATCACCACATTTTGTAAATATTAATGCTCATTCCATGATCCGAATTTGTATTGTGCCTAATAAAAGATAAAACAAATGGTAACCTAAGAAGGAACGCTTGTAGGAGACTTTATGGTTTCTCGATTGGTCCATACTACTGTAGTCAATTTAAGAATATGGGACCAAAAAACAGGTGAAACAATTCATGTAAAATAACTCTGAATCTAGAAATCTTTGACCATCATGAAATTTCTCTTGGACCAAAAGGGTGAAAACTACATGAAGTTGTACGGTGCATTATTAATATGTTTAGAACTACATCAGTTTTTCAACAAAAAATTTATAATGCAGCTAGAAAAATTATTTTAACTTCTCCCAAAAGAAGCATGATTTATCTTCCATGCCAATACAAAATTTTTAACTTCTTCCAAAAGAAACATGATTTATCTTCCATGCCAATACAAAATTCATTGCACAATACAACTTGTGAAAATTTCTATCACTTTCCACTCAGCTTTCAAATACCTAAGTAAAAAAAAATTGTAGAACACTTTTTGGTGAAGCCTCCAAAGTAACCTTTTTTGGTGAAGTCTCCAAATTGAAGACTTGAGAAGTAGTGAGACAATTTATTCCTATGATAGTATGTATATAATAGAATGACAATTCTAAACATCATAATTTATTTTTATCACCAAAAAAATTTAGGAAACATGACTTATTGTGGAAGCTCATAAATATAGGTTCATCAGAAACTGATATCATTTGGGGCAAGGTAGGGAAAAGTTTCCAATGCTACACTTTTACCAATATATTTGCTCATGTTTTGTGGTGCTTGTTGACAAGGTAATCTAACATAAATGACAATTATTCATGTTGGATTCTCAGCCTTGCTTGAGCATCTCATTTTCTAACCAAGCTCATATTCCAACTGAGCCAAGTTTGAGCAAAAAAATAAAGCTCGTGGTCAACCTTGAGCCAAACATGAGGACTTTAACAATAAGTTGATTAGAGCCCAAAAACAATTGAACTCAATATGCTCGGCTAGATTAACACTCTTATTTATAAACAATTGTGTCACTCAAATATTAATCAAGAAGAAAACACCTAAGAAGATTTCAATGATGTTGAATTTCTTTATAGCACCAATTAGTCATGCCTACAAAACACCACTAATCAAACTCGAATTAGCTATATGGTGGCCAGCTATATACACTTGGCCACCAATCAATCACATCACCTACAAACAATGAATTAAAGCAAGTTTCCTATGCCAAGGAACAATCGCATTACATTTTAAAGTTCACTATGTCAACCAGCAACATTGCACATTAAAAAGATGAAAGTAGAAGAGAAAGTCATTTGGTAAGTACAAGAAATTCTTAGAAACATGAATAATATGCAACCAAATGCCACATCAAGTAAATATAATATTCTTGGTAACATCAATTGGATTTCCAATATGACATAAAATCCAACAAGTTTGTATAAGGGGACACAACCAGGATGCCAAAAAATAAAATTAGAAGACAAGCAATAAAAAAATGTGACTGTGCAAAGGTTCTGTATGAACACCACATTCAAAATTGGCTCCAATAATATGATGGAAGTTATTTTGGAAGTAAATGCACAAAAATAGAAGTTGTGTACCTATGTACTAAAATTAGCCCCAACATAGTCATTCAATCAAATTATGAGAAGGAATACATAAATTAAGTGAGCACTCAATTAGACACTTTAGGCATAATGACCTACGTATCACTGTACTCGTTGTACATGATATATACTTTCCATGTTAGGGACAATTAGAGAAGTAAAGATAGTCCTTTATCTTCTCAAATGAAGACCATGAAATGGATTAAAACAACTATGATGAAACATGAATGAGTGCAAACACCTGAACAACTTATGTTGCTTAGTCACAAGAGAGAACAATTGATTGTTTCTAATGGTACAAGAGCAACCAAATTTTGGTGCTACAATCATCTTCTTTGTTATCTCCACTGACGTGGCCGCAACCTCTACCAGCAGCTCTACTACCACGATCTCCAATCCCAAGTTTGATTCATAGCATTGAACCGAATCCTACATCACTTGAAATGCTGAAAATCTTTAACAAAAGCCAATCACAATCAAATGGCTCACTGGAAAAAGCATTTAATCACGGTTAAAATCTCTCCCAAATTACAAAACATTTTGCAAGCTTTATGACTACTTTTATGTTCGCTAAGCGTTTCTAAATTGAAATTCGGGCCAAATTAGATAGAAATCTCATAATTTTTCACTCTATAGATAACTGGAAAGAAAGTGAGCAAGAGTAAAATTACAAAAATTGGATCAGTTATAAATTGGACAAACAAAAAAAATTCATGTCGGCTTACATCCCAAATCCAAATAATAATAGTAATTCATAATGATTTCAATACCTGATGAGATCTCGTTTCACAAGACAATGATCATATTGAAGCAACTCAACATATGTAAGATGTGTGGCCAAACTCTTGAAAATATTCTAAATTAGTTGATGAGAAATGACTTGATCCGAAATGTGGACACCCAAGTGCAGGTGGTCAAGTTGTAGTTATATTCTGGTTAAGTCCGGAGTCGAATCCACAAGGAACTAATGTTGGTGTTTTGAAGTTATAAGTGATAGAGACCAAAATGATTGGAACCCTTGAGATTTGAAGTTATGATGATGATAGAATTTTCTAAACAAAATATAAGATTCTCTTAAATGAAAAAGTCACCCTTTAGCTTGAGGATCTGGACATGTATTTATTCATCCGGTTGTTATATTTGTGCCTTATAAACTACTCAATTAACCCCTAAGTCAATAGTAAGTTAATTGGAGGATAAAGATGGAATGTGTTAATCTAGAGCATGGTTCCGATGTCTTTGTAGAGATTTGCAAGAATTGTTTATGTCGAGACTTAATCCATCTATAAACAAGCAAGCAATCCTACGAATCATCCAACAACTATTAAGTTATCTCATTCTAGTTAAAGCATAATAACAATGAAGATTGAAAATTTGTCATGAAGACCTAGCTTGTTTACTTGCAAGGAATCAATGAATTCTCCTACGTCAAGAATTAACTTGTCTATGGGTGATTCATAATTATACAAAGCGCTTTTAGCTTTGCTAGATGCATTAAATCATTCAATAAATAAACCATTAAGCATAAATGAAATGCACAAATATAACTTCCGAACAATAATTTACATGTCCATCATCTCTTACTAAATAGTGAATGAGAAACTACTCACTCTTCATGGCTTTGAGGAAGCTAGAAAAGTGAGTGAATCTCATCCCTCCAAGTAGATGAACTTATAATTACAGGTTAACGTTTACCAAAATAATGTGCTTATCTTCGACAAAGATTGAATGAAACACTACCCACTCTTCCTAGCCACAAGAGAGCTAGAAAGATGAGAGATGTTCAATCCTCTAAGTGAAGAAATAAGCTTTACAATGAAAGCTAATGAAACAAATGCTAAAAGTAGAAGAAGACTTGTTACTTTTGGAGGGTTTTTCCACTTCCAAAAGAGAGATATCTAAGCAAGTTCCAAGGGATGGTATTTAAAGGCAAAGGAGGCAGGTAAAAGACAGACCTAGGTACTTAAAGTCCAAACCTATGCCAAAAAAATTGGGTAAAAATCTAATTTGCATGCATTCTGTCGGGGATTAACGTTCGAACGTTACTTGGCATTCGAACAGTAAATCATTTATTTGCTGAAGTGCGTTCAAACTCTATTGGAGTTCGAACATAGTCATTAATGCAACCTTGACATCAACAGTAAGCAGCATCGTGCCATCTCCCTAGCAGTCTCCTGGAGATCTGGAATGATTTCAATGTGGCGTTCGAACATGAAAATGGCGTTCGAACGTGGAAGCAAAGTCCACTTTGTCATGCAACTTGTTTCTTCCTTCTTGACTTCTCTTTTAAAACACATGTGTGCTGCTTGGAAAAGTTACATTATTGCCCTTAAACCCTTGTACTTCATTTATCCTGAAACATTATCATTTCAACACAATTAAGACGTAATCCATCTCATAAAGGCATAATAAGATGTAGCTTTTAATTGTGCATCACACCCCTCAACCTTCATATTGATAGTCCCTAGTAATATAAAACATCAAAATGAAATTATATCTACAATACCATTTTCTCAGGTCACATGGTTGCATTTAGTATATGCAACAAACTGTTAAACCCCTAGGTCTCCCTTAGTAGACTAGTGTTGTCTCGTGAAAGTTTTCAATGAAGCTACTCACAAACTTCAATTGAATAGATATGTATATGTAAGATATATTATTAGAGTGAGTTAGAGCCATGATCATTGAGACACCCAACCCTCAATTTCGAATTGTTTCCCAACACTTCTCATTCGTAGGTACGCACTCTATGCAAAAATAAACACTTGTTACATTGGCATTTGAAATTCCCTATGTGAAAAATAATCATTACAGTGACAAGAATCATCATATAGCAAACATTCTTCTTTACAACCTTCCACGAGTAGCTTCGATTTTACAAACCTTTCTTAGAATGCCCTCAGCAAGAATTCCCTCTAACTTTAGTGACTTTCTCTCAAACAGGCATGTCAGTAGAAGAAGATTGATCAATCGCAATTTTTTCACATGCACGAAAAAAAAAATGGGGGAGTGGAATCCAGGAATGTTTGGCATAATCTCATGTAAGAATATTAATATAGATAAAGCAATGCTATTAACATATCCCAAATTTTAGTTGACTTCATAAACACGCATTAGACCTGAGATCAAATAGGGCTTTTTCTAGGTTGTAATGTGGCCAGGGGTAAGTGGCAAACGAAATGACGGATAATAAGAGTTCAAAAGGGTTATCCAATTATATTATAATTCTGCACATTTTCTCCTTTTATCCGTCATTTTGTATTTGAAAAACTCATCCCTGTTATTTCGTGCCTTTTTTTTTTTTTATCACAACTCATTTGCTGGATTGGTTTCTTTTGCATTTCTTTCTTTCTTTGCTCATTTCCTTCTACTCTTTTGTTTACCCTTTTCCTTTTTTTTTTTTTCCTCAATCCACATCATTTCCTTTTTCATCTCCATAAAATTTGCTTTTAAGAGAATGAGTAAGAAAATTAGATAACCAAGGTAGGTATATATATTTTTCCACTGGCTTGGTAAAAAACATGGCTATACAGAAAAGATTTTTCATTTTCAGGCTCAATCATGGCTGACTAGAGATTTTGTTGCAAAATAAATGGACAAGGTTCAAATAAAAATCGCAAATGGCCTAAGATCCTTTCTCAGGTTTGTGCATATGTATTTAACGTGTGAACAAATTCTTTATGGGATACATCAACATACTACTCTACTTAAATCAATCAAAACCAACTTAATGGGATTATTCAAGCATGCAAAGTGAAAAAAAAAAACTTACTTGAGCAAGTGCTAGTTTTATCTCAAAAACATCAGAAGGCTCAAAAGCTTGCCATGGGGTTCTTCATTATCTCCACTGATTATGTCAGATTTCCAAAGAATGTAGGTTATATCCCAATTCCATTTTCAAGCCTGGCTATTCTGCACTTTCTTAAGAATAGAAAATACCAATGATACTTGAGCATAGAGAGAATACCATTTTTCAAAGAAATAAGGTTTCCAATTCGGACTGTTAGATTAAGTGTCAAGATAACTTTGTGCTTTGTCACTTTAGCAAGTAATCTTAATATCACATCAGTTCTATCAATTAACAGGAAATAACAATGCAATGACTAAAATTTACCAAATGCATTAATAAGATAATTGTTGCAAAAATAGCATAACCCATTCAAAATGTCCCATGATTCAAAACAAAACACTTAAATTGTGTAAACCAAAGAAACGAAAATGAACACAGTCACTAGCAACTCAAGAGCCTAAAGGTCCAGTTGCTCCACCACCCAAACGACGGAGGATTTTGTCTTGCTTTGTCTCGATGCTAAGCATGATCTCTCGTAGAGTCCTCCTACCACCCGTCTCAGCATGGGCCTGTTCTGCCTCCCTCTCTTCCTCGGCATCCAAAGTATCTTGCACCTCATCGGTGCCATGTCCTGGCGAGATCTCCTCCCTTGTTGTTTGTTCTCCAGTGTAGCCCTGGCTCCTCCAAAATGATACCTTGTTCAAGAATCCCATTGGCTTTAGCACTTCCCATTCTGGTTTGATCTTCACTCCCTAATCAATGCAAATATCTGCCACTATTGTTCCGAAGGGAAGTGAATTTCTCTTAGTATCACAACCTTTGATCATCTCAAACAAGATCAAAGAAGGAAGATCAATGCTATGATTCTTTCCTATCGCATACAAAAGTCGAGCCATGTCTGGCAGAATTTCATTCTTTTGCCCAATTGGAGCAAAATTTGAAACGACAATCAAGTTAAGCATTTTGTATTTGTCAATCACCTCTCCTTGTTTGAGAAATCGTTTGCTCCCCCACTTGAAGCTCACAATTCCAGTCAATTTTGCTCCTACCACATCCAAACTCACTTCTTTCCTCAGAGGGTAGTTAGGCCTAGGTACCTGTGGCACCAACCTTATTTCCAAAATTGTTTCTTCACTCACATTGATATAAATCCCCCTCACATATGTATTGATCACCTCATTCACCACCTCGGCATTGGATTAAAACTCCCTAACAATTTCCTTTACTACATCCCCTTCATTTCTCAAATAATTATCCCAACCCCTTGCTTCCATTATCGCCAATATACTCAACTCAACAAAATGGTGCAATTCAATAGTTCGTTCACACACAATGGGTTGATTTTGAAAGTAAGTGTCATACATATCGGCCTTGAGGATACTGGGAAATCGAGTGCGATCGTATCGACAGACAAGCGCTGGCCTTCCATCTCTTTCCTCGATGATTTCTTCCACAAAATTCGGCTCTTGGCTTACTACATTTATATTCCGTCGAGCGGGTATCTTCATTCTTGGAGGCATCTTGGATTTGGGGGTTTTTGAGGAGGGATGGACTGAATTTGTTTGGTTAAAAGTGAGAAATTGGTTGGGAATATGGTTTGGGTGAATGATTTTTGAGGAAAAACTGAAGGGGGAGAGGTTTTCGATGCTTGGGTAGTTGAAGGGGTAGCCTAGGGTTTGGGGTTTGAAGGGGTTAGGGCGATTTCTAAAGTGGAGTAGACGATCCAGCTTTTTATACCCCGATAGCCACTGTTCAAACACAACTGACGTTCGAACTAAGGTTCAAAAAATTGTAAAATTGCATTCGAACTTGGCACTGGCGTTCGAACGAAGGTTGCTCCCAGTACTTTGGTTCTCTATAATACCTGAGATCCTGTAAGCTCCTTTAGTTCGAATGTGGATATGGCATTTGAACGCCAACCTAAAAACACTATATATATATTAAATGCATAAATAAATACTGAAAAAACAAATGCACAAATTGGAAATTGGAAAAGTATGCCGTCTCAGGACAAGTCCCTACCCATGCTACAAATTCATTGGCAAATTAGGACATTCCTTACTCGGCCCACATCTTATCTCAGTAGAAATGATAAAATTAACAAAAAGAATATTTACATTTTTATAGAAGTGGTTCGGACCATTGACCTTCATTCCCCATAAACATGTACTTATCCCAACTTTGTCAATGAAATTTTCTAATCCGATTCTTGCCTTTCTCTATTCTCTTTGAAGAATTGGTGACCCTACCAATTTCTTGCCGCACATAATGTGCAAGCACAGGACTGGTATAGTACGGCGTCTCAGGAAAATCTTTACTCTACCCATATACTATCCACTCTAAACGATCGAGTGTGCGACCAGAAATTGGTTTAGAACATTGATTATATTCCATCATATGAAATATCATGTCACATCGATTGCACGCACTTTCATATGAACCAACGGGCCTTTGGTCCAATGGTACTCTTTGCCTTGTGAAGGCTTTGCCTTCTTAAGGTCAAGGGTTCAAGCCTCATTCCCCCATTCCCCATACCCCTCCCCCTCCCCCTCCCAATCCCCCCAAAAAAATAATAATAAAACATCGATTGCACGCACCAAGTCATTTGGCTCGGCGATGTTTAGCATAAGTGCTTCTTCCACATAATGGTTTTGCTTGCTTTTCTCAGATTTTAATTTTTCTTACCAATCTTGATTTTTTCATTATTACAGAATCCACATAAGATGGAAATGTGCATAAAACACCTAAACTGAACCAAAAAATCTTAACATCCATGTTTGCTAGGTTTAAGACACTCTATCTGGTTCTTTAACGTCTGTCAGTCACAAAGAGGATTGAAGCTGCCTTTAAACACATGATCAATTTTTTTTTCAAGAAAACACATGAAAAGTTTTAAAATGTATATTTATGGTACAAATATGATCAAGACTTCTCACCCCCAACCTAAACTCAACATTGTCCTCAATATTTCGAATTTACCAGTATGCGCAAAGTGCATTTAGAGTTAAAAGAGAGAGATATGTACATCTACTGAAGTCCTACAAACAAAATACACAATTTTATTACATTAATCAACTTTACAAAAACCAAGGTTTTGATCAACATTGGGACCCCGATGCGTAAATGCATAAAGAAGAATGAAACCCATGAGTAAATAGAGAATTAAAATACAAAATGTAAAACAAATGATGATATATGTTGAGTGGGAAGTCATGGAGTTTGTAGAGGATGAACTTCAAAGGTAAAGAGGAAGAAGATGAGCGGTAGAGTTTTTTTTTTTTTTTTTTAGAAAGAGAGTGAAGTGTGAAAAGTGATGTGCATTTAGAGTTTTGATGCTTTTATAGAGACATTGTTCGGGTGGGGTTGGGTTCTTGAGATGGAAATTCTCATAACCCCACCCGACTCCGTGTCTGAACACCAAAAAATTTATTCAAGATATCCTGGATCCATTAGAACAATGGATTCTACATCCTTAGCAAACCCTTCATAAAATGGTTTTAAACGTTGACCATTAACAATAAAAACATTACAATTTGAAGGATTCTCTACCTCCACTACTCTCTGTCCAAACACTCGCCTTATAATGTAAGGCCTAGTCCACCTTGACCTCAACTTACTAGGAAACAGGTGGAGCCTTGAATTAAACAGGAGAACTTTCTAGGAAGGAACAAAAGATTTGCTCACTATGTTTTTGTCATGAAAAAATTTCAACCTTTCTTTTGCAATTTTAGTATTATCATAAGTCTCATTTCACAACTCTTCCAACTCGTTAATCTGAAGTTTTCTTCATATTCCTGCCTTGTCCAAGTCAAAGTTCATTATTTCAATAGCCCAGTATGCTCTGTGTTCCAATTCAACAGGTAGGTGACAAGACTTTTCATAAATTAGTCGGTAAGGAGACATACCCAAAATTGTTTTAAAGGCAGTGCGATATGCCCAAAGTGCACCAGTTAGTCATAATGACCAATCTTTGCAGTCCGGGTTTACCGTCTTTTCCAAAATCATTTTAATCTCTCGATTAACCAATTCAGCCTGTCCACTGGTCTGTGGATGATAAGGGGTTGCAACCTTATGAGAAATCAAATATTTTTTCATCAAGTTCTCAAAAGGACGATTGTAAAAATGAGCACCCACATCACTTATGATGGATCTAGGAATTCCAAACTGGGACAAGATATTTTCTTTTAAAAATTTAATCACTGTGCAGTGATCATTATTTCGGCATGGAATTGCTTCAACCCATTTGGACATATAATTGACAGCCACCAAGATATATAGATAGCCAAAGGAAGGGGAAAATGTTCCCATAAAATAAATACCCCAACAATCAAAAAATTTGATTACCATTATGAGGTTCAAGAGCATCATGTTTCTTTTAGAAATACTCCCCAGTCTTTGGCATCTATCACATGTTAGACAAAAGGCATGAATATTTTTAAAAAAGTGTGGGCCAATAATGTCACGCCCCGTCTCGGTCTCCCAAGGATGAGACGCAACTAGATTTTTGATACACCTGTTTACATATATAATCTGAATTAATAAAACACTAAAGAATCCCACAGGTGCAACATCACCACCCATCATTTTAGTCATTAAACATGATGGTAATACCTAACTCATAACATGTACCATATATAACGCATGTACCAATTTTTTGTTTTCCAGGTTATAGACATATTGTAACACCCCGCATTTTCTTTTATATATGTATATAGATATATAGTAAATAATTATTGTAAAAATGTGGATATGTGTAATGATGTAAGAATGAACCATATAGGTTGTAATAGTAGGAGAAATGCTAGAGATGCATATTGATTGGGAAGTTTGAGTTTCAAATACGTTTAAACTTGGAAAGGGTGAGTAGATGAATTTCTAAATATTTTTAGGTCAAAATAAGGTGTCCATTGAATCCGGAAGGTCGAACAACCTTAGGAGAGGTAATATGAGGTGTATTGGAAGTTAGGAAGTATTTTGGAGTAAAGACACACTTAGAGAGAATTTGGGTAAAAAGGAGTTGGGACACCTTCTAGTATTTTGGTCATAAATTTTTATCCTTATGTCCAATTGATTTGAAATTTGGACAGTAGATAGTAGACATCCAGGGCTACAAAAGTGTCGAACATTTTCCAAATCAATCTCTAAATAGGCCAAAACTGCACTGGAAGTTTCAGCAAAAACAGGAATTCCGTTCGAACGTGAAATGACGTTCGAACGTGAATCGACGTTCGAACGTGAATCGACGTTCGAACGTGAATAACGTTCGAACGTAAGTGCGTTCCAGTACTCTTCTCTGATGGGAAAAACAAAAGTACTGGGAGCAACAACCGTTCGAACGCCAATGACGGATTCTGAACTTCAGAATCGTGCACATGAGGTCATTTCTTCCACTATAAATACATAAGGATGCCTCTCTTTGCATCATTTCAACATTTCTAACCCTAGGAAGACTTAGAGAGGAGAAAGGAAAGGGAAAACACAAGATCAAGAGAGGATTTACACATTGAAGAGGATCAAAATCTCAAGTTCTTCAAGAACTCTAAGGAAGAAGAAGGTAGGGGTTTTCTCTCACTCACTTACATTGAGGCTAGGGTATTTATATATGTATGTTTTGGCTATCAATGGTATATATATGCTATGGAATCATCCTCTCTTAGGCTTTTTGGCAAATATTACATGTTTTGAACAAAGCTAGGGTTTAATACCCATGAAATCTCTTCTCTAGTTTTAAAACCCTCATTTTTGGAGAGTGATGTATTTCCTTCTTAAATACTTTCTTTATTATGGATTTTCAAAACCTTAGTGCTTTGTGTTGGGTAGAAAAATGATGTTATTGTGATCTCATGTATTTTTCTTTGTTGGTTGTGGAATTATTACATGATATATTTTGAGGGATTTTGGATAGATGATTGTAAATTGAAATCAATATTGGAATTGTAAGCTTGGTTGAGTTGTTTGTGATGCACATGAGTGAGAGGTTCCTTGTAAGGATGCTCACCCCTTCCCAAGAGGTTCCTTGTAAGGATGCTTGGGAATCCAAGATGACCTAAAGGGTGAGGTGGAGGTTACCCTAAAGTATGCCACCTACCGAAAGAATGGGGGTGGAGGTTACCCTAAAGTATGCCACCTACCAAAAGAATGGGGGGTGGAGGTTGCCCTAAAGTATGCCACCTACCAAAAGAAGTGTGAGAGGTTCCTTGTAAGGATGCTCACCCCTTCCCAAGAGGTTCCTTGTAAGGATGCTTGGGAAGCAAAGATGATCTAACGGGGGTGGAGGTTACCCTAAAGTATGCCACCTACCGAAAGAACGGGGATGGAGGTTGCCCTAAAGTATGCCACCTACCGAAAGAATGGGGGTGGAGGTTACCCTAAAGTATGCCACCTACCGAAAGAATGGGGGGTGGAGGTTGCCCTAAAGTATGCCACCTACCAAAAGAAATGTGAGAGGTTCCTTGTAAGGATGCTCACCCCTTCTCAAGAGGTTCCTTGTAAAGATGCTTGGGAAGCAAAGATGATCTAACGGGGGTGGAGGTTACCCTAAAGTATGCCACCTACCGAAAGAATGGGGGGTGGAGGTTGCCCTAAAGTATGCCACCTACCGAAAGAATTGTTGGAAATGGTTTATGGCAATTTAATAGTGATTATTTGTATGTGGTACTCGTTTATTCATTTAAGTAATGTTTTTACACAAACTTGAGATCCTTTTCAAATGTCACTGCTTTATTTCAAATTATGTATCTATGTTATGTTAAAAATGAGACCGACCGTTTTAAATGCTTTTCTAAACCTTGTATGGGTTTGAGAGAATTTTTCTACAGAGCTTTGTGCTCACCCCCTACCGCTAACATTTTTCAGATTACCTGCTTGAGGAGGACGTAAGGGTCGAGGAGCCCGCTAATTGGGAAGCTCCCGTAGAAGGGAACGTGGACCCCGAGGTGGACGCATAGAGCAACCTCCTTTCCTTTTTGGACTAGACTAGGATATTCATTTTGAACCTTGTAAAGTCTAGTTTTCTTTTGTTATTTCCGCCGCGCTACATTATGTGATTTTTGGAATGTAAAGGCCAAAATGGGTTTATTCTTTTGGGATAATGCTGTAAATTTTATGGATGACTTCATGAAGTCTTATTTATTGATGGATTATTTTAGTGCTCTCATGATGTGAATGTTTTAGAATGTAATGCCGTCCAGGGTGTGTTTTGGGGTGTTACACATATACAAAATCCCACACCCACATAGCATACATCACAAAGTACGCTTGTTGATTCTGTTTACAATTATACACTATTAACCTACCATAATAATCTCTCACTCAATATAATATACAACCCAACAAAATAACTACACAGCTACTCAACCTGTATCACTCACTCATTTAACTTAATACATAATCAACCGACATACAACCTGAGTAATATCACACTAACTTCGTTGGACCACTCTAGATTGAACTCAATTCCACGAGACAATTCAACCGACTGGATAGTGGACTGATCTGTAATTCCCTCTATAGTACCTGAAAATGAGAACCTATAGGGGTGTGAGCTAAACCACGCGCTTAGTGAGTATACATGTTGTATATAAAATGAAAATGATAGTAATACACCGAAGTAGGTAGATACTACGCAGATACACATATGAAACAACAACATCAATCCAATTCTAAAGAATTCACAAGCCACAACACATTCATATTACACCTCATCGGGTAGTCAATCCCACATGGATCCGTGTCTCCCGAACCTCCTGAGAACACCACAGTGCTAGCACACCACTGCACGCCCAGTGATCAAGCATCGACGCTCCTGTCTCAGACAGTGTGCCACATTCCACAATACACAATACACAGTACAAAGTATCATTCAATCATATAAGCACATAGCACAAAATCCTGAAGAGTTTCTATTAAATTCTATCATTTACTATCATCTTATAATAGCATTTTCAAAACATATAAAGATATACACCCACCTCAAGTTTACAGATTTACGGGTCTTCGGACCTACAGGTGGATCCCTTCGGTGTTACCGTATCTGTCTCAACACCGATTGTCCTACCTGTCCCACCTAACACATTCATAATTACAATATCAATATGTTTATCACATTTAATAATTAATCATGCACTAATGCATGCAAGATGATTTAACCCAAAGTGCCTCGGTAACCCCAATTACCGCACTGTCCACTCACACACTGGCACATTAGATTTAGGGATCACATTTCCTCCCCAAATCTCCAAAATCACTCACATTAATCATAATTATGATTAAGTAGGTCAAACACATTGACCGGGGGCCCATTTTCACACATTTCGACCCAGAATCCTAAAAATCACACTTCCGGCATTTCATTCATTTCGCACTGGATATTATATTCATTTCGCACTGGATATTATATTCATTTGCATTTGAAACAAACATTATCACATCAAGCATCAAATAAGAATGCAGCATGCAAAATTTTGGGTCAATTGGATC
Source organism: Ilex aquifolium (assembly GCA_951799425.1). Lineage (NCBI taxonomy): Eukaryota > Viridiplantae > Streptophyta > Magnoliopsida > Aquifoliales > Aquifoliaceae > Ilex > Ilex aquifolium. Next base: position 29,428,994 of record OX637398.1, on the reverse strand, counting down.
AAAATTCACACATATGATAATAACGTTTATAAATCAGGATTTCGACATTACCGGTACCAATTTTTAACCTCTATCGCACTTTTCTTTTAAAACAGACACACTTACACTCACACACACATTTAATCATGCAAAATAGCCCCTTAATTGAACCCTTAAACCCTCCATTTCACACCCACAAATCTCAGTTTCAACCTAGCCCACGAAAAGCATCTCGAGCATCTCAAATGTTCATTTTTCTCACTTTATTCACACCCGGTAGAACACCCACTTAAAATCCTTCCTTAAAAGCCCTTTAATTATGCTTAATACCCTTAATTAAGTTCCCACAAATTCTGTTTTGAATTTAAAATAAAACAGCCCACACATACACACACATGCTTAAAATTAATCACACACACCCCCCCACTAAAATGAACACACACACATAACCTTACCTTCTCTTGCTTTCTTCTTCTTTCCCCACCTTCTTCTTGCCTTCTCTCACTCTCGGTCTGGCATGGAAGCTCCCCCCAAGTTCCTTCCTTTTCTTTCCTTTCTTCTTCCTCTCGGTTTGAGCTAGAAACACCCACCAAAACTTGGTTTTCTCTCTCCCTCTGTCCTTCCTTGCTCATGGCTCAAGAGACACACACACACATATATTTCCTCCTTACTATTTTACTCTCCCTCACTCACGGTTTTAGTAAAAATAGAACACACACACACACTGATTTATGTTTTAAACACACACACAGAGCATACACACACAGAGCCACCTAGCTCTAAATATGACTCACCCACTTCATAGTTGTACACATGTAAGGATGAATAATTTTAGTTGAGTTATTACGCTTGCATCCCCCCAAGTTCTTAAGTGATTTCAAAATCGACCTACTACTATTTTAACACATGAAATTCAATAAATGGGTCTTACTAATACTTCACTAACGTGGTCCACATACTCGATGTATGCTCACACACATCATGGCTAAGAAGGGTTTACTTTAATTAACCCTTTCATAGTTTCACATAATTATAATTAAGCCCACATAATTATGCTAATATGCATGCAATGCATGATCGGGTCTCACAAATAAAATCCACACTGCAAGATTTTTGCAGCGATTTTCTTTGACGAAAAATGGCCACCACATGCTTCATAATGAAAAAAAGAAATTACTTGCCCAATCTCTTGATTTGGTACACAACGTCTAATGATTTGATCGTTACAATATTTAAACACGTATGGATCCTCCCAAAAGAAATTACGCACTTCTCTTAAAATTTCTTTTTATCCATCATGGTGAAGGAAGGGGGCAACATACTAGTGACTAGGAAGTTAACAATATCAACATACCATGGTAACTCTAAGATTGTGAACAGTTGCTCATCTGGAAAATTTTCATTGATTGGTAACTTGTTCTCATGGAATTCATATGTCAGTCTTAATAGATGATCTGCCACTACATTTTCGACCCCTTTTTTGTTCTTGATGATTAGGTCAAATTCTTGCAAGAAGAGTACCCATCTTAACAGTTGTGGATTGGCATTTTTTTTTTGTGAGCAAATACTTCAACGTTGCATGATCAGTAAACACAATGACCGAAGAACCAACTAGATAAGAACGAAATTTTTCTAGAGCAAAAATCACAGCAAGCAATTCTTTTTCAGTTGTGGAATAATTCATTTGAGCATCATTCAGAGTCTTGCTTGCATAATAGACCACATAAGATTTTTTATCCTTTCTTTGACCCAACACTGCTCCCACTGTGTAATCACCTGCATCGCACATCAATTCAAAGGGCAACGTCCAGTCAGGAGATTGCATTATTGGAGCGGAGATTAACATACCCTTAAGCTTATCAAAAGCTTGTTGGCATGCCTCATTACACACGAAAGATACATCCTAACTTAGGAGATGACATATGGGTTTTGATATGGTACTGAAATCTTTGATGAATTTCTTGTAGAACCCTACATGCCCTAAAAATGATCAGACATCTTTAATAGTTTTAGTAGCAAGCAAATTGCCTATCAGATCTATTTTTGTTTTATCAACTTTTATACCTTCTAATGAAATAATGTGACCTAAAACAATGTCTTGTGTTACTATGAAATGACATTTTGTCCCAATTAAGCACCAGATTGGTCTCCTTACATCTTATCAAAACTTTTTCCAGGTTAGTTAAACATAATTCAAATGAATCTCTATACACAGAAAAATCATCCATGAATACTTCCAAAAATCTCTCAACCATATCACTAAACAAACTCAACATGCATCTTTGAAATGTTGCAGGAGCGTTGCACAGTCCAAACGACATCCTTTTAAATGCAAAAGTACCAAATGGACATTTGAATGTTGTTTTCTCTTGGTCATCAAGTGCTATCTCGATTTGATTATACTCAGAATACCCATCTAGGAAACAATAAAATGCATGAACTGCAATCCTTTGTAAGACTTGATCGAGAAAGGGAAGAGGAAAGTGGTCATTTCTAGTCACCGAATTGAGTTTTCAGTAGTATATGCACATTCGCCATCATGTAACAACTCGGGTTGGTACCAACTCATTGGCATCATTTTTAACTACTATGACCCCAAACTTCTTGGGCATTACTTGGGTTGGGTTGACCCATTTACTGTCAGAGATGGGGAAGATGATTCCTGCATCTAATATTTTGAGCACCTCAGTTCGTACAACCTCCTTCATGTGGGGGTTCAACTGTCGCTACATTTGACGAGATGGTTTTGCATCCTCCTCGAGGTATATAGCATGATTACAAATTAGTGGACTTATACCTTTCAAATCACCAATGGTCCACCCAATGGTACTCTTATGACGTCTAAGGACTTATATCAACTTAGACTCTTGTAAATTTGTAAGCTTGGATGAAATGACCACTGGATAAGACTTGTCCTCCCCTAAAAATGCATATTTTAAGTCAAATGGGAGGGGTTTCAATTCAGGCTTTGGTGGCTTGACACTAGATGAGAGTGGCTTTGTACCACTTGGGGTCAATTCTTCAAACATGGGAACCCATGTGCCGGTAGCACGAGTTGGGTAAATCTTTAGTTCCTTGACTAGACTCTGATAGTCATCTTCCAACTCTGATGTGATAGAATCCAATAAACAAGATTCCGGGGAATTTTCACAAAATGCTTGTTTCAAATGTTCATGTGCCAAAGACTCAATGAACTTCCCTTCTCTCACTTCTTTTTCCTCACTTGGGTGCTTGGCAATGTTCAAAATGTTAAGCTCAATAGTCATATTTCCAAAAGCCAATTTCATGACCCCATTCCTGTAATTGATTAATGTATTTGAAGTGGCTAGGAAAGGTCAACCAAGGATGATGGGAATTTGATTCCTCGAATGTATTGCTGGCTGAGTATCCAAGACAATGAAGTCGATAGGAAAAAAGAAGTTATCCACTTGAACAAAGACATCCTCAACAATACCCCTCGAAACTTTGATAAACGTATCTGCCAACTACAATGTGATACCTATGGGTTTGAGTTCACCTAAACCTAGTTTTTAGTAGACTGAGAAGGGGAGTAAGTTAACACTGGCTCCAAGATCAAGCAATGCTTGTTCTATCCTGAAATTTCCAAAGATACATGCCTCTGTGGGACACCCCGGATCCTTGTATTTTAGAGGGGTTTTGTGTAGGAGTATAACACTGGCTTGTTCAATTAAGAAAGCCCTTTTTTGAACATTTTGACTTCTTTTGATTGTGCAAAGATCCTTTAAAAACTTGACATAAGAAGGAACTTGCTTAATGGCATCTAGAAGTGGTATATTGATTTTTGCTTGCTTAAAAAGCTCATAAATTTCTGCATGGGTGTTCAACTTCTGTGTTTTCTTGAGTCTTTGAGGAAAAGGAGCAGGAATGGGACATAGTGATCATGACTCCTTATATTCTCTAGACTTAGTCTCATCTGGAGAGACTTGTGCAGGTTACAGCACAGGTATGGTCTCATCTAGTGGTGATGGTTTGATGGTTTTGTCAATGACTGTACCACTTCTTACAGTGGTGATAACTTGAAATTGCTCTTGGGATTTGAATTCATTGAAATTTTGAGTGGAATGATTGTTGTAGTTCATTTGGCTTTGCATGAATTGGTTTAATGTGTCCTCAAGACTTCTCTTGTGTGGTGGTTGGTATGCTTGATTCGCAGGAAGGCCTTTAGGTGGTGGTTGTGAACCTTTATGTGGATTTATGGGTGCTTGTTGTATGTTCCTCCAGCTGAAATTCGGGTGATTTCGCTACCCTGAATTATAAGTTTTAGAATAAGGGTTGGAATAGGGTTTGCTAAAATTGGAAATTGCATTGGTCTGCTCTAACAAAACTTCCTTAAATGCAGGGATGGTAGGGCATTCCCCAGTAGGGTGTCCTATCAAAGCACAAATCTCACACACTTGTTCTGTGAGAGGCCCAACAGCAACCTAATTTACCTTCTTCATCTCTAGAGGTTCAAGCTTTCAAGATAAGGTAGTCATTTTTTCCCTAAGGTCATCATCTTCTTTTAAAACATATTTTCCCCATTGGGAAGTGGATGGCTTCGACAGTGGTAGGAGAGGCTGAGTCTCAGATCTGGGAACTCTCGAATATGGTATCAAAAAATTCAAATGCCTCATCTGGACTTTTTCCCAAGAACTCCCTTTGAGCCATCATTTCAACAAACTGGCGTAGTCGAGTGGGCAGAGAATTATAGAAAAACCCTACCAAAGTCCAACTCTCAAAAGTATGGTGTGGGTAGGTTTGAAGAAGATCCTTGAATCTCTCCAAATATTGGTAAAATGTCTCTCCCTCTTTAACTGAAAAGTTCATGATTTGCCTTTTTAAGTGCATTGGTACGATGTAGAGGGAAAAACTTCATGAAAAACTCATTTTGTAAAGCCTGCCAATCTGGTATCGTATGGGCTTTAATCCCATCAGTCGGCTTTCATTAAAGGCAGGAACATCAGTAAAAACATTCTTCTGGCTCACGAGCTGGTTCGTCACTTTCATAAAGACAAAGAAACTTCTAGGTTTTGCGCCAAGTTAGATATTCACAAGGCGTACGACTCTGTTCCTTGGGAAGCTGTCCTCAATACCCTTGAATCCTTGAATTTTCCTAAAATTTAGGTAAGATGGATTAGATAATAAAGAATTTAACCATTGTTTATCTTTGTCCTTTAAAGAGAAAGGAAAAAGTTTAAACTTAGCCAGTTTAGAATTATCTTGGAATGACTCACATACCTCCTCGAATTCTTTAATATGTAAGTATGGATTTTCTGATACGAGTGCATGAAATTGAGGCAGTAATTGTACTGTCCCCAACTTGACATTGAAGTTGAGTGCATTTGTAGGAAACACAAAACAAGAAGGGACACTGTTTCGTTTGGGATGCAAATATTCCCTTAGAGTTCGAATATTAGGAATTTTCTCTTCTCTCTCATTATTGGTCATACTATTATCAAAGGAGTCTGCCACTAATCGAGGTGAGGAAGGTTTAGATTGATATACAGACCCGACAAATTCTTTTGGCAAATTTTGAAAGCGATGATCGTGCTCAGACATAAAATAAGAATTATATACAACAAATCAAATATATATACAAAAAATAAATGTCTTTTCCCTTTTTAATTTAAAACACCATTAGATTTCCCGGCAATGGTGGCAAAAACTTGACTTGATTTGAAATGTGTACACCCAAGTGCAGGTGGTCAAGTTGTAGTTATAATCCGGCTAAGTCCGGAGTTGAATCCACAGGGAACTAATATTGGTGTTTTGAAGTTATAAGTGATAGTGACCAAAGTGATTGTAACCCTTGAGATTTGAAATTATGACGACGATAGAATTTTCTAGACAGAATATAAGATTCTCTTAAATGAAAAAGTCACCCTTTAGCTTGAGGACCTGGACATGTATTTATTCATCCGGTTGTTATATTTGTGTCTTGTAAACTACTCAATTAACCCCTAAGTCAATAGTTAATTGGAGGATAAATATGGAATATGTGAATCAAGAGCATGGCTCCAATATCTTTGTAGAGATTTTCAAGAATTGTTTAAGACGAGACTTAACCCGTCTATAAACTAGCAAGCAATCCTACGAATCATCTAACAACTATTAAGTTATCCCATTCTTAGTTAAAGCATAATGACGATGAAGATTGAAAAGTTGTCGTGAAGACCTAGCTTGAGTACTTGCAAGGAATCAATGAATTCTCCTATGTCAAGAATTAACTTGTCTATAGGTTATTCATAATTATACAAAGCACTTTTAGCTTTGCTAGATGCATTCAATCATTCAATAAACAATATAACGATAAACCATTAGGCATAAATGAAATGCACAAATATAACTTCCGAACAATAATTTATATGTCCATCACCTCTTACTAAAGATTGAATGAGAAACTACTCACTCTCCATGGCTTTGAGGAAGCTAGAAAAGTGAGTGAATCTCATCCCTCTAAGTACAGGAACTTATAATTACAAGTTAACGTTTAGCAAAACAATGTACTTAACTCTGACAAAGAATGATTAAAACACTACCCACTCTTCAAAGCCACTAGAGAGCTAGAAAGGTGAGAGAGGTTCAATCCTCTAAGTGAAGAAAGAAGCTTTACAATGAAAGCTAATGAAACTAATTCTAAAAGTAGAAGAACACTAGTTACTTTTTGAGGGTTTTTCCACTTCCAAAAGAGATATATCTAAGCATGTTCCAAGGGATGGTATTTATAGGCAAAATAGGGAGGTAAAAGGCAGACCGAAGTGCTTAAAGTCTAAGCCTATGCCAGAAAATCTGGGTGAAAATCTAATCTGCATGCATTCTGTGAGGGATTAACGTTCGAACATTATTTGGCGTTCGAACTGTAAATCATTTCTTCTCTGAAGTGCGTTCAAACACTATTGGAGTTCAAACGTGGTCATTAATGCAGCCTTGACATCAAAAGTAAGTAGCCTCATGTCATCTCCCTAGCAATCCCTTGGAGATCTTGAATGATTTCAATATGGCATTCGAACATGAAAGTGGCGTTCGAACGTGGAAGCAAAGTCCACTTTGTCATGCAACTTGTTTCTTCCTTCTTGAGTTCTCTTTTAAAACACATGCGTGCTGCTTGGAAATGTGACATTATTTCCCTTAAACCCTTGTACTTCATTTATCCTGAAATATTATCATTTAAACACAATTATCAATCTCATAAAGGCATAATAAGATGTAGCTTTTAACTGTGCATCAAGAAACCCCTAAACACATGGATCCCAAGGATCAACTTAAACTTGTTTAAAGTTGATCATACCTCTTCTTGTCTACATGTTGTGGTTGAAAGGACGGATTTGCCTCTTCTTGCAATGATCATATTGCTCCATTCATGCACATAAATCCGTTGGCCGACCATTATAGTTTCTGGGCACCTGAAAGGGTTGCCATTAAAAGCATATTTCCATAATTCTTATAGTATTAACGTAAATCAAATACATTAGAATAATAAATATAAATATGTAAATAAATGCAGTTAGAATATTTACTCTAAGAATATGTACGGGCTAAAAAAGATAACTAAACATAATGGACTCTGCAATATTTTGGAATAGGAAAACCAAGAAGCCAATAGTGGCTTTATTAGACAATAAATTCCATTTCATACTGGAGGAGGATGCATACCAACTATCATATCATTACTTCATAGTAACATCTAAAATGTAAAATGCATTGATCTAATGAAGAAAGCCAGTGGAAGAGGTAGCAATATGGTCTAAAGGCTACATCAATTACGTGAATTTTCTTTTGCCTTTGTAATTTATGTGGAATATGAAATGAGTGTGCAGATGTATTCAATGTATAATTATATTCAGTATGCATTAAATAAGGATAGATAGAGAAATAATCCAGTGTGTTTAGATGTTTTAGCAGGTAAGGATAAAACTAACATTAACAAATTAATTAAGGGTGAAATAGAAAAACAAATAATTTTCAAGTTAAGTGACTTTTAGGAGTATTTTAGATTAGTCGAAATATACCAAAATATCTTAAAACACTTCAAAATATTCTAAAGACATTGGTGAAAAGATATCAAAATATCTCAAAACACCTCAAAATAATATAGATCACCTCGTAACATTGAAATTTCGCTTTAATTACTATTCTTGTTTCAAATTTTTTATATATATTTAATAGTTTAATTGAATAGGTATAAATGTGGTGAACTTAGTAATTAAGGAGGTGGCTATAAATGGGGTAAACTTTGTAGTTTGAATTAAGAAGATTAAATGGGGTAGGAAAAAAAATTGAGAGGTGGGAATAGCTCCACCCAAGTTTGTTTTGAGCGTGAGAGTGAGAGAGAAAAATCAAATTTTTGGGAGAGATGGAGAATATTGATGATAGTCGTGTCTTAACGTCTACAAAATGGAAATTGTTATAGGCGAGAAAAAAAATTACAAAACTCATTGTGGTTCGTCAGATCAATAAATTTGAGATGATCTAAGCTATCTTTTATGTCTTTATTTTCTCTTTATCTATTAGATATATCTTTGTTTTGTCTTAAAATGATTTGAACTTCTCTTTGTCTCTGAAATTCAAAACTCCATATCCTTATTATATAAATAGACTAGTTATTGCCCGTACCTAAAGGCACGGAGAAATAAAAAAAAATTGTCAACAATAATCATATTTGTATTCACACCCAAAATCAAATCAGAAGCATAGAGGAGAGAGAAATGAATTTAAACATCGGTTATAGTGAGGGTGAGTGGTGGTAATGGTGGGTGGGCGACAGTGGTGGTGATGGGAGATGGTGGTAGTTATGGTGGACGGCAATGACTGTGGTGGTAGTAACAGTCGTAGGTGGCAACGGTGATAGTGGTGGTGGATTTTGGGTAACGATAGTTGTAGTGGCAGTCATGGGTGATGGCGGTGGTGGTGATGGGTGTAGGTGGTGGTGGGCGACAGTGATGGTGGTTGGTAGTGGTGGTGGTGGGGCAACGACGGTGGTGGCGACGATGGTGGGTTGTGGTGGTGGGCGATAATGATGGTGGGTTATGGTGGTGGGCGGTGACGATGGTTGTGGTGGCGATGGTAGGTTGTGGTGGTGGGCGATGACGATGGTGGGTTGTAGTGGTGGGCGGTGACGATGGTGGTGGTGGGCGACAATAGGTGCTTCTGGGCTACAGTGTGATGGGTGGTGGCGATTGGCGGTAGTGATGGTAGGTGTGGTGGGAGTGAGTGGCGGTGATGGTGGTCGATGACAGGTAGTGGTGTTTAGTAGTAGAAGGTGTGGTGGAGGTGGGTGACAGTGGCTGACAGCGATGGTGGGCGACGATAGGTGGTGAGACGATTGATTATGATAAGTTATAAGTTTTAGAAGCACTTTTGAAAAATCACCTCAAACACACCCTTAAAAGTATATTTTCCCTATTAAATATGGGGAGTTAATATTAGCCGTCGAATTAACTTTAAAGTAAAATTCAAAGAGATCTCAATCGTGAAAAGTAAAAATTATTTTATTTATTTTTTGATATTTGAATTGTATTATACTTTATATTATATAGATATCTATACGAATGTTGATAGGAAAAACATACCAAGTTGATAGGACAAAATGCTGATAAATTTTTCCTCTCCTTTTTTCAATGAGCCGATAGAAGGAGAGAAGGGAATGGGAATCGGACAGGCGACTACACCACGCACCCAGTAACCATTGGCCACCCATTCCGTGTCCTCGAATTGACTCTTTTAGTCTTCCAGAACCCGTGCACTGTCGGAAACGAGGGATTGGCTAGCTGATTCCAAGCTGCCAGATTTGGAATGCCTTTTAAAAACTTAAAAGTGAACATGGGTTGGCAACTCCCATCATGAATCCTCCCAAACTTGGATCACTACACGATTCAGTACTGGAAAAGAATATGGCATCCAAAATCATAGCTATAATTATAATTTTTTAAATGTAATGTTATAATTATTTGAGTAAATTCATAATCGATCATAAATTATAATCGAATATTATGATCAATCATAAATTATTTTAATTAGTTATAACTTTTTTTACAAATTGTACTTTAACCTTTAAGGGTTCGTTTAGTAGGCGTATTATAAGAAGATTAAATATTGAATTGTACTATTTTTTATTTAATCGGGCCTAATATTTTATTTGGTAAACATATTTGATACCGTATTAATTTCAAAAACGTACAGTAATCGTATATTTGTCGTATATTTTTTATATGATAAACCTATAATATGAAAGTATTTTAATACCACCAAGAGAGATGTTATTATAATCTTACTCAAACGTATTATTCTACACATTTACTATTACAACTCACAACTCACAACTGATAAAATCAAGCTGTCAACAATATAACAAATACTAATTAAGGGTATTTTTGTTAATTTAACATTAATACGAAGAAATAATTATCTAACCAAACAATCAATTGGATTAAATAACTACTATCTAACGTTTATGTTGTCTATTGTCAAATACTAGATAAAATTACGTATTATTCTAATACTCTATTTAATCTTGTCTTTTGTCCTTCTGTATTATATTAAATTGGATTACCTAATTTAATCCATCTATTTTTAATATGGTAATCAAACGAGCCCTAAAAGTTATAATTTTTATGATCAATTATAACATTTTGAAATCGATCATATCCTTTGAAAGTTATAACTTAAACTTTAAAAAGTTGTAACTTTAACTTTAAAAAATTAAAAAAATTTCATGTCTTTGCTTTGATTATGGGCCTTCTAAAATTTTAAAATCAAAACAGGGGGTTCTGTGCCATTTTTAATCCACTGGGTTGTCATGGCCTCCCCATCAGTTTAAAAAATGGGGTTTTTGGAAGTCGGTACACCTAATTAGAGTTATTTGGCAAAAAGTACACATTAAAAAATGTCTTGGAAAAAAGTACACTACATATATACAAAGACCTAAATACCCCATTTATGGTCATTTAATTCAAAATCTCTTATCTTTAATGCACCTTGATTCATATATATATATATATACTTGTTTGAATTTATATATATATATAAATTCGTATATATATATATATATATATATATATATATATATATATATATATGAGAACTTTAATATTCTATATTTGTATATCCTCCTTTGATTCATGCGAATTTTTTTTGGAACTTTAAAATTCTATATTTGCATGTCCTCCCTTGATTCATGCGAATTTTTTTTTTAAAGTGATTTTGTTTTCAAATTATATTTAATGCACCTTGATTCATGCGTTTTTTTTTTTTTGGAAAGTGGTTTTATTTTCAAATTAATTTAATATCCGAAATAGTGTAATAGTGTAACAATAACAGTGTAACAATAAAAGTGTAACAGTGTAACAATAACAGTGTAACAATAACAGTGTAACAAGCTATATACACAAAATATTGTACTATTACATTTTGTTAAACATATATTTTCACATAATTTCATTCAAAACAGTCCATCTCCATTTAGAATTTATTACCACATGCACAAAATGTAACAATAAAAGTGTAATAGTGTAACAATAACTGTTACACTGTTATTGTTACACTTTTATTGTTACACTGTTATTGTTACACTATTATACTATTTCGAATATTAAATTAATTTGAAAATAAAATAACTTTCCAAAAAAAAAAAGGCATGAATAAAAGTGTATTAAATATAATTTGAAAACAAAATCACTTTCCAAAAAAAATTCGCATGAATCAAGGGAGGACATACAAATATAGAATATTAAAGTTCCAAAAAAAATTCGCATGAATCAAGAGAGGATATACAAATATAGAATATTAAAGTTCTTATATATATATATATGTGTGTGTGTGTGTGTATACGAATTTATATATGTATATATATGTATATGTGTGTACGAATATATATATATATATATATATATATGTGTGTGTGTGTGTGTATATATAAAAATTCCTGTATATATATATATATGTGTGTGTGTGTGTGTGTGTGTGTGTGTGTATACTTGTTTGAATTTGTATATATATTCAAACAAGCATATACACGAATTTAATGCACCACTTTCCCATAAAACTATGAGATATTTAATGCACCACTTTCCAAAGAAAATACACATGGATCAATGGAGGACAAAAATGTCACAAAAAAATCAATAAAATTCAAATAATATACTTAGATACAAATAAGTATCAAAATTAAAGACTTAATTACCCAACATTTTTTTCTGTGTACTTTTTTACAATTAAGTCTAATTTGGTGTACCCCCTTCCAATTTTCCCTTAAAAAATAAAGCATGGGCTTTAGGCCCCATATTTTTAGAAGCCCTCATACTTTTAGGAGAAATTTTCAGACCGGTCCCTTTTTGTGGATTTATTTGGTGATAAGTTCATCAAAGAAACGTGTTTAATATTATGTCCATTTTGATATTCATTGTCCAAAATACCCCTAATAGTTATGTTTAATTAAATCAAATTTGAAAACTAACAACTCCTAAATTTTAGAAGTTTGACAAACATTAAAATTTTTTTTTTTCTCATATCTATCTATATCTATATGTGGAATATGACTATTTATTTCTCTCTCTTACAGTAACATTAAAAAAATAATAATAGCCTTTAAACATAAAAAATGTATCACTGAAATACAAAAAAAATATCATTTAAACACAAAAAAAAATAGTAACATTTAAACACAAAAATTGGGGTTGTGTTTGTTTCTTGGCCTAAATTCCTGTATGTGGAGCCAAATCCAAGACCAATTGCATCATTAGTATTCCATTCGAGACAATATAACGTAACAATCAATTCACATCACTTTCATAGCATGGCGGAGTTAAATTATTGTATGTGAAGTTAATTGCCCCACTAATTATTTAGATCAATCTGTAACACAACAAACTGTTATTTAATTTTGACTCAATAATGCAACAGTCAATCTACTACTATCATAGCACGACAGAACTAAATTCATATATGTGGGGTCATAACCACCACAGACGGTTTAGATTAGTCTCCATCGTTACTAATTACTATTCCATTTGGCTCAAAAATGCAATAGTCAGTCTACAACTTCTATAGCACGACGGAGTAAAATTCATATATGTGGAATTCATACGGAGGGGTATGAATGTTTTTTAATCTTGCCATTAATGGAGTTAAGTGGTGCATTTTAGTATAAAAATCACAACAGGGTTATGTGCCTTTTTTAATCCACCGGGGTTGTCAGGGCCGACCCATCAATTTAAAAGATAAAGCCTGGGATTTTGGCCCCAAATTTTAGAAGGCCTCGTAATTTTAGATATAGTATCAAAAGCAGCCTTCCCCTTAGTAAATCCTCCTACTTCAAATCTGACAAAAACTTTTCATGTCTTTGCTTTGATTAATTAAATGAAGAAAACATTCTACTGTTCTTCACAATATAAAGTTTCCAACTTAGGACAAGGTTTAGTGGTTCCCTGATTATTATTTTTTATGTTTCACCACTAGATTTTGATTCTGAATATTGTGTGCTCAGTTTAATATGAGATGTTTTTTTAACTTATAAAAGTACTTGTCAAAATGAGTTCTGTCCATTACGAATAAAACAAAGTCAGTGACTCTATTTGTATTGTTTTATCCTATTCTTCTTTTAGAGTTTCTATATTTATGTAGCTATTTGTTTAAGATGGAGCTATTCTCATCCCATAAATATTTATTCCCAACTGTTATTATCAAACTATTAAGTCTATCCCTTCTAAATTTTTTTATTTTTTTTGAGGAAGGGGAAGGGGAAGGGGAAGGGGGAGGGGAACTTGAACCCTTGACTTCAAGAAGACAAAGTTTTTACAAGACAAGGAGTATCATTGGACCAAAGACCCATTGGTTATCCCTTCTATACCCACCCCATTAGTAACTAAATTCACTTCATGCTATCTACACCACTTTAATAAGTACGTTCACTCATTCTATGTACATCTCTTAATAATTAAGTCCATCTCATTATGTACTCACCAATTAGTGACTAAACTCACCACATTTACATGTTAATATATCATTTAACTTGTAATCATCACTCAATAAATAAAAAAACTATAATCAATAATCAATAAAAGGTCCCCTGCCACCGTTGCCGTTTCTGGGAGTGGAGTAGGTCTTCCAGACCGAACCACTATATATCTCCGTGTTGACCCGATATTTACATTATTGTCATTGATTGCTCTATTAATTGTCCATTAATTACACTTTATCACACACTCGACTGTTAATCCTGCATAAGACCGTTTTGTGCATCATCAGTTTGGCGTCGTTTGTGAAAAGCGATTAAGTTTTCTACTACCTTACTACTCTCTTTCAAATACATGGCCTTCACGATCAGGTCGATGAGTCAACAACCGGGGGACAAAAACTCGGCCCTCCAGGAGGAGGCTTCGCCTCCGCCCACATCCGTGAAACCATCCACTGCGATGACTCCCGTTGTCGGGCAACAACTTTTACAGACCATGCAACTGCTGGTAAACCAGAACTAGCAAATCATCCAGTTGATGCTCGCCCCAGGAGGCGTCACCCCTCAGCTTGTAAGAGGAGCACCACTCCCTCCGACGAGAGAAGCACCACAACCTATCCACTATGGGCGCCAAGCCGCCCCCCACCGTGAGGCCCCGCGCTAGGACGCCAGTCACCCGGGAGTCTACATCGCCACGAGAGTCCCGGGAGTCTACACTGCCACGAGAGTCCCGAGAGTCTACACCGCTACGGGAGTCCCAGGAGTCTACGCCGCCACGGGAGTCTACAGCGCCATAAGAGTCGCAAGAGTCTACAACGCCACGGGAGTCCCGCGAGTCTACAGCACCACAGGAGTCCCAGGAGTCTACAGCGCCACGAGAGCCCCAGAGTCTACACCGCCACGGGAGTCCCGCGAGTCTACACCGCCACAGAAATCCTAAGAGTCTACCTTACTACTCTCTTTCAAATACATGGCCTTCACGATCAGGTCGATGAGTCAACAACCGGGGGACAAAAACTCGGCCCTCCAGGAGGAGGCTTCGCCTCCGCCCACATCCGTGAAACCATCCACTGCGATGACTCCCGTTGTCGGGCAACAACTTTTACAGACCATGCAACTGCTGGTAAACCAGAACTAGCAAATCATCCAGTTGATGCTCGCCCCAGGAGGCGTCACCCCTCAGCTTGTAAGAGGAGCACCACTCCCTCCGACGAGAGAAGCACCACAACCTATCCACTATGGGCGCCAAGCCGCCCCACACCGTGAGGCCCCGCGCTAGGACGCCAGTCACCCGGGAGTCTACACCGCCACGAGAGTCCCGGGAGTCTACACTGCCACGAGAGTCCCGAGAGTCTACACCGCTACGGGAGTCCCAGGAGTCTACGCCGCCACGGGAGTCTACAGCGCCATAAGAGTCGCAAGAGTCTACAACGCCACGGGAGTCCCGGGAGTCTACAGCACCACAGGAGTCCCAGGAGTCTACAGCGCCACGAGAGCCCCAGAGTCTACACCGCCACGGGAGTCCCGCGAGTCTACACCGCCACAGAAATCCTAAGAGTCTACATCGTCACACGAGTCATGGGAGCCTACACCGCCACGAAGTCTCAGGAGTCTACACCGCCACGGGAGTCCCGGGAGTCTACATTGCCAGGGGAGTCCCCAGAGTCTACACCACTAGCGAAATCCTGGGAGGAAGTATAACGCTCCCCTACGCTCGCCTACTCAATGCATAATGCCTCCACCCACCATGAGACAAGCCTAGACACTATCCCAAGAAAGCTCGACGTCTCGGAGACAGCTCCATAGGCCTCGGGAGACCACACTCTGAGACTAGAGGCACCCGACTCCTTTGTGCCTACTCCACGGGAGCCCTTCGGGACCTTGCTACCATCTACGGTACCATGTTGGAGATTATACGTGGATGGGTCCTCCACCAGTAAGGACGGCGACACAGGACTAGTGTTGATCACCCCCCATGGCACTCCATTCAAGTACGCTATCTCCCTCCACTTTGCAACACCCAACAACCAAGCTGAATGTGAGGCCCTCAAATCAGGCTTGAAGCTCGCATTGGAGATGGAGGCCCTCTGCCTGACAGAATATAGTGACTCACAGCTGATAGTCAACTAGGTAAAGGGAGGGCTCCCCACAGCGTCCGTGCCCAGCGCCTAGGCACCCGTGCCAACCAACACCCCAGCGCCAGCACACCTGCCTATGCAGTGGCGTTGGCTAGATCGTTTGCAAGGCATCACCCAGGGCCACTGCCTGCCTAGTGGCGTTGCCCAGACCACCTGCTACAAGCATTGCCCAAACCGCTCAGCTCCAAGGCGTCGCCCATAATCCTCAGCGTGCACACCAGCACTCAACGCTTAGCACCAGCCAGCGCCAACGCCCAGCACCTGCCAGCCAGCGCCCCAGCCTGCGTCACCCATGGCCACTGCCTAGTGACGTCACCCAGCCACAACTAGTGGCTTCGCTCTCTGCCTACAGTCATGGTGTCGCCCAGTTGGCCCACGGTGTCTCTTCCTGTCGCCCACATCTTTGGCGCCACCACACCTGTACACAACACCATTCAAGGTCCATACCCAATAGCGTCCGTGCCCAGCGACGGTCAGCGCCCCTCGGCATCCGTGCCCAGTGACGTCTGTGCCCAACGTCGCTAAATTCCCCTCGGCATCCGTGCCCAGCGACCCTCTTCTCAATCTCTAGCTTATCGGCTCTCATGAGAGTCGCCAAAAAGCTTGGTCTATCTCTACTCTACTTTCAAGCAGGCAACCTATATTTCCAGCTTAACGGTTCTCACGAGAGTCGCCAAAAGCTTGGCCTATCTATGATTCACTCTCAAACAAGCAGCCTATGTCTCCAGTTTAGCGGCTCTCTCGTGAGTCACCAAAAACTTGGCCTATCTCTGTTCTGCTATGAAGCAGGCAGCCTATGTCTCCAACTTAGCGGCTTTCATGAGAATCGCCAAAAGCTTGGCCTATCTCTGCTTCACTCTCAAGCAAGCAGCCTATGTCTCCAGCTTAACAACTCTCTCGTGAGTCGTCAAAAGCTTGACATATCTCTATTCTGCTATAAAGCAGGCAGCCTATGTCTCCAGCTTAGCGGTTCTCACGAGATTCGCTACAAGCTTGGCCTAACTCAGCATGTGCTTATACGCAAACAACCTCGTTCTCTAGAAGCTCAGCCTCGAGAGTTGTTGCTCTCTTATGAGCCAACTTCAACTGCAGCCTAGTGCCCAGGTCTCCCTTCCACCAAAGCTCTCTACACCTCGTTGAGTTAAAGCGTCCTCAAAAGTACAAAAAAGCCGTAGTCATAAGCAAATTTCTAAAGCCAGAATGTCAGCATGACCAAGCATACAGAAGAGAGGGTTCCACATAACAGCGGGGGTACCATAGCAAAGTCCTCTATCTTGATATCGATGATACCCTCAAGACCCTGAGAGCTGACATCCAAGGGTGTCACAAACCTCCAAAGCCTCTCCTCAGCCAAAATTCACATCCTGCAGTAGGGACACAAAACCATTGCTAGAAGTAGGATAATTAAGTGAAGCGCTAGAGGCATCAAACCAAGTCTTTCGAGAAACAGCAGAATCGTTAGACCTCAGCTGGGAAGCACTAAGGGCATCAGATCACATGTGACGCCCCAATTTCCGGGGGTCCTATATTAACTGTTGATCATACTTCAACCCGCGGAAGTACCCGTGGATGTCGCTCAACCCAACACCACGTCGATAGCATCCACTTAACCGGAATCCTAACCCATAATTGTAAACCGGATTCAATTATTCATTGGGCTCAACCAAGATCCAACATACCATGATTTATATTTTATTTACATCATTGGAGGGAAGGAAAACATAGACCGAAAATAGGGCAAAGCAGTTTGAAAATTTGAAATCTCTTGAGAGTGTACCGGTACGCAGTACCAGTACAGTCTGTCAACTGGAAAATGCGTACCGGTATGCAGTACCGGTATGGTTTGCCTACTGGAAAATGCGTACCGGTACGCAGTACCGGTACCCTCTGCCCAGTTTTCCCTTTTTCATCTGTTTTTCATTTTCAATTCATTTCAAACCTTCCCCAAATCATCAACTACATGTGTAATAAGATTTTCCATATAAAACATTATTTGTACAAGTTTCATTACAATTGATTCCATATATTTACACATCAAAATGGAATTTTCACAAAAACTTTACAGAAATAACCATAAAAGCCACAAGTCGACTTTCTTCAACCTTGGGGCTCGAAATGGGAGCCGTCCGCCGGTGTAAACCCCGCACCTGAAATATTTTTTCCACAAAGGGTGAGCCACGCACAATAGGGTATCTCCTAAAAAGGCTACTCCCCAACCTATATGCATATGAAATGTTCACATGCCACAAATCAACAATTCAAAACATTCCAATTTAGAATATGCACTCCATGTTGGAATCTACCATGTCATGCCATGAAATGAGATGAGACTCACTCACGCACATCATCCCAAGCCCTTCCCGGCTCCTCAACACATGCAAGTGCCAATTTGTATTACCCGTCATTTATGTTGCACATCAAATGACATTTCATTCTAGGGTCTTTATAGGGGTGGATGTTCATGGACTCACACCAAAGGTCACCCAACCTACACGGAATTGACGGACTTCCACCGAGGGTTCCACGTACACCCACACACTTCATGGGCCGAGCCAAGGGAGTGCGTATCCCAATCACCGGGTCTTGCACCTGAGGGATCTTCTAGCCCTTCTTGCTACCCCAACCCTATCAACCATGCAAACCGTGAGACTCGACTAGGTCATCGACCCATCTTGCCCGAGCCCACTCGTCATCCACCACGCGTGGTGAAGACAACCACCATGCACACACACCCACTAAATGCGATGTTCCCGTGCATATGCAACATGATGTCCCATTGCAACGATAATACGATGTTCAATATGGTATGAGTGACATATGAACATTTACGACACGTTTCATATACTTCATGGCAAAATCATATCATAAGCATATAATTCCCATAAAACAATTTCCAAGCATGTTGTCACATAATTATGCTATCAACATTTTAAATTCTCAAGGCATATATATAAACACATAACATGCCCACAATTCCACATAACACAAGAGTCATATTGGGCCATTCTCACATACCTACTTTAGAAGTCCCAACTAGCAATTTCTAATTATCAATCCATGCTAGGATTCATCTTTACCCTTTTCAATACTCATTTCACCCCATTTAACAACAATAGGCAAATGATATATATATATATCCATCTACCCATTTCACCTAAGCATTCTAGGTGTGGAATGAACCTTGGTAGGAGGGAACCCTATCTCTTGAAGCGTAAGGAACGACCGTAGGAAGCTCCAAGACCCGATTCAAACTCTAAGCCCTAGTTTTCAAAAATCCCATCCTTGGAATTTCGCCCAAACCCGACCTCCTTGGTATGGTTTCGTACCCCTTGACGCGTAGAACAATCTTTGTTCTTGGCCCGAGTGGATTTGAGCTCCCAATCTTTGTAGATCGTAGAGAGAAGGTGGAGAAACTCAAGCCTTTCCCTTTCTTCTTTCTCACGTTAAAACCGGCTGAGCAAAATGGGTGAGAAATCTAATTTTCTCCCCTTTAAATACCCTTTAAATACTTGGCCCACAATGCGCCACACGGCCCTTATTTCCCCAGGTCCGTTTTAGCCCCGAAACGATTAAATTTCGCTCCGGTTCAAGTTCAAAATATTTTTATTTTAACTTGCAGTCATTTATTTCCCAAAATTTAAAATTTTATTCAGAATTTCGTTCTTGGGTCTCCCGAGGCCCGACTACCTCGTAAAACGTGAAAAATCTGACTGTCACGGAATTCAACGAAATTTGACAAGGTAACTAGATTTTGCGAGACGAATCCAACGGTGAGGTCCGTTTTGTCATCCGAGATCTAGAAAAATTTAGGTTTACAACCCGTACCGTAGTGGTAAATTACCGTTTTACCCTTTTTCACAAAAGTTCAAATTTATCCGGGTTTTATATTTTTCCCCCCTTAAACGAATTTCGTCCCCGAAATTCACACACTCATGCACATACAACCACCTGCATATACAACAGTCATATCATACTAAATGACTACAAGAATGTACCTCCATCCTCAAATAAGAAAGGATAATTGGCACGTATGGTGTCCTCACGCTCCCATGTTACCTCCTCCACTCCCCGATGTTGCCATAACACCTTCATTAGCCTCACGGTCTTGCCTCGCAAAACCTGCTCCCGGCTATCCATGATACGCACCGGTCCCTCCTCGAAGGTCCCATCAGCATCAACAATAAGCTCGCCCCAATCCACCACATGAGTCGGATCTATGGTGTATTTTCGGAGCATGGAGACATGGAATACCGCGTGAACACCCGATAAATTTGGCGGTAACGCCAACCTGTAAACCACAGTACCAACCCTCTCAAGTACTTCAAAGGGCCCAATATACCTCAGCGACAGCTTTCCCCGCTTGCTGAATCTGACCACTCCTCTCTTAGGCATCACCTTCAAGAAGACATGATCCCCCACCTCAAACTCCAGAGGTAGCCGCCGTCTATCGGCGTAGTTCTTCTGCCGGCTTTGAGCCGTGAGAAGACGTTTCTTTATCAGGTCCACCTTCTCCGAGGTGTCTCTTATCAAGTCTGGACCCGTAGAGGGTCTCTCTCCAACCTCCGTCCAACAGATCGGAGAACGGCAAGGCCTCCCATAAAGTGCCTCATAGGGTGTCATCCATATGCTCGCCTGATAACTGTTATTATAGGCGAATTCCACTAAGGGTAAATGCTCTTCCCAGCTACCCTTGAGGTCTAGGACGCATGCCCGTAGCATGTCCTCTAATGTCTGGATGGTCCTCTCCGACTGACCGTCCGTTTGGGGATGAAAAGTTGTGCTCATCATCAACTGAGTCCCCATGGCTCGCTGGAAACTCTCCCAAAAATGAGCCGTAAACCTGGGATCCCGATTCGATACTATAGATACGGGCACCCCATGCAACCGGACTATCTCCCGTATGTACAACCTGCAGAATTCCTCCAATGTGAAGGTCATCCGCACCGCCAAAAAGTGTGCCGACTTCGTAAGCCGATCCACTATCACCCACACCGCGTCATGCCCCCGCGATTTCCGTGGCAAGTGGGTCACAAAATCCATCGTGACGTGCTCCCACTTCCACTCAGCCACCTCCAAGGGCTGGAGCAACCCTGCTGGTCTCTGGTGCTCGGTTTTAACCTGCTGACATGTGAGGCATCTACTGACAAAGTCGCCAATTTGCCTCTTCATCCCGCTCCAATAATACTGGCGACGAAGGTCATGATACATCTTCGTGCCGCCTGGATGCACCGCAAAACGGGAACAATGGAACTCCCTGAGGATCTCCTCTCTCAGATCCGTAGACTGGGGGACCACAACCCTTCCCCTAAACCGAAGACTGCCATCTAAGTGAATGGCCCAGCCCTCGTTACCGGTACCCGTCTGCACTCGGTCCCTGATGGATGATAACTCTGGGTTCTACCCCTGGGACTCCATCACTCTGCTCAGTAGGGAATGTGTAGCCACCAAGCTCCCTAAAGCACCCTGAGTCCGACCCCGATAATGCAGCCCAAATTGGCCCACAGTCTCAAGCATCCGCCACTCCCGGGAAGCCACACTAGCCAAGACTCCCCGTGACTTCCGGCTAAGTGCATCAGCCACCACATTTGCCTTACTAGGGTGGTAATGTAAAGTGAAGTCATAGCCCTCTAGGTACTCCATCCACCTACGCTGCCTCATGTTGAGGTCCCGCTGAGTGAAGATGTACTTCAGACTTTTGTGGTCCGAAAACACCTCAAATTGTTCACCATATAAATAGTGGCGCCAAGCCTTCAAGGCAAAGACAATGGCCACCAACTCCATGTCATGCGTGGGGTAATTCTATTCGTGGTTCTTTAATTGTCGAGAACCATAAGCCACCACTCTCCCGGACTGCATCAAGACACAACCAAGTCCGTCCTTGGAGGCATCGCAGTACACCGTGTAATTTTGTCCCCTCTCCGGAACAATAAAGATAGGAGCTGAAGTGAGCCTCCTCTTTAGCTCCTGGAATGCCTTCTCACACGAATCATTCCACTCGAACTTGACCTCCTTCCGGATCAATCTAGTCATAGGTGCGGCTAGTCGGGAGAAGTCTTCGATGAATATCTGGTAGTACCCTGCCAATCCCAAGAAACTACGTATCTCCAAGACTGACTTCGACCTCTCCCAATTCATCACCGCCTCTACCTTCTCCGGGTCAACTGACACCCCCGAAGCCGACACCACGTGTCCCAAAAATTTCACCTCCGTAAGTCAAAATTCACACTTACTGAACTTGGCGTACAACTGGTGGTCCCTCAAGGTCTGGAGAACAACCCTCAAGTGACCCTCATGCTCCTCCTCTGTCTTGGAGTAGATCAGGATGTCATCAACAAACACCATGACAAACTGATCTAAATAGGGTTGGAACACCCTATGCATGAGATCTATGAATGCCGCTGGGGCATTCGTCAATCCAAATGGCATCACTGTGAATTTGAAATGCTCATACCGCGTTCTGAACGCCGTCTTAGGGATATCTGCCTCCCTAATCCTCAACTGATGGTAGCCCGTGCGGAGATCTATCTTGGAATAGACCCGCGCTCCCCTCAGCTGATCAAACAAATCATCAATCCTCGGCAAAGGGTACCTATTCTTGATGGTGACCCGGTTCAACTGCCGATAGTCTATACACAATCGAAGGGTCTTGTCCTTCTTCTTAGCAAACAGCACCGGAGCGCCCCAAGGTGAAGTGCTCGGTCTAATAAAACCCTTGTCCAATAATTCTTGTAATTGGACCTTGAGCTCTTGCAACTCAGCTGGCGCCATCCTATGTGGAGTCATAGAAATGGGCGAAGTACCCGGATGCAACTCGATGCTAAAGTCCACATCCCTATGGGGAGGTAATCCCGGTAACTCGTTCGGAAAAAACGTCCTCATACTCACACATCACCCGAGGTAGACCCAATTCTTGTCTCGCCTCATCCTCCAGGGAAAGGCTCGCAAGCCAACCTATCAACTGTCCATGCCATCGAGAGTCATACACGGCTTGGGACAAAACATCATGTTTTTCCCCCTGAAACTTGAAACAAACACCGTCCGGTGTATAGGCAGTGACCCTCTTCCTATCACAATCAATGACGACCCGATGCGCCGCCAACCAGTCCATCCCGAGGATGACATCGAACTCCGACATGTCCATAACTCTAAGGTCCACAGTGAGTAGAATCCCCGAGATCTCTAACTCACAACCCCAACATATCTGATTTACACACACCCTAGCTCCTAGGGGTGAATTCACATACAACGGCTCTTCCAAGGTATCAACCTCTAAGACCAAATCCCTCACACATGATGCAGAAATGAATGAATGTGATGCACCAAAGTCAAATAACACCCTAGTCCATAAGCGAGAGAGTAGAAATGTACCCTGAATGACTGACTGATCCACTGGCTCAGCCTGAGGTGTAATGGCGTAGACACGCCCCTGGGTCCCCGAAGTTCCAGCCTGCATGCCCTGTACTCGGCCTCGACCCATGCCCTGGCCCATCTGGCCTGACTGCGGAGTCCCCGCTCGAAAAGTGGTAGGGGCCTGAGTAGCACCCTGGAACTGATATTGGTTTCCCTGGCCCATGGTGGGGTAGGGAGGAACAAAATGTGTCTGTGGCTATCCCACTAATGACTGGGACTGAGATGTCCCATCGCTCTGGGATCCTTGCCTCTGAGGACAATCCCGACTCATATGCCCCGGTTGGTGGCAATGGAAACATGTCTTCTGGCCTACCTGGTAGGTAGTCCTGAAGTTTCTCCCGCCTTGGGAAAGTTGCCCTTGACCTTGGCCTTGATAGCCGCGGCCCTGTCCTTGTTGTCCTTGTGGAGCATAAGTCCTCTACTTCTTCCCCGAACTAGAAGAAGAGGATTGGCCCTCCTTCTTCTTATCCTTAGCACCCGCTTCACGGATGCTTCGTGCATCGTCAACCTCTCTCTCAATGGCCATAGCTGTCTCGACCAAAGAGTCCAAGTCTTACAGGCGGAGGCCCACAATCTTTCCTCGGATGGATAGTTTCAACCCATCCTCAAACCTTCTTACCTTGGCCATATCCGTGGCCACGTAATCATCAACAAATCGGGCTAATTCGGTGAACTTAACCACATACTCCATCACAGTCATTGACCCTTGCTTCAAATCTAGGAATTCCCGGGCCTTTGCATGTCGAACGGCCGTTGGGAAATATTTACCCATGAAGAGCTCCCTAAACTCTCCCCATGTCGTGGCCTCTAAGTTCTTCGAGGCCGTCACCCAATCCCACCACAATTGGGATTCTCCCTCTAACTGGAATGCAGCTAGTCTTATCTTAGTAGCGTCTGAGGTGACCTCCATTGCCCCTAAGATCTTATTAACTTGCCGGAACCAATGGTCTGCCACCATCGGATCCGCCCCTCCCACGAAGACTGGAGGTTTGTGTGCTTTAAACTGTTGGAGGTTACTCGTGCCTCTATTCCCGGCATTTGCACTAGCTTGTGCAAAGTAGCCGCCATCATGCCCATGGTTTCCGTAAACGCTTGTTGGTCGAAGACCGGTGGTGGTTGATTATTGTTCCGCCCACCGCCTCGACGTCCTCTTCTTCCACTTGCCACCTACACACACGTCAAGTGGCAATGGCACAATAACTTAGTATCCCGAGATAGGGACCAAAGTTAAAACGTTCAAATTTTTCTCATTGTCTCACTAGTAGAGCGTATGCCTCCAATAGTAGACATCTACACCTTGAACTATCCTGTTTGTTCACTTTCCCACTCCTACGGTTAAGTTCTCTAACCCTAGGGTGCTCATTTTCCATACACATTTTACCATGCATATAATTTACACAACACATACCACATAACATGTAGCAATTTAATCACATAATGTGTAATGCACAATGAATGCAATGGTCTAGACTCATGCCCCATCAAGCCCTAGGTAATTCGCACACCTATGCTCTGATACCAAGCTGTGACGCCCCAATTTCCGGGGGTCCTATATTAACCGTTGATCATCCTTCAACCCGCGGAAGTACCCGTGGATGTCGCTCAACTCAACACCACGTCGATAGCATCCACTTAACCGGAATCATAACCCACAATTGTAAGCCGGATTCAATTATTCATTGGGCTCAACCAAGATCCAACATACCATGATTTATATTTCATTTACATCATTGGAGGGAAGGAAAAGATAGACCGAAAATAGGGCAAAGCAGTTTGAAATTTTGAAATCTCTTGAGAGTGTACCGGTACGCAGTACCGGTACAGTCTGTCTACTGGAAAATGCGTACCGGTATGTAGTACCAGTACGGTTTGCCTACTGGAAAATGTGTACCGGTACCCTCTGCCCAGTTTTCCCTTTTTCATCTATTTTTCATTTTCAATTCATTCCAAACCTTCCCCAAATCATCCACTACAGGTGTAATAAGATTTTCCATATAAAACATGATTTGTACAAGTTTCATTACAATTGATTCCATATATTTACACATTAAAATGGAATTTTCACAAAAACTTTACAGAAATAACCATAAAAGCCACAAGTCGGCTTTCTTCAACATTGAGGCTCGAAATGGGAGCCGTCCGCTGGTGTAAACCCCGCACCTGAAATGTTTTTCCCACAAAGGGTGAGCCACGCTCAATAGGGTATCTCCTAAAGAGTCTACTCCACAACCTATATGCATATGAAATGTTCACATGCCACAAATCAACAATTCACAACATTCCAATTTAGAATATGCACTCCATGTTGGAATCTACCATGCCATGCCATGAAATGAGATGAGACTCACTCACGCACATCATCCCAAGCCCTTCCCGGCTCCTCAACACATGCAAGTGCCAATGTGTATTACCCGTCATTTATGTTGCACATCAAATGACATTTCATTCTAGGGTCTTTATAGGGGTGGATGTTCATGGACTCACACCAAGGTCACCCAACCTACACGGAATTGAAGGACTTCCACCGAGGGTTCCACGTACACCCACACACTTCATGGGCCGAGCCAAGGGAGTGCATATCCCAATCACCGGGTCTTGCACCCAAGGGATCTTCTAGCCCTTCTTGCTACCCCAACCCTATCAACCATGCAAACCGTGAGACTCGACTAGGTCATCGACCCATCTTGCCCGAGCCCACTCGTCATCCACCACGCGTGGTGAAGACAACCACCATGCACACACACCCACTAAATGCGATGTTCCCGTGCATATGCAACATGATGTCCCATTGCAACGATAATACGATGTTCAATATGGTATGAGTGACATATGAACATTTACGACACATTTCATATACTTCATGGCAAAATCATATCATAAGCATATAATTCCCATAAAACAATTTCCAAGCATGTTGTCACATAATTATCCTATCAACATTTTAAATTCTCAAGGCATATATATAAACACATAACATGCCCACAATTCCACATAACACAAGAGTCATATTGGGCCATTCTCACATACCCACTCTAGAAGTCCCAACTAGCAATTTCTAATTATCAATCCATGCTAGGATTTATCTTTACCCTTTTCAATACCCATTTCACCCCATTTAACAACAATAGGCAAATGATATATATATATATATATATATATATATATATATATATATATATATATATATATATATATATATATATATATATATATATATATCTATCCACCCATTTCACCTAAGCATTCTAGGTGTGGAATGAACCTTGGTAGGAGGGAACTCTACCTCTTGAAGTGTAAGGAACGACCGTAGGAAGCTCCAAGACCCGATTCAAGCTCTAAGCCCTAGTTTTCAAAAATCCCGTCCTTGGAATTTCGCCCAAACCCGACCTCCTTGGTATGGTTTTGTACCCCTTAACGCGTAGAACAATCTTTGTTATTGGCCCGAGTGGATTTGAGCTCCCAACCTTTGTAGATCGTAGAGAGAAGGTGGAGAAACTCAAGCCTTTCCCTTTCTTCTTTCTCACGTTAAAACCGGCTTAGCAAAATGGGTGAAAAATCTGATTTTCTCCCCTTTAAATACCCTTTAAATACTTGGCCCACAATGCGCCACACGACCCTTATTTCCCCGGGTCCGTTTTAGCCCCGAAACGATTAAATTTCGCTCCGGTTCAAGTTCAAAATATTTTTATTTTAACTTGCAGTCATTTATTTCCCAAAATTTAAAATTTTATTCAGAATTTCGTTCTTGGGTCTCCCGAGGCTCGACCGCCTCGTAAAACGTGAAAAATTCGACTATCTCGAAATTCAACAAAATTTGACAGGGTAACTAGATTTTGCGAGACGAATCCAACGGTGAGGTCCGTTTCGTCATCCGAGATCTAGAAAAATTCAGGTTTACACCCCGTACCGTAGTGACAAATTATCGTTTTACCCTTTTTCACAAAAGTTCAAATTTACCCGGGTTTTACATCTCATGCCTTCTAAAAGGAGGGGAAGTCATCATCCTAGTGGCGTAGAGAGCCTTCGTCGTTAATCCATCAACCACGGGATCACCTGTGAAAGAGAGAATTTTCATAAATCAAAGACATCATCAATTTGTCTGGGGTCCTTCATGGTGTCGCCTGTGGCACCGCCCAGTCTTATGCCTTCCCTGGTGTTGCCCAGGTTCATACCTGTTGTGCCACTCACCAAAGCATCTTCATCTCCATGCATCGAAGCGTCCATTCTTCTCTTCATCCTCTCTCCAACAATGGCATTACCAAATACAGAAATAAGCTTCAAAAATGCTATGGATGAAAAGCTGAAGAAGCCACCATATGGAACAAGATATATCTGTTCTACCCAAAGGAAGGAGCTCACTCATGCCCTCAACCCCCAATCACTACTAGGGCTTGGGGCATAAGGAGCAAATGATGAGCCCAGATTTAACTGGGTCAAGCCAATTAATGAGCTAAGCCCAAATCAGCTATAAGGCGGGTCAAGCCCAATTCATGGATTCGACCCAGTCTAGAGTTCAAGGGAACAATTATCGGGATACTCACTCTTGAAGATCAAGGCTACCTTTAATTGTACTTACCTTTTGTAGCTCCCTGAAGATCTAGTACCTTTACCCTCACGTCACCACCTTAACTAAGACTCTGTGCCTAAAAATTGTAAGCTCTCTCTACATGAGAGGACACCTCTCTATAGACCCCCACACATAGCTTTTCTCTCTTCTAGCAATTGTATCCCTCCCAGGACTAACCAATACTCTCTCTCTCGTTCACCTTACTTAATCGATAAAAGGTCTCCCAGTCACCGTTGTCGTTTCCCGGAGTGGAATAGGTCACTCAGATCAAACCACTATATATATGCGTGCTGACCCAATATTTATATTATTGTCATTGATTGCTCTATTAATTGTCCATTAATTACACTTTATCACACACTCGACTGTTAATCTTGCATAAGACAATTTTGTGTATCATCACGTTAGATATGTTTTTATTTTGTTTTAAAACGATTTGAACTTTTCTTTATCGCTGAAATTTAAAATTTCATATCCTTATTATGTAAATAGATGTCGCATACGAATGTTGATAGGACAAAATGCTGAAAAAAATTTCCTTTTCTTTTTTTCAATGATCCGATAGAAGGAGAGAGAGGAATGGGGATCAAACTCGAGACTACACCACGCACCCAGTAACCACTGGCCACCCATTCCGTGTCCTCGAATTGACTCTTTTAGTCTTCCAGAACCCGTGTCACTGTCGGAAACGAGGGATTGGCTAGCTGATTCCAAGCTGCCAGAGTTGGAATGCGGCTTAAAAACTTGAAAGTAAACATTGGTTGGCAACTCCCATCATGAATCATCCCAAACTTGGATCACCACACGATTCAGTACTGGAAAAGAATGTGGAATCGAAAATCATAGCAATAATTATAATTTTTTAAATGTAATGTTACAATTGTTTGAGTAAATTCATAATTAATCATAAATTATAATTAAATATTGTGATCGATCATAAATTATTTTAATAACGAATTGTACTTTAACCTTTAATGGTTCGTTTGGTAGGCGTATTATAAGGGGATTAAATATTGAATTATATTATTTTTTATTTAATCGGGTCTAATATTTTATTTGGTAAACATATTTAATACTGTATTAATTTCAAAAACGTAAAGTAATCGTATATTTATCGTATATTTTTTATACGATAAACCTATAGTATTGAAATATTTTAATACCACAAAGAGAGATGTTATTATAATCTAACTCAAAAGTATTATTCTACACATTTACTACTATAACCTCCAGCTAATAAAATCAAGTTGTCAACAATGTAACAAATACTGATTAAATATATTTTTGTTAATTTAACATTAATACGACGAAATAATTCTCTAACCAAACAATCAATTGGATTAAATAACTACTATCCAACATTTATGTTGTCTATTGTTAAATACTAGATAAAATTACGTATCATTCTAATACTCTATTTAATCTTGTCTTTTGTCCTTCTGTATTATATTAGATTGAATTACTTTATTTAATTCATTTATTTCTAATACGGTAACCAAACGAACCCTAAAAGTTATAATTTTTATAATCAATTATAACATTTTGAAATCTATCATATTCTTTGAAAGTTATAACTTAAACTTTAAAAAGTTGTAACTTTAACTTTAAAAAATTAAAATTTTTTCATGTCTTTGCTTTGATTATGGGCCTTCTAAAATTTTAAAATCACAACAGGGGGTTATGTGTCATTTTTAATCCATTGGGTTGTCATGGCCACCCCATCAGTTTAAAAAATAAAGCATGGGTTTTAGGCCCCAAATTTTTAGAATGCCCCTTAATTTTAGGGGTAATTTTGAGACCGGTCACTTTTTGTGGATTTATTTGATGATAAGTTCATTAAGGAAACGTGTTTAATATTAAGTCTATGTTGATCTTCATTGTCCAAAATATCCCTAGTAGTTATGTTTAATTAAATCAAATTTGAAAACTAACAACTTCTAAATTTTAGGAGTTTGACAAACATTAAAATTTTTTTTCTCTCATATCTATATTTAGAATATGACAATTTATTTCTCTCTCTTATAGTAACATTAAAAAAAATAATAACATTTAAACATAAAAAATAGTATCATTGAAATACAAAAAAAAATACCATTTAAACACAAAAAAAAAAAAAATAGTAACATTTAAACACAAAAATTGGGGTTGTGTTTGTTTCTTGGCAAAGTATTATACAATTAAATACAGAACTGATGTCTTTGGATGATTTACAAGCCACACCTTGTCATCCACTAGAATTTGTAAGGGATCAATATCATGACTATTGACTTAACAGTCCACTCCGTTCCTAGCACGGCAGGCCTAAAGTGGATTTGAAAGGGATCAATATCATGACTATTGACTTAACAGTCCACTCCCTTCCTAGCACGGCAGGCCTAAATTCCTGTATGTGGAGCTATTGCCAAGACTAGTTGCATCATTAGTATTCCATTCGAGTCAATATAATGCAACGGTGAATCTATTACTTTCATAGTACGACAGACTTGAATTCAAATATGTCGGATCATAACCACTACAGACGGTTTAGATTAGTCTCCATCGTTACTAATTGATATTCCATTTGGCTCAAAAAGACAATAGTCAGTCTACAACTTCTATAGCACGACGGAGTAAAATTCATGTATGTGGAATTCATTCGGAGGGGTATGAATGTTTTTTAATCTTGCCATTAATAGAGTTAAGTGATGCATTTTAGTATAAAAATCACAACAGGGTAATGTGCCTTTTTTAATCCACTGGGGTTGTCAGGGCCGACCCAACAGTTTAAAAGATAAAGCCTCGGTTTTTGGCCCTAAATTTTAGAAGGCCATTAGTAACTAAATTCATTTCATGTTATCTACACCACTTTAATAAGTACGTTCACTCATTTTATGTACATCTCTTAATAATTAAGTCCAACTCATTATGTACTCACAAATTAGTGATTAAACTCACCACATTAACATGTTAATATATCATTTAACTTGTAATCATCACTCAATAAATAAAAAAAACAATAATCATAAAGTGTCAAAAATTCAAATCCCCAAAAAAAAAATTTGATGGCATTGAAGTATAACACCGGATTGAGCGAACGACCACTAGCCAAGATGAGTAGAATTGGTGTAAAAAGTGGCAGTAGTTATAGCCTTTGTGACATAGCTGCAGTTCTTAATACAAAACTAATTGTCTTATTTCATTTTTTATTTTTTTTTGTGATCACTTCTTCATTTGTTTTCTTGATTTTGTCCTTTCTTATTTTATTTTATTTTTTTGGACTTTGATTAACTTTGTGTGCTAGATTATTTTGAGTGCTTGATATTTTTTGAGATTTTACATAATTCACACTTAAATAGAAAATATATTTCTAACATTATATCAGAGAATCATATCGTTCATGATATAAATTACCATGTTATGATTATATTTTTTTATTGAGTAATGATTACAAGTGAAATGATATATTAACATGTTAATGGAGTGATTTTAGTCACTAATTGGTGACTACATAATGGGGTGGATTTAGTTATTAAAGAGGTGTACATAAAATAAGTGAGTTTGCTTATTAAATGGGTGTATATAACATAAAATAGACTTAGTTACTATTGGGATGAGTATAGATCAAAATTAAATGGGGTGGAAAACTCCAACCCGTGTTTTCCCATTACTTTCCTACCCTATTTCACACACCCCAAAAAACACATACTCCACAAGGATTCTTAGCTTCTTGTAAGAATTTTTCACGTGAGATACAACTTACTAGTAGTTTTATGAAATTTATCATATTTGATCGTCCACTAAAAATAAACTAAAATATGACATTAAGTATATTTATAATTACTTATCGAAAAAAAAAAAAGCATATTCATAATCATATGGAGAAAGTATATTCAATTTTAAGTTCAAATAAAACTTTATGTCTTGGTTGCATTTGGGTTCATTACAATAATATTTTGATTTGTAGTTTCAGGGACCTCATACAACTTGTGACTCTAGTGTGTCCCTTTTCTTGTTCATGAGTTCCCTTCTTGTCAGGTTCGGAGAGGTTCAACATTGTGGTTTTATCGTGACAAGCCTTATGAGCTAGTGCGTGAAGAGATCATGGTACATATACGCACTACATTATTTATCAACACCATCTGGGTACACTGAATTGCCGGAAGACGGGATTGTAAAAGAAATTCTAGTGGCTAAAAGAAATATGGGGTTGAAATCATGTAAATTGAGTAGAGAGAGTTTAAACATTGTTGGATTGATATAGAATGGGGTGAGCTTTCACGACATATATAGTGGATATAGAATGGGATAGAGTTATGTTCTACTTGATACGATGGAAAAATAGAATGATGAAAAGTTAGAAGGATAGAAAATTGGAAGGATTGATAAAACATTATGTTTAGTAAGGAATGAAAATAGGAATGATAGAAAAGTGGATGAATTAACTTTCCTTTCAACTCGCTAAAATCAATCCCTTTAAAATTGGAAGTAAAGTGGATGAAAAGTTATTTATTTGTGTTGACATATATATTTGTCTATATATTATTTGATATATACATATTAATAATTGCCCGTGCCTGAAGGCACGACGTAACAAACAAAAAAATCGAAAGCAAATACATGTGCATTAAGAGACTGTATGCCATAAAAAATTGTCAATTACAAAAACTAAGAAAAAACATTGATAAATATAATATAGGCCCATTATTTTTTTAAAAAAAATTGTTAGAATACAAATCATAACAATCTCAAACATTGTTCAATTACCGTTTAATTATTGATTGATATCCAAATGGTAGTAAATTCAAAAATCATTGTGGTATGAAAGCAATCAAATAAATATGAGATAGAAAACAAGAAAGGGGGATTAAGAGATGAATTGCAACAAAAAATATAATAAACAACATCAACAAAACCTAAATCAATTAAAACTAAATTTTTAACACTCTATCGGGTTAAATTACACTTTTTGTCCTCATAGTATGTTGATAGTTTAGAGAATGCTCGTGCCTCTAAATATAATATTTTTTTTTCTATTCTTCCAAACAATTACAGCTAAATTCTCTCTAAAAATAAGACCCTACAAACATATGAAAATGTGCAAACCTTATCAAGTAAATATGTTTTTCATATATCATACTTAAACATATTCGTGGAGAGATAACATGTCATCAATGGAAACTGGTCTTGATCAAATTTTCATTATTAAATATAACTACGCTAACATTATCAAATTGAGAAACTAAATACATAAAATTTGAGTCTCATAAATAATTCAAGCAAAATCTTCTAAAAACACAATTATACAAAACTATTACCACTAATATCACAATAACCATTATTACTACTTAGCCTAAATTTTGATAACTAATCAAATTTTGTGCTCAAATTGAAATTAAATCTAACTAAGTCAACTATTTAAATTAATTTTGCTATTCAATTCAAATCAAATTTCATCAACTAAGTTAATTTTATATTGAACAAATTTGTCCCAAGAGTTTTACCCCACCACCACTCATTCATCACAACTTCGAGATTAACTATCATCACTAAGACCACCATCATTATCACTTTCAAACCTAAAACATATCTTCAGCAACCATCAGTACCGCTTTGAGAAGACGAACTTATTTTTAACTACAATCCAAGCCAAATAATGTATCAAATTGGCAACAAATCAAATGAACTATAAGACATATTGACAACAAATCAAGTTGAATTCCAGTATACTGCAAGAATAGTGTATAACTTGCAAAATTTATGAATGTGCACAAAACATTAAATTGAAGTCATGATTTGAAATTTGTTAGAGAGAAAATAATATTTAAAAATATAGACATTACAACCTAAAGAATCTTGAATAAAAGTATGGAGAACTCATTAAACATCGTGCATACACCTCACAGTGGTTTCTGTCATTTTCGCTTTCTTTTGATGCAAACCATTTCCAAATGTGCCAAAAAAACAAAAGGCTTAGCTCTTGATCAAAAGGGCTCATTGGTTCTTCCGGAATTCTTTACAGTTTTTGGACAAAACAAACACCAGAAATAGATGAACTCATCCTTGTTCACAAAGGACCACTTAGCCTGAACCAATCTTAGGTCCTTATATCCTAGAACATATAGAAAAATATTGTAAATAACCTAAAAATATGTAAAACTAAAAAAAATAACAAACCCAAACCAATAAACCACTTTTTTAGGAGATCATCGTCTCGCTAGAGTTGTGTCATTGCTGATTGCTAGAGCTGTGTCGTTGTGCTATAGATAGTCGTTGCAGCAGACAAAGTAAGTTCGTTAAAAAATAAGGATAATGTTGGCCCACTCATTGAAGCAATAATACAAACACTTGGTGTTTCGGTGACTGTGGTGGGTTTTCGGTAGCAATGTGTGCGTGTGGGGGATGGGGAGGCGTTTGTTGGCTATGAAGGTTTCAGTGGCAGTGGTGGGGACTGGGGAGGAAAGAGGGTGGAGGTGCTAGTTGGCTGCAAGTAAGAGTTTGACTTTAGATATATAGGGTGTTTGGTGGGCTGTTATGAGTTTCGGTGGTAGAGGGGAGAGGGAAGAAATGGGTGGTTGCGGTAAGGGGAGACATACCCAGAGAGAGAGAGAGAGATAGATAGAGAGGGGAAAGATTACCCTGGTGAGGCTTCAAGATTGTCGATGGTTGATCATTGTGTCTCCGATGGTGCCTCCATAGTGTTGTTGTGAAGAGAGAGGGTTTCAGTGAGGAGAGAAAAAGAGAGAAGAGAAATGGGTGCCGGTGGCTACAGGAGCGGCTCAAGCCAATTTGAGGCTTAAAGCATAAATATTAAATGGAGACATTTTTATTTTTAGTATTATTTTTTTAAAAAAAATTAATTTATTTTTAATTTTATATGTGAGAGGCAGATAAAAAAAGGATGTGTTAATATTGTCGAGAAAATGATTTCAACTTTTGTTTTTGTTTTTTACCACAAAGAAAGAGAGAGAGTGTTTAATTTCAACTTTTGTTTTTGTTTTTTGTTTTTTTTTACTAGATGGGGAGAGAGAGAGACAGAGAGAAAATATGAGTTGATTTTTGAGTATTTTTTTAATTTTTTTAATTTCTAAGTTTTTAATGTTATGGATTGAATTATATGCCCAAATTATTGTAATAAAAATTTTGATTAGATTTAATTTTTTGGAGCTTTTTTGTAGGGTTTAAAATTTAATGGATTTAATTTTTTTTTGTGGGCTAGTGATGTACCTAAAATTATGGGTCTTCTAAAAATTTGGGGCCTAAAACTCACGCTTTTTTTTTTCCATACTATTGGCCCAGCCCTGAGTGGCTATTTGTTGGGGGCAAAGATCGAGAGGAGGAACAAAGAGAGAAGAGAGGGAGACAGAGGAGAAATGGGATATTAGAAATAATTGGGTGAAAAGATCAAGATAGATACATGTGATAAAGGAAAACGGAGTAAATAATATAGTATCATTATTATATTGAGCATTCTGAAGCTGTGATGTGAAAAATTGATTTCTTTGATATGGAAAGGATATTATTTAGAGTATCAAGAGCGGGGAGGTCAAAATTTGAATATGGACGTTAATTTTAGATTTGGACAGAATTTTAGATTTAGATGACATTGATTTTGGGTGAGATTGAGAGGCGAATTCAATGTAGGGGTGTCAATTTTGGAAACTAAAAATTTTGGTAGCAACAATATTTCAAAAGAGCTAATGTGGTACGTCGGATCAAAACGATCTGAGACGTCAATAACTTGAGACAGTCTGGGATACCGCCGTCCGTTGGATGATGACTTTTTTGGTTACGAAACAATTTGAGCCGCTCTTTGTCTCCAAAATTCAAAATCGTTCTACTTTATTATATAAATATTATGTATACATTAATTTCATATATAAATATAATAATAAAATATGTATTTATATTTTTTATATAAAAATAATAAAAAATATTTTTTTTCTATCTTACCAAGCACAAAAAAAAAAAAAAATTAATCATTTTTATTTTTCATCCATCTTATCAAATACAAATGAAAGAAAATATACCATTTTTACCTTCCTAAGAGGATAGAAAGTATATCCTCCTTACTTTCCATCCCTTCTACTAAATGGAGCATTAATAATTTTCTATTAGCTAATTAAATGAGAATGACGATGAATATTAGTGGCGAGGGAATAGTCTCACCCATTTATAAATTAGTGTTATAACTTATAAGCAACAATATACTGAGAGGATACGTATGTTATTATTGAATACATTTTTAGAGTTTTCTCATTTTTTTAGTGTGAATTCAACGCTATGAGTTGTGATTCAAATTTGTCTTGTGGACACTATTTATTTATTACCGTCTTGACACTAAAAGTACAGTGAAATGGATCCAAACCCTTAGGGTGTGTTTGGATAATCGGCAAGGATAGGAATGGATTGGTTTTTTTGTATCCTAACCCATCCCACCCAAACCCATTCAGGCACTTAATTAGATGGGTTATGTATCCCATCCAACCCAAACCATTGTTTGGCAAGAAACAATTGAATGGGATGGACTCTACTTGACTTTTGTAGATATTTACCATTGTACCCATTGGTGAATCAGACCTGCATAGTTTTTCACCCAACGCCACCACCACTGCCACAATCGAACACCCAACACCACCACTACTGCCACAATCGAACACCCAACGCCACCACCACTGCCACAATCGAACACCCAACGCCACCACCACTGCCCCAACGCCACCACCACTGCCACAATCTAACACCCAACGCCACCACCACAGCCACAATCGAACACCCAATGCCACCACCACTGCCACAATCGAACATCCAACGCCACCACCACTGTCACAACAGAACCACCACTGCCACAATCGAACACCCAACGCCACCACCACTGCCACAATCGAACACCCCACACCACCACCACTGCCACAATCGAACACCCAACGCCACCACCACTGCCACAATCAAACACCTAACGCCACCACCACTGTCACAACAGAACCACCACTGCCACAATCGAACACCCAACGCCACCATTAAACCCACTGCCACCATTAAACCCACCACCACCGCCATCTGAACTCACAGCAGAACCACCATCACCCAAACCCATTCAGTCCACTCCGGCACCCAAACCCATCCGGCAGATAACAGAGGCTTTGGCTTCGTCGCCTTCTCAAACCGCGAGAGAGAGAGAGAGAGAGAGAGAGAGAGAGAGAGAGAGAGAGAGAGACAGAGCAAGAGAGAGAGAGAGCTGAAGAGAGGAAGATGGGGGTAAATATGTCATTACATTTGTAACCCTTCGGCAGGGATTGAAACCCAGGGTGGAGGTGGGTTAACTTTAACCCATGTAGGAGGGTTACAAAGCACTGTAGCAACCGGGTCATGGCTAGACCCGGGATTTGTATCCTGTCTCAAATTTTAGTTCCCAAACAAAGAATTTGTGGGACCCACCGTCTAATTAACCTATCCATGTGGGTGTTAACCCACTTTATCCCACAATCCAAACACACCCTTAGTATTTCTTGGCAACGTCATCTTTTCTCCCCTCTTTTTGATTGTTCAGGGACTACAACAGGGTTCAACTCAAACTCCCGCAATTGAACCTCTAAAAATACCAATGGGACATTGGATATTTAAAACGTGTTATAAAATATCTTACACCTAAAATATCTTAATGAGGAACCCTGCACTTGCCCACCGGAAACCTGCCCTCTCATCTTTAATAAAAGCTAATTGCCACTAGTTTTATTGGTCTAACTCTTTCTTCTATTTGAGTCACCAGATATCCTTTGTTTGCTTATGGTAATTCGACTTCTCCTAACTTCTTATCCTCTTATCTGAGAATCTGAAATCATTGAAATTACCTCCTTAAATATCGAGTCTTCTTCCCCCAAGCCACTGTCTGTTTGTTCTCCTTCCTTTTTCTCTCACCATCTACTTGTTTCATGCCTTCTAAGTTCTAGCTCCTTCTCCTCCTTCTTCTTCGTCGTCGTCGTCGTCATCTTCTTTTTCTTCTTCTTCTTCTTCCTTTCTCTATCACCACCGACCTCTGCGAAATGTTGATAGACATACTTAGAGGACAAACACAGAAACATCAAAACCACAACAAAAAATTTGTAAGCATCAATATCTCACCTTCACCAAAATCTAGTGGTGTAAGTTCTCGAGATGATCTGAGTCATCGGCCGGAATCATTTAACATAATAGAAACGGGTGTGCTGAGGAGTGACTCCGCCGAGGAAAAACTATCTTGTCTACGTTCTCAGATTATTGGCAGCAATTCGGAGTTTGATACACCTTTTGGAAAACGCAAGCTCACCTATGCTGATCACACAGCTTCCGGCCGGTCCCTTCACTATGTGGAAGACTACATAATCAATCATGTTCTTCCATCCTATGGTTAGTTGATCATGCATTTAGATTTTTTTTTCATTTGTTCAGAGTTCTTAACAATATTATTGATTGGATTTGCTGAAGAAATTTCATATTGCCCTTCAATTCTGCAGTTATTTTTGAAAGGTGAAACTGAGTTATGTTGACTCTTAAGTTTAATGTTTCACTAAAATATTTTACTGCTTCAGAATATCCTACATTAAAAAAAGATTAATTATACTTTCCCATCCTAATTTTACTTTACCCCTTCAAACTATTGATTTGAACACATGGTATATTCAACTTTTTGAATTAACCTTCATACAAATTGCTAAATTTCGGATACAAATAATCTACATGACTATTTCAGAGGCTAACCCGAGGAAAAGAGCAGGGATAGAAGACTACAATTTAAGGGAACAAAGTGTAATTAACCCAAAAAAACAACCATTGTCTGTTCAATCATTAGGAATTCATTACTAATCAAATTACACTTTCTACCTCTTTTGTTTAGGTAATAGTCACACTTGTGACAGTTACGTGGGTCACCAGACAACAAAAACAGTGCATGAAGCAACTGAGTACGTCAAGAAATGCTTAGGTGGCAGTCAAGATGATGCTCTAATATTTTGTGGCTCAGGTACAACCGCCGCTATTAAACGGCTCCAAGAAGTCATGGGAATTTCCATCCCATCCACTTTGAGGGATAGGGTGTTGAATATCCAAAGCAAAGAAGAGAGATGGGTAATTTTTGTTGGGCCATATGAGCACCACTCCAACATCCTCTCTTGGAGGCAAAGCTTGGCAGAGGTGATAGAGATTGGTTTGGATGACAATGGCTTGCTAGACATGGAAGCTCTAAGATTCCAACTTGACTTCTATCGGGGCAAACACCAGCCGATGTTGGGTTCTTTTTCAGCTTGCAGTAATGTCACCGGAATTTACTCCGACACACGACCTCTTGCCCGCCTTCTTCACCAATATGGAGCTTTTACATGCTTTGATTTTGCAGCAAGGTACGCAAATTTTGATGCAAAATGCTTGTCCCAATAGACGCGCTTTAGTACTTATGTAAGGTGTTTTCATCACGACATGAACATCACACTTTCAAATATAGGAAATATTCTATATACATGTGGGAGTGACTACGTGTATCTAACCCATGCTAAACTCTATACTAACGGAAATGAAACTGTCTTTGTAAATGAGTTATTATGTCCGAGTCTAATAGGACTTAATTTTTGGTAAGTTAGTGGCCCTTATGAGGAGATCGACATGAGATCAGGGGAGATTGATGGCTATGATGCCATTTTCCTTAGTCCACATAAGTTTCTCGGAGGCCCAGGGTCCCCAGGCATCCTTCTGATGAGCAAGGCACTTTATCAGCTGAAGTCTTCGCCTCCATCAACTTGTGGAGGAGGAATAGTTAATTTTGTCAATGGTTTCAATGAAAAGGCAAGTGGTACCACTCAATTAAATATGTTCATGCTACAAGAGTTGCATGGTAAAGATCATACTTTTGGAATTTGTTTTATCAATCAACAACTACTACTAATATACTCTGAACTTTCATGGAATTCAGGACACATTATATGTCGAAGAAGTAGAGGAAAGAGAAGAGGCTGGAACTCCACCAATCATCCAGAAAATTAGAGCAGGATTGGCATTTTGGGTAAAGGAATACGTTGGTTATAAAGTGATTAGAAGGCAAGAGAACAACTACATTGAACGAGCACTAGCAAGGCTTCTTCCTAATCCAAACATATATGTTTTAGGAAATACAAGTGCAGAACGACAAGCTATCGTATCTTTCCTCGTTTACTCGACTACCAATTCTCCATTAGTTGACTCGATGACTGAGGATAATATAGATGGAAAAGAGACAAGAGGACTTTACCTATGGAGAGAGACGGGTCAAAACATAGACAAGCCTCTCCATGGGGCTTTTGTTGCAAAGCTCCTCAATGACCTCTTCGGCATCCAGGCTCGAGGTGGATGTGCTTGTGCAGGACCCTATGGTCACAGTTTGCTCAATATTGATAATCAATGCTCACTTGCCTACAGATCCGCAATCCAAATGGTGAGTAGTCCATTTCTTCATTAGTCTGAGTTCCCAATATCATTACCTTGTTAGCATCCTACCACATTGATTTTCGTTCATTGCCAGGGCTATGTTGGAGTGAAGCCCGGATGGACAAGAATAAGCTTCCCCTACTACATGTCCAATGAAGAATTTGAGTTCATTCTAGCTGCACTGGAATTCATAGCCACATATGGCCAACGGTTCCTGCCCTTGTACCACTTCAATTGGAAAACTAGCGCCTGGACATTTAAGAAGACAATCAAGGAGACTTTGCAAGAGAACAATACCGTTAACACTTTTTATGTTTCACTAATGGACAGCGTGATGCAAGTGTTAGACCAAGAATGCAATGAACTAAAAAAACACAAAAATGCAGATATCAGTGATGTTGGGATGGTCTGTAAGTATGCAGTGTATCTGGAGACTGCCAAGCGCATTGCAAGCTTCCTCCCAAAATTCCCGCCTCAACGTAGAATTCCAAGAGACATAAACCTTGACCTACTACTCTTCAGAGTCTAGTTCCCATTTTTTCTATTCCGTTGATGCCTCAACCCCTTTTTTATAATAGCATATTTCAATAGATCATTTTGTTTTGTTAACATGCTCTAATTAATTACAAGAATCACTTGCAACATTCAATGAATGTGTAATACTTACCATGGATTCTCTAACATTAATGACAAGTGATCTAACAAGTAAAGAAGATACAATATGTGAATGCCACACACAACAGTTCAGGATTTGTGTCCAGCGAGTATTAACTGGAGGATCTGCTGGTTTTGGTTCACTAATAGTTGCATTATCTCTAGTAGTTGTTGTCTGGCTATGGGATTTGCCACAGCGACCGAGTTTGCCACAGCGACCGAGTTTGCCGCAACGACAGGGTTTTTCGCAACGACGGGGTTTGCTCTCGAGGGCGGGACCTCGTCATGATGTGGTGGATCATTGTCTTCTCGTTGTTGATTCTTGGATATAATTGTAATAGCCATAAAATAAAAATAGAGTAGACAAACAGTAGAAATCTTAGTCGTTTCGCACAGACGCCGTCAGCTGATGATGCACAAAATAGGTTTATGCACCACCTGTTAAGTATTAAATGCAGTAATAAATGATGAGAGTCAACACAAGAAAAACACAGTTCAAGTAGTTCGGTCAAGGTGATCTACTCCACTGTGAAGAGCTAGGATAGCCTGGGTGTTTTATTGTTTTTAGGAGTGTAGGGTGCTCAAGTGTGAGTAATATGTGTGATGCCCCCATGTGTAGGTGAGACTTATAATTTATAGGTGTCTCCTAACAAATTAATGCGCCTTTCTCATATTAGGTGAGGTAGTTTGGTGGAGGTGGCGTCCTTCTAGTAATAGGTGAGACAATTTCCGTGGAGATGATGACATGTGCGTCCCAAAGAGATCTCTTTGCCTGTCAGTTATGAATGGAGTCTCTCGCCATGAGGCGGCTGACTTGACCCTCTCTCTCAAGGTGGCGTGGTTGACCTAGCTTCCTTGTTTCTGTGGTGGCCTTGGCCCGTATAGTTGAGGTAGGCTTGGTCTATATTTGTACACTGAGCCTCTGAGCTGGGCTTGGTTTGTGATTCTGAATTGTGTCTCTAAATTGGGTCTGGTCTAGGCCGGGCCCATCAGAATCAATAAATTTGAACTGTCTTTTATGTCTTTATCCATTAGATATGTTTTTGTTTTATCTTAAAACGATTTAAACTTCTCTTTATCTCTAAAATTAAAAATTCCATATCCTTATTATATAAATAGATGTCCATGCGAATGTTGATAGGACAAAATGCTGAAAAAAATTTCCTTTCCTTTTTTCAATGATCTAATAGAAGGAGAGAGAGAGAGGAATGGGGATCGAACTCGCGACTACACCACGCACCCAGTAACCACTGGCCACCCATTCCGGGGTGCAGCTCCTCTGCTGTTACCCAAAAACAGCACAGCCTGCTGTTAATTTATACGACATCGATTTAACAAAGTATGACACAATAAAAAAACATTTCCCCCAAAAGTAATTGTGGGCCCTTTTCCTTCACTTTCACTCTCCCCCCTGCCAATCTCCATTTCTGAGAGTCTCTGAACTCTTTTGCCCAAAAAATTTCCATTAGAAACTCGTGATGCATGTGTTTGTGTTCGATTGCTTCAGCTCCTTCGATTATAGAGGAAATTTGGAGGTGATAGTTAGAGAAAGAATGGAGGACTATGTCAAGCATAGTTAGTCAAACGAAAATAAACCCAAATTCAATTTTTGGGATATCTAAGGCAAAAGAAAGCCTGGGACTGCCGAAAACTAAAATATTGTGCATGATAACATAAAAACCTATAGTAAAACCTTTAATATAAGTGAAAATCACATTGACCCACAACATCTAGATCCAACTCCTATTCTTCAGATGACGCTCACAATCTAGATCAAATTCTTAATCTTGAGTCAACCCACAACATTATGAGTATGATCCTCTTTCTAGATGATGACTGGATTTTTTTCTTAACACTAATGGTTACACTAAATATCTATATTTAGCCAAACATTTCTTCAAACAGATTGAATTCAATGTAAATTAGCACAACCAAATCAAGAAGCTACAATGGCAATCAAATTAACGAACCACTAGCACAATTACTGGGGTGAGAGAGAGAGAGAGAGAGAGAGGGAGAGGGAGAAGTTATGCTAGGGTAGTAGCTAGAGTTCTGGGAAG
The DNA here is from genome assembly GCA_951799425.1 of Ilex aquifolium. Lineage (NCBI taxonomy): Eukaryota > Viridiplantae > Streptophyta > Magnoliopsida > Aquifoliales > Aquifoliaceae > Ilex > Ilex aquifolium. The sequence goes on along the minus strand of OX637398.1, from coordinate 29,385,830 downwards.
GTCGGTGTAGGAGTTGGACAGAGAAGAAGATATGAGGAACTGCCTGAGCCATTACAACGATTTAGAGCAGTATTTTCTTTTACCGTGCGCTACTTTTTATTTTAAAATTTTCAATTAGTAAACTTATTTGTTGTCTCACTATATCACAAAACGGTGCCGTATAAATTAATTGCAGGCTGTGCTGTTTTTGGGTAACAGCAGAGGAGCTGTACCCTTCCATTCCGTGTCCTCGAATTGACTCTTTTAGTCTTCCAGAACCCGTGTCACGGTCGGAAACGAGGGATTGGCTAGCTGATTCCAAGCTGCCAGATTTGGAATGCGTTTTAAAAACATAAAAGTGAAACATGGGTTGGCAACTCCAATCATGAATGCTCCCAAACTTGGATCACCACACGATTCAGTACTGGAAAAGAATGTGGAATCGAAAATCATAGCTATAATTATAATTTTTTAAATGTAATGTTACAATTGTTTGAGTAAATTCATAATTCATAATTGATCATAAATTATAATTGAATATTATGATCAATTATAAATTATTTTAATAAGTTATAACTTTTTTTATGAATTGTACTTTACTCTTTAAAAATATAATTTTTATGATCAATCATAACATTTTGAAATCGATTATGCCCTTTAAAAGTTATAACTTAAATTTCAAAAAATTATAACTTAAATTTCAAAAAATTATAACTTTAATTTTAAAAAATTATAACTTTTTAGTATAGTATCAAAAGGAGCCTTCCCCTTAGTAAATCCTCCTACTTCAAATCTGACAAAAACTTTTCATGTCTTTGCTTTGATTAATTAAATGAAGAAAACATTCTATTGTTCTTCACACTATAGAGTTTCCAACTTAGGACAAGGTTTAGTAGTTCCCTGATTATTATTTTTTATGTTTCACCACTAGATTTTGATTCTGAATATTGTGTGCTCAGTGTAATATGAGATGTTTTTATAACTTATAAAAGTACTTGTCAAAATGAGTTCTGTCCATTACGAATAAAACAAAGTCAGTGACTCTATTTATATTGTTTTATCCTATTCTTCTTTTACATTTTCTAGATTTATGTAGCTATTTGTTTAGGGTGGGACTATTTTTATCCCATAAATATTTATTCCCAACTGTTATTATCAAACTACTAAATCTATTCCTTCTATACCCACCTCATTAGTAACTAAATTCATTTCATGCTATTTACACCACTTTAACAAGTACGTTCACTCATTCTATGTACATCTCTTAATAATTAAGTTCATCTCATTATGTACTCACCAATTAGTGACTAAACTCACCACATTTACATGTTAATATATCATTTAACTTGTAATCATCACTCAATAAATAAAAAAAACTATAATCATAAAGTGTCAGAAATTCAAATCCCCAAAAAAAAAAAAAAAAAAATTTGATGGCATTGAAGTATAACACCAGATTGAGCGAACGACCACTAGCCAAGATAAGTAAAATTGGTGTAAAAAGTGGCAGTAGTCAGAGAATCGTATCGTTCCTGATATAAATTATCATGTTATGATTATATTTTTTTATTGAGTGATGATTACAAGTGAAATGATATATTAACATGTTAATAGAGTGATTTTAGTCACTAATTGGTGAGTACATAATGGGGTGGATTTAGTTATTAAAGAGGTGTACATAAAATAAGTGAGATTGCTTATTAAATAGGTGTATATAACATATAATAGACTTAGTTACTATTGGGACGAGTATAGATCAAAATTAAATGGGGTGGAAAACTCCAACCCATGTTTTCCCATTACTTTTCTACCCTATTTCACACACCCCAAAAAACACATACTCCACAAGTATTCTTAGTTTCTGGTAAGAATTTTTCACGTAAGATACAGCTTACTAGTAGTTTTAGGAAATTTATCATATTTGATCGTCCACTAAAAATAAACTAAAATATGACATTAAGTATATTTATAATTACTTATCGAAAAAAAAAAAGCATATTCATAATCATATGGAGAAAGTATATTCAATTTTAAGTTCAAATAAAACTTTCTGTCTTGGTTGCATTTGGGTTCATTACAATATAGTGGACATAGAATGGGATAGAGTTAGTAATTTTATATTAGGTAGTTAAATGAGAATGATGATGAATATTGGGGGCGTGGGAATAGTTTTACCCATTTATAAATTAATGTTATAAGCAATAATATACTGAGTATTGAATACATTTTTTGAGTTTTTTCATTTTTTTTAGTGTGAATTCAACGCTATGAGTTGTGATTCAAATTTGTCTTGTGGACACTATTTGTTTATTACCGTTTTGACACGAAAAGTACACTGAAATGGATCCAAACCCTTTCTATTTCTAGGCAACCCAATCTTTTTTCCCCCTGTTTTTGATTGTTCAGGGACTACAACATTCAACTCTCCTTCAATTGAACCTCTCAAAATACCAATGGGTATTAATTTTCTAAGTTGCCGGTTGATTTAATGAGGGACCCTCCCTTGCCCACCGGAAATCTACCCTCTCATCTTTAATAAAAGCTAACTGCCACTAGTTTTATTGGTCTAACTCTTTCCTCTATTTGAGTCACCAGATACCCTTTGTTTGTTTAGTGTAATTCGACTTCTTCTTCTTCCTTTCTCTATCACCACCGACCTCTGCGAAATGTTGAGAGACGGACTTGGAGGACAAAAACAGAAACATCAAAACCACAATAAACAATTTGTAAGCATCAATATCTCACCTTCACCAACATCTGGTGGTCTAGGTTCTCGAGATGATCTGAGTCATCATCCGGAATCATTTCACATAATAGAAACGGGTGTGCCGAGGAGTGACTCCGCCGAGAAAAAACTATCTTGGCTACGTTCTCAGATTATTGGCAGCAATTCGGAGTTTGATACACCTTTTGGAAAACGCAAGCTCACCTATGCTGATCACACAGCTTCCGGCCGGTGCCTTCACTATGTGGAAGACTACATAATCAATCATGTTCTTCCATTCTATGGTTAGTTGATCATGCATTTAGATCTTTTTTCATTTGTTCAGAGTTCTTAACAATATTATTGATTGGATTTGCTGAAGAAATTTCATATTGCCCTTCAATTCTGCAGTTATTTTTGAAAGGTGAAACTGAGTTATGTTGACTCTTAAGTTTAATGTTTCACTAAAATATTTTACTGCTTCAGAATATCCTACATTAAAAAAAGATTAATTATACTTTCCCATCCTAATTTTACTTTACCCCTTCAAACTATTGATTTGAACACATGGTATATTCAACTTTTTGAATTAACCTTCATACAAATTGCTAAATTTCGGATACAAATAATCTACATGACTATTTCAGAGGCTAACCCGAGGAAAAGAGCAGGGATAGAAGACTACAATTTAAGGGAACAAAGTGTAATTAACCCAAAAAAACAACCATTGTCTGTTCAATCATTAGGAATTCATTACTAATCAAATTACACTTTCTACCTCTTTTGTTTAGGTAATAGTCACACTTGTGACAGTTACGTGGGTCACCAGACAACAAAAACAGTGCATGAAGCAACTGAGTACGTCAAGAAATGCTTAGGTGGCAGTCAAGATGATGCTCTAATATTTTGTGGCTCAGGTACAACCGCCGCTATTAAACGGCTCCAAGAAGTCATGGGAATTTCCATCCCATCCACTTTGAGGGATAGGGTGTTGAATATCCAAAGCAAAGAAGAGAGATGGGTAATTTTTGTTGGGCCATATGAGCACCACTCCAACATCCTCTCTTGGAGGCAAAGCTTGGCAGAGGTGATAGAGATTGGTTTGGATGACAATGGCTTGCTAGACATGGAAGCTCTAAGATTCCAACTTGACTTCTATCGGGGCAAACACCAGCCGATGTTGGGTTCTTTTTCAGCTTGCAGTAATGTCACCGGAATTTACTCCGACACACGAGCTCTTGCTCGCCTTCTTCACCAATATGGAGCTTTTACATGCTTTGATTTTGCAGCAAGGTACGCAAATTTTGATGCAAAATGCTTGTCCCAATAGACGCGCTTTAGTACTTATGTAAGGTGTTTTCATCACGACATGAACATCACACTTTCAAATATAGGAAATATTCTATATACACGTGGTAGTGACTACGTGTATCTAACCCATGCTAAACTCTATACTAACGGAAATGAAACTGTCTTTGTAAATGAGTTATTATGTCCGAGTCTAATAGGACTTAATTTTTTGTATGTTAGTGGCCCTTATGAGGAGATCGACATGAGATCAGGGGAGATTGATGGCTATGATGCCATTTTCCTTAGTCCACATAAGTTTCTCGGAGGCCCAGGGTCCCCAGGCATCCTTCTGATGAGCAAAGCACTTTATCAGCTGAAGTCTTCGCCTCCATCAACTTGTGGAGGAGGAATAGTTAATTTTGTCAATGGTTTCAATGAAAAGGCAAGTGCACTCTATTAAATATGTTCATGCTACTAGAGTTGCATGGTAAAGATCATACTTTAGGAATTTGTCAATCAACAACTACTACTAATATACTCTGAACTTTCATGGATTTCAGGACACATTATATGTCGAAGAAGTAGAGGAAAGAGAAGAGGCTGGAACTCCACCAATCATCCAGAAAATTAGAGCAGCATTGGCATTTTGGGTAAAGGAATACGTTGGTTATAAAGTGATTAGAAGGCAAGAGAACAACTACATTGAACGAGCACTAGCAAGGCTTCTTCCTAATCCAAACATAAATGTTTTAGGAAATACAAGTGCAAAACGACAAGCTATCCTATCTTTCCTCGTTTACTCGACTACCAATTCTCCATTAGTTGATGCGATGACTGAGGATAATATAGATGGAAAAGAGACAAGAGGACTTTACCTATGGAGAGAGACGGGTCAAAACATAGACAAGCCTCTCCATGGGGCTTTTGTTGCAAAGCTCCTCAATGACCTCTTTGGCATCCAGGCTCGAGGTGGATGTGCTTGTGCAGGACCCTATGGTCACAGTTTGCTCAATATTGATAATCAAAGCTCGCTTGCCTACAGATCCGCAATCCAAATGGTGAGTAGTCCATTTCTTCATGAGTCTGAGTTCCCAATATCATTACCTTGTTAGCATCCTACCACATTGATTTTCGTTCATTGCCAGGGCTATGTTGGAGTGAAGCCCGGATGGACAAGAATAAGCTTCCCCTACTACATGTCCAATGAAGAATTTGAGTTCATTCTAGCTGCACTGGAATTCATAGCCACATATGGCCAACGGTTCCTGCCCTTGTACCACTTCAATTGGAAAACTAGTGCCTGGACATTTAAGAAGACAATCAAGGAGACTGTGCAAGAGAACAATACCGATAACACTTTTTATGTTTCACTAATGGCCAGCGTGATGCAAGTGTTAGACCAAGAATGCAATGAACTAAAAAAACACAAAAATGCATATATCAGTGATGTTGGGATGGTCTGTAAGTATGCAGTGTATCTGGAGACCGCCAAGCGCATTGCAAGCTTCCTCCCAAAATTCCCGCCTCAACGTAGAATTCCAAGAGACATAAACCTTGACCTACTACTCTTCAGAGTCTAGTTTCCATTTTTTCTATTCCGTTGATGCCTCAACCCATTTTTTATAATAGCATATTTCAATAGATCATTTTTTTTTTTTTGTTAACATGCTATAATTAATTACAAGAATCACTTGCAACATTCAATGAATGTGTAATACTTACCATGGATTCTCTAACATTAATGACAAGTGATCTAACAAGTAAAGAAGATACAATATGCGAATGCCACACACAACATTTCAGGATTTGTGCCTACCAGAGGCATAATTGCGAGATCAAATACCACCATGTTGCCTGGATAGAACTCAAAAGCCAACAAATTAAACATGGTTAAAGAAGCATCGAAACAAAAGCATTCCTCCTAAACTTATCTTCATTTTTCATTTTCCTTTTTTTCTTTGTTTTTGGGTGGGGGAGGGGTTTGAAATATACATCTGACTAATTTACGAGTTCAGTGGTCCCCATTCAAAGCAGTTGAAATCTAAACGAAAAATTGATCAAATAGACAATACAAATCATCACTTCATTTCTTGAAAACCTTTCAGTGCTTGTCCTGTAAGAGGCCGAGAAATTTTTTTCTTCAGAAAGTAAAGTAAATGTATTGAACACAAAATGTAAATATACAGCAAGGAATACCCCTTACAAAAGAAAGATTTGGTACATTCTCATCCATGCTTAAACAAAAGAAACATTACACAACAACAAGGATTGAACAGGAAGATTTAACAAGTAGAGGCCTTGAGCCAGGACTTCCTACCAAATCCTCCATCCAAACCTTAGACCACATACACAATTACACTAAGCAATAACTGGGGAGACTCCATGCCTGTACAAGTTGTTGATTCTCATGAGTTAGCTTAAACTTTTCAGAGAATAGACGACCTATAATCATTTGCAAGATGTTATACACTAGTTCCATTATCAATGAACTGATTTCTGAAGATACGGTTATTCTTTTCCCTCTTACAAGTCTGAGTTAAGATAGAACGACTTTTAAGGACTTTCCCCTCCAAAGTTGGCTAAGGTGTAGTATCAACTCAGACCAAGGTTTTGGGGAAATCAATTGGTCACACAGCTGCATAATACACCTCCATACTCTGCTAGAATAAGAACAAGCAAAGAAGAGATGTGTGCAACTCTTAGGAGCCTCCCTACACATAATACATTCAGGACTACAGTTTTTTGGAAAGGATATGATCCTATCCTTAGTGCTGAGGCGATTCTTGACAGCAAACCAGAGCAAAAGATTCATCCTAGGAATCCTAGACTTGCACCATACTAGTTTAATACCATGGCACAAGAGCAGAATGTACCCTGATGATGTTCCGAGCAGAGTAGGTGGAGAATATACCATTTCCACTTGGCAGCCGCTTAATGGAATCCTCCCTTTCAAGATTGGGAGAATAGCTAGGTGTACTGTTGACAATTTAATTGAGTTCCACATTCCTATAGAAAGGCCAAGACCACAAATTACCCACAATAATTCTATTCACTCTGGAGTTCAATGGAAGTCTTGACTCAAGTATGGATCTATGGCTTCAAGCTAGTACCAAAGGACCCCCTAGGATGCCAGTTATCAATGACATGGAACATAAGAGGCCTAATAGCTCCCTAAGTTTGAGTAATCCGGACCAATTCCAAGAACGGGAACAGAGACTAAGAATTTTAACTCTAGTACAATCCGCCCATCAAGTAAACACAACCTTTTGTAGCAGTTTTATCTTGACGGTTTGTTGCATCTTGATGAGCATACAATATATTAGCAGGAACAATAATAGGACAAAAATTGAAATACATATAAATACAAAGACTTACATTTTTGTTGGCAAGGAGTAAGGACTAATTTCATATTTTGAAACTATTATACGATAATCATTCTCAATGTAGTTCAATACATCCGAATTAACATTGTAGGTAGAAAGGGAACGAGATGTAGGGAAAGACAACAAAAGAATTTGGGTAAATTATATTCAGACCCCTTAAACTTTGTCACTAAAACACACAGACACCTCAGGTATGACATATTACACTGACACCTCTTGTCAATCAGAGTCAACTAACACACCTAACGGGAAGGTTTGAAATGACTATTTTGCCCTCATGGTAAATAAATACAACCAACCTAACCAAACCCATATACCATACCCTAATCAAACCCGAACCGACTCGAATCCTTGTCCATTACCTACAAGTTCTCCTCTCTCTCTTCTCTTTTCTCTGTCTCCTTCTTTCTTCCTCCTCTCCAAATTCAAACATATCATTTGGTATCAGAGCCAGGTTGGTGCCATGGATACTCGTGGGAAGACGAACGCTGAATTCTGCAATGAAGTGAATGAAGCATTAGCACGTCATGAGTCGAACTTCGATCAGGTGAATACAACTCTGCAGCCAGTCTTGACAGAAATACACGCCTTGCGCTCCACCAGAAACTCCCACACTTGTCCACCAGAAGTTAATCCCCTTGCTCAGGAGGGATCCTCTCACCATCCACACGCAACACCGTTTGCCGCTAGCTACAGCCATTCACCACCATCTTCACTTAAGCTGCAGTTTCCGAAGTTCACTAGAGAAGATCCAATGGCGTGGATCTACAAGGCCGAGCAGTACTTCGAATACCAAGGCATTGGAGCTGATCAGCGGGTGCAACTTGCCTATTTTCACTTAGAGGGCATTGCACTACAGTGGCATTGTTGGCATACAAAATTTCGGGAACCTCCTACCTGGAAGGAACTCACCAAGGCAGTCCTGCTTCGCTTTGGTCCTACCGAATTCGAAGACCCCTTAGAAGCCTTGTCCCGTTTGAAGCAAACTACAATAGTTGCGACTTATCAAGAGGCCTTTGGAAGGCTCTCTCAACAGGTAGATAAATTACCAGAAAATTTTCTAATTGGGTGTTTCATTACAGGCTTAAGGGATGACATCCGCTTGGATGTCAAGATCAAGCAACCCCGAACCTTGGCGGACATCATTGGAGTTGCCCGATTGGTAGAGGAGCGAAACCAGATCCAACGACGGCCTACCCCCATCGACAGAATGCAATCAGGGGCCCCACTGCCAAGAGGAAACCCCAACCCAGCTGTGGGAATTCTAGGACCAACACTCAAGAATGGGATCCAACGCACCGTCCTCGCCTTTCCGCCAAATCACCAACCAGGAGGCGCGAAAATGCTGAGAGAAAGACCTACGTTATTATTGTGATGAAAAATACTCCCTGGGCCATCGGTGTGAACGTCCCCAATTATTCATGATTGAAGATGCACCACACATGGAGGAAGAAAATGGAGAGGAGCCACTTCAAGAAGCAGAAACTCGGGAACTCCTACCCGAAATCTCTTTTCATGCAATTGCTGGCGCCGAACATCCCCAAACCCTCCGAGTTTTGGGAAAGTTGAAGAATAAAAGCTTGATGGTGCTGATCGATGGGGGTAGTACCCACAATTTCATCAATCAACACACTGATTCTCGATTCGGCCTGCTGATTATCCAGGATAAGAAGCTACAAGTGGTGGTTGCAAATAGGGAAAGGATCGAATGCA